>CAUYUJ010005286.1:0-62725 GCA_963575745.1 Prorocentrum cordatum
TCCGCCTCCCACTCAGGTAACTTCTGGGTTCCCTCGCCTTTCGAGGGAGAGGTTGAGGATATCTATTCCTTCTCCTCCTCTCCTCCTCCTCCTCCTCCTTCTCCTCTTCTCCTCTTTCTCCTCCTCCTCGTCGTCCTCGCTCCTCCTCCTCCTCCTCCTTCTCCTCTTCCTTCTCCCCCTCATCCTAGCCCGCTCAAGCTGCCCCCTGATCAGCCCTGGACCTACCTGGGCCAATCTGCAGCTCCTGCAGCAACGCGCCCCTGAAGTTCTCGCCGGCCGTGCGCGACGTGCCCTTCTCATCCGCGGTCTTCCGCGCGAGCAGGTTCACGATCGTCATCGACATCGCGCGCGTGTCGCCACTCTCGATGCCGTACTTCTGCAGGCAGTCATCCGTCCACATGTTGTCGCGCAGCTGCGTGATCTGGTTCTTGATGTTGTCGCCGCCAAGCTTCTGCACCACGAGGCCGCTGTAGCCCTCAGCGTGGCGGTGGCGCTGCGACACGCGCCAGGCCTCGCCGTGGAGCTCGAAGTTCGCCATCAATTTGCCAGGCTTGCACCCGCCTGGCCAGGAGTTGGCCTCGCCTGCTGCGGCTTCCTCGCCTGCGGCTTCCTCGCCTGCTGCGGCTTCCTCGCCTGCTGCGACTTCGTCGCCTGCTGCGGCTTCCTCGCCTGCGCCTGCGGCTTCCTCGCCTGCGGCTTCCTCGCCTGCGGCTTCCTCGCCTGCGGCTTCCTCGCCTGCGGCTTCCTCGCCTGCGGCTTCCTCGTCTGCGGCTTCCTCGCCTGCGGCTTCCTCTTTTTCCTCGGGCTTCATGGCATCGTCCTCGTCGCTACTGGTGCTGCTGCTGTCCGAGGCGAAGCTGTTGTCGTCTACGGGCGGGGCCGTGGCTGCCTTCTTCTTCGCCTCGGGTGTGGCGTCACTTGTCCTCCTCTTTTTGTTCTCCAGCCAGCTCGGGGTCGGCGTCGCCGACGGCTCTGGCAGCACTTCCGCTGCCATGGCAGCCTTGGCGCGCTTGGCCCCCCTGGCCTCCTTCTTTTTCTGTTTCTTATGTTTCTTTTTCCGTTCCTTCTTCATCTGTTTGTCCAGCTTTCCGTACTTCTCTTCGGCGCGCCCGCCAAGCAAACTCTTGTAGAAAGGGAACTTGTCGATGGCAACAGCGCTGCTCGACGACGCGCTCGAGCTCGAAGGCAGCTTTGTCGCCTGCGGCATCGCTGGAGTCGGAGTTGGCTGCTTGGGAGGCGGTGCAGTCGCCTTCTTGGCAGTCGCTGGAGTGGCCTGCTGGGGAGTGGCCTGCTTCGCCTGCTTGGGAGTGGCCTGCTTGTGAGGCGCTGCAGTCGCCTTCGCAGTCGCTGGAGTGGCCTGCTGGGGAGTGGCCTGCTTCGCCTGCTTGGGAGTGGCCTGCTTCGGAGTCGCCTGCTTCGGAATTGGCGCGGGCTGCTTCGGAGTCGGAGTCGCCTGCTTCGGAGTTGGCGTGGGCTGCTTCGGAGTCGCCTGCTGGGGAGTGGCCTGCTTCGGAGTCGCCTGCTTCGCCTGCTTGGGAGTGGCCTGCTTCGGAGTCGCCTGCTTCGGAGTTGGGACCGCCTGCTTCGGAGTCGGCGGCATGGCTGCGTACTCGTTAATCTCCTCATTCTCGTCCTCTGCTAGAATTGCGTGTAGCTCCGCAGCCAGCTCGTCCTCAATCGGCTCATCCGCCTCCGCCTCCACCTCTAGCTCTTCTGCTGCCTCCACCTGCTCTTCTACTCCCTCGACCTGCTCTTCTGCCGCCTCAGCCTCGCCCTGATCTTCGCCTGCCTCCACCTCATCCTGCGCAGGCTCTTCATCCTTTGGGGGGCTCCTTTGAATTCGGCGCACGGGCAACTCGATGTAGCCTCCCGTCATTTTATATATAATTGTGTTGGGGCCCCAGTCTTCCAGATCGAGATCGCTGTGCTCTCCATCATCCTCAGCGGGGCCCTCTTGATCCTCTTCCTCGGGGTGGGGGCGGGTCCGTGGGTGGGCGGGGGGTGGGCGGGGCGGGGGGGCGGGGGGGCACGGGGGGGCGGAGGAGGGGCGGGGGGGTGGGGGGGGGAGCTGGGGGGGGGGCTGGGGGCGGAGGGGGGGGGGGGGGGGGGGAGGGGGGGTCGGGGGGCGAGGGGGGTGGGGGGGGGGGGGGGGGGGGGGGGGTGGGGGCGGGGGGGTCGTCGACGGCGACGTGGGAGACTACACCAGTCGTGGACCCTGCTGACGTCGTGAGAGCATCGATACAAGGTTTTACCAGCGTTGCAGTTTGGAGCCCTCGACGGGCCACGGGATGCCAACATGCGGCAAAGAGCGCGTTCAAATCGGACCCCAGGGTGAAAGCCTCCAGGACCGACGCGCCACGACGCCATGCCAAACAAGTTGCCGCGTCCAACGGTCCGCCGGTGCCGCCGACGCAGGGCTGCACAGAGAGGGGCTATACTGATCTGGCAAGGCGAAAGTTTTGCAGGGGTCGTCAGAGTCTTGTAAGTCCTGCCCCAAACCCAAGAAGGCAGCACGGAGGATGATGCGTGAAGGGGGGGGGGGGGAGAGGGGAAGGCGGGTAGGGGAGGGGAGGGGGGAAGGAGAGGGGAAGGAGAGGGGATGGGATGGGATGAAGAAGGAGATGGGGAAGGGAAGCGGAGGAACGATGATGAGTGAGAGGGTGGTTAAGGGGGATTGGAAGGGTGGGAGGATCGGAAGGAGGGAGGATGAATGAAGGAAGTGACGAGGCAGACGATCGACGCTCCCATGTCCTCGATCAACGAAGCAGCGAAGTATTCCTGCAGCTCGGCCTCTGAAACGTCGCTGTCCGAGTATATGATCGTCTCTGCGTCAGTCGCCTTCCCTCGCCCCAAGCTTGTCGTTGTCGTCATCGTCATCGCCATTGCCCTCATCGTCGTCACCTTTGCGATCACCTTCCTCATTGGGGTCATGCCATCGGCGTCGCCACCACCACCACGGCCACGCTCACTATGCCAATACCGACGCGGATGACGACGAAGACGACGACGACGACGACAGGACGACGACGACCACGCGAGACGACGACGATTACCGTGAGCATTGCACGGCTGCGGACTTCGGACGATGGAGGTCGAACGTGACGGCGACGCTGACCGACGAGGGCGACGGTGGCCACAGTCATCGTCGCTGCCCCCACTGCTGGCCCCTCGCGCCTCGTCGGAGTTCATGCGGAGGAAGTGGCTCATCATGATGCGGAGCGTGCGCGCTTGCAGGAACCTAGCGCAGCACAGTGATGCAAGCATTCAAGATAAGTAAAAGAGGCAGCAAGTTCAAGTTGCAATACTGACGCTGAGACAGACCACATGCCTGGGAACGCAACCAAACCTGACTCTGACCGTCACCGTCGACACGGTTGCCTTCGCCAACGCCGAAATCGATACCATCGGTCGCCGTCACCTTCGTCGCCACCATCACCCGTTTTCACGTTATCGTCTTCGTCATGCGCAATTCCTCGCGCCCTGATTTCTGTCAAGTGCGCATCCCTCCAGCATCTCCCTGAACATTCTGCCGACCAGCTCCAGCATCCCTTCAGCATCCCCCCGACGTTCTGTTTAAGTGCGCATCCCCCCAGCATCCCTCCATCATCTCCCTGAGCATCCCTGAAGAGAGTTAGGTGGGCAGGCGGAACGCGATGCCCTGCGCCCTTCTCGTCAATGGCTTTCGGCCGTTCTTCTCTTTCCAGCCCTCCATGTAGTTGTTGAAGAATGCTTTGCGCCAGCCCTCCTCGGGAGTGAGGGGCTCGGATTGCTCTCCCTCCCTCACTCTCTCTCTGTCCCCCCCTCCCGCAACCTCTCTGTTTAGATCCGTTCTCCATCTCTGATCCTCGCCGTATTGTTGTCGTCGTCGTCGTCGCCTATCGTCCTCGTCACCCTCGGTATCGTCGGCGTCATCCTCACGCGTGTCGTCATCCTCATCGCGGTCGTCTTTGCTCTTGTCGTCATCGTCCTACTGCCGCCGTCGTCGTCACCCCTTTCGTCGTCGTCGTCGCTATTCGTTGTCCTTGCCATCGGCACTGGTACGATCACTACCGTCACCCCCGTCGTCGTAACCTCCGTCGCCACCATCGCCATATGATCATCGTCTGAATCACCATCGCCCTCGTCGTTATAACCTATGGGGTCATCATCATCACTGGCCGCTGCCACCATTGCGGGCGCCACCATCGCCACCCCTTGCGCCGCAATCCTCCATGACCTTCTGGGGGATCCTCTTCTCCCCAGTGAGCGACACCAGCTTGTGCATCAGAGAGCCCTCAGCCTCGAGGCGCGGAGATGCGACAAGGGATGCCAGGCGGGGCCGAGAGAAGGACACGACGGGGGAGGTTGGATGCATAACGCAGGGCGCATTAGATGACGAGGAAGTTGGCACCATGAACGTAACATGGACAGGAGAAGTCGGGAAGATGAGGATGAGGGGTGCAGGAGAAAACCAGTAAGGACCAATGCCGTCGTCACCGTTGCCATCGCGATCAGCGTCGCCACGTTCTCGTCGTCGTCATCGTTGTACGCGTCATCGTCAGCATTGGCGTTGTCTGCATAATTGCTCGATTTACCTTCCTAGCTCTCTCCCTCCACCTTCGGTATGCGCCATCCCCCCACCATAATTTGCCTATCCCTCATCATCGTCATCCCCGTCATTACTACTCTTCCACTCCTTCCCTGGCCGTCCGATGCCTTGAAACAATGATCGGTTTCCAAGGGGCACCGAAGTGAGCACATCCAGAGCTCGGATTCCCAGGGACGGCAAAGTTAGCAAATCAAGCCATCGGGTTCCCCTGTCCTCGCCCCAAAATCTCATGAGCCTTGAGCTCATCTTTGTTCGCGCGCGACTCGAACTTCTCTGGCGAGCACTCGTGCATCGGGATCTTCCAGCGGCCATCTTCGAATCCTGGCGGCGCCGACGGGCGTGCAAATCAGGCGCTGTCGTCGTCGCCGCCGTCGTCATCATCACCGCGGTCTCCATCACCGTCGCCATCGCAGTTGAAAATAAGCCTCACTAGAGAGGCTCCGACGCCATCGCCGTTGAAACAAGCCATCGCCACCGACATCACCAATGCCGCCGTTGCCACCTCGCAATCCATCCCGTCGACGTCGTCGAACCTCGACCGCCTCTCCTCCTCCACTTCTTCTGGAACCCTCGATCGTCTTCCCTCCCGCATCGTCTTCCTCTAGGCCTCATTCCATATACTCTCCTTCTCATCTCCTCCTTGACGCCTCCCCTCTCACATCCCCCCATTCCCCAGTAGAGCGACGCAAGTCCTTGCATCATCGCGCGCTCTGGCCCGAAGTCCATGAGCACCTCCAGCGGGGCCCAGGGGGGCTTGGGCGGGCGACGTCGACGATGCGATCGGCGACGGCGATCGACGACGACGCTGGACACGATCGGCGACGGCGATCGACGTCGACGACTGTCGACGATAAGATCGACGACGGCGATCCACGACGACGCTCGACACGATCGACGACGGCGATCGACGTCGACGATGTCGGCGACGATGCGATCGACAGAGGCAATGCGATCGACCACGACGACGACGATCACGGCGATCGGCTACCGACGACCCGACGACGACGACGATCGGTGACAGCAATAACGACTACAACTATATATTACAATTGCTGGCGACGACGTTGACGACGACGATGGCAATCATCCGGGACGACGTGAGAAAGCAGAGGCACAGGAGGAAGGGAAGCGCCTGCGACAGCAAATCTGTCGGTCCCTTCCACGTGGGCGGGAACGCGATTTTCTTCGGCGGCGCCATCGCTGGCCTCGGGGGGGAGCGAGGGACCTCCGTTCCTTCCTCCTTCATCCTCTCTCCTCCTCCACCTCCTCCTCTTCCTGCCTTATGTGTTCCTCATATTTTCACTTGTCCTTCCTCCTCCTGCTCCTGTCTTTCCTCCTCCTCCTCCTCGAGCCTGTTTCTTCTCTGCCCCAGGTCAGGAGAGGCCTAAGGAGAAGACGCAAGGAGGAGAGGCAGAAGGAGGGGGACGAAGAGGAAAAGGAGGCGCGACGAAGGAAGGGGGGGCGAAGACTAAGGAGGGGGACGAAGAGGAGAGGCAAGGAGGACGAGGAGGATGAACAAGATCAGGAGAGGCAGGGGTTGAACTTGACACCGGGTGGGGTGAGGGGCGGGGGCTCCGATGGGAAGCACTACCTGCGCTACAATCCCCCCTCCCACCTCTCCTCATCATCCCCGAGCGCGCCTGGGCGCGCGCCAAGCACGTCGCGGCCGCCGCTGGGCGGCCAACGCGCGGAAGCGCGCACAGAGCCTCAAAAAGGCTCCGCGGGGTCTCTCTCGTCCTCCTCATACCTCCTTTCTACGTTTCCCTCTCCTCCTCTCCAGTTCCCTAATTTATCTCCACGCCGATTTGTTAGATCATCCTCGTTTCCTCTTCGTCCTCCTCCGCCTGCCTCTCCTGCTTGTCCTCGCTCTGGATCCCAGCGCGCTCGCGCCTGACGTGCTGGTGACACATACCAAACCATATAAATGCATAGCTTCGGCGCGCAACATCGGTTCGAGTGCAAATGTTATAACTCGAAAACCCACTGGCAAAACCCGATGTAAATTTTCACTCTTGGATCTGAACGCAGCCATAACAAAGCAGAGTGCGCGCGTTGAAGGGCAATACAGGTTGTAATGCCTAGGTGGCGATGTCAACTCGAAAACGCACTGGTGAAAACCCAAATGCACATGTTAATTCTTGGATCTGAAGAGGCGACCACCAAACCAGAATCACATCAAAGAACAGCGCGCGCGCCGACATCGGCGCGCGCGCTGAAGTGCAATAAGTTTAGCTACAAAGGTGGCGATGTTAAATCGAAAACCAAAATGGTGAAAAACCAATGTACAAGGTCATTCTTGGATCTGAAGAGGCGATCATTTCATTAATGTGGCAAAGACAAAACCATATCAAATAACAGCGCTCTTACGTTTGTTTTCAATGCAACGGTGGCGATGTTAATTTGAAAACCAGATCGGCAAAACCCAACGTAAATTTTCATTCTTGGATCTGCGGAGGCGATCTTGTCAATGTGAAATCAATGTAGACGATGCAGCTCTACCAAGGAACAATGCGCGCGCGTCCGCGCGCCCTGAAGTGCTGTCGACATCGCTCGCGATGGGTTGGACCGAGGGAAGAAGCCGACAACCGATTGGCAAAATAACAAGGTGACGCAACACCCACGACGCTAAAACAAAACTCACGACGCTAAAACAAAACTCGTGACATTGAAACAAAACTCACGACAAGGTTAGTAGAAGTTTCAACTTCAATCCAAACAGAAAACTCACAACGTTTCAGGCGTCATGAGTTTCTCACGACGCCTGAGGTCAGGGACCCTCGAAACTTGCACTGGAAACGAGTCGGTACCATCCCATCCTTGCTCCTTCCACCCTACCTACCTCGCCCCCCTTAATCTCCTCCTCCGCCTCCTCCGCCCGTGGAGCTCGACGGCTCGACTAAGTGGCAGGCGCGCCTTGACAACAAAACTGGCGCTAGCCAGGACAGCGCGCCAAACGCCCGAAGCACGCAGATCCTGGCAGACCCCCGCTGC
The DNA here is from genome assembly GCA_963575745.1 of Prorocentrum cordatum. Lineage (NCBI taxonomy): Eukaryota > Dinophyceae > Prorocentrales > Prorocentraceae > Prorocentrum > Prorocentrum cordatum. Next base: position 7,580 of record CAUYUJ010005286.1, read on the forward strand.
GTCCGACTAATAAGGGCGCTAACGCGGAGCGCGCGCCACATGTTCGAAGCAGCACACAAGACACTTGCAGCGAGCAGCGTGCATGACCGCAGAGCGCGGTCGCACGCCAGGAGACGGCAAGGACATATCTACTGGAACAAGTGTTTGCATTGCTTTGCCAACGCCGCATCATCTCACACGCTGCGCTGCTTCTTGGTCGCCGGGCCCGTGTGGTCGGGGTCATTATTCGCCATGAGGTTCTCGATGTTGCTGGCCACTGTGCCCGTGGCAGCGGCCCTCGCCGCTTGCCTATCGTCGGCCCGGCGCTTCTTGTTGTCCTGCTCGGCCCTGGTGATGAAACGCTTCAGCTCGGTCCTGGGCGCATCCCTGGATTTGTTTTTAGGCTCGACGATCCTGTGCGGCAGATTGGCCGTGAACATCCACTTGGCGTTCTTCTCGGTCATCCTCGTCTCCTCCTCGACCTCCTGGTTGGCCTGTTCCTTGGTCAACGTGCCGCTCTTGACCGCCTCAGCCCTCCTCTGGACATTCGCCTTCTCTGCCTCTTCCCCCTCAGTCGTCTGCCAGACGATATTACCCATCTCGTTGATCTTTCCCTTGTATTCGACGTGAGTCATCTGGACGTTCGAATCGCGTTGTTTCTCAGTGATGCCGACCATCCACGCTGGCACAAAGCAGTCCGATTGCAAAGCACTGGCCAAACCACCGTTCAAGTCAAAGTCGATCGACCCCTGGAACATTGACGTCAACGGGAAGGTGTTCTTCGCAGGGCGAGTGGAAGTCCCAGGATCGGCGAAAATCATTTGGAAAGCAGCGTCTGCGTCGTCCATCAAATACACTTGTGTTTTCGGGGCCCTCTGGAGATCCACCGCCACCTTCCCCGCGAAATCTGGCATGTTCGCGTTGAGCAAGCTCCAGGCCCATGTCGTGAGCTGACTCTCGATCCTCTTCCCACGGGGCCCCGTGAACATAAGGCACCACGGGTTCGTTGGCCCCCAGCTCGCAAGCCCGCGGAACCACCGACGCGGAATCACCGCCCGTTCGGCCGAGCTGGCGAGCTTGGGGGCAACGAAGAAGCACCGATGCATCATGCCAACAGGGCCCACTATGGCTACGGGACCTTCGCCTGCGCCGCATTGACGTTGACCCCCATGGAAGCCATCGCGGGGATCTGCATGATGGTTTCGACGGCGACGAAGGTCGGGTCGAACAGCGGCTCCTTCGCGACCTCTGTGTGATCCACGGGGCAGACTTGCCCCCCGCTCCTCGGCGCAGGGTCGTCAGGCTTGCTCCTCTCTCCTTTCAAGCGGCGCGATGGCGGCTGAAGGCTGAGGATATTTGAGAGCTTCTTGCCAGCGGCCAGGCCCAGCAGGACGTTGCACCAGAAGGCGTGCCACTCAGCTTCTCCGCGCGCGGCGCCGTCGGCCTCCGCCAGGGCGACCTTTTGTATCCTGGGACAACTTGCTGAAGTGAGTCGCGATGGGAACAGTGCCCAAGCTGCCGTCGGAATCGCCAGCAGCGGGCTCCTCCCCGCCTCCTGCGCCGCCCGTTGGGCTCAACAAGTCCTTCGCGAGTTGCTGCATGTAAGAGCCTCGCAGACGAACGAAGCCAAGCAGCGACTCCACGTCCTTGAACCCAGCGTCGACGAGCGCCTTGGGGATCTCGCTGTGGCTCATTGCCGTGACCACGGCCCCCGCAATAATGTCAAGCACGGGATCGCTGAACAGGTTATCATCCACGCTGGCGACCTAAGAAATCAGACGAAACAGCTTGCCTTCCCTCTCTCTCTATCCTTCGAATTTCCTGCCCACGCACTCCTGGAGCAGCAAAGAGAGATACAGTGGGATGGACAAGGAGAGGGCGGGAGAGAGGAGGATAGGGAGAGGGGGGGGGCAGGGGCGAAGAGGGGGAGGGAGGGAAGGAAAAAAGGATCGAGCATGGAGGGTGACGGAATTCTGTGCCTGATTAGCCCTGTCCCTGGGGACCGAGGCGTAGCACGTGTTAATGAGCTGGTCAAGGGACGCATGTTGCTCCACCAGATCCATGGCCGGGGTGGGCACCTTGGCGTAGCACACGTGCATCCTGCAGTCGCTCTTGAACGCGCTGTTGTTGGTCACGAACTTGGCCAGGGCGTCGGCGATAAGACGTGGGCTGCTCCTCGGTCGCGAGCGTCAAGCGAGCCTGGAGATCGGCAATGGGATCGTCAGTAACCTGCGCCTGCGCAGCATCCGTCAGGCTCTCGATGATGTTATTGGTCGCATGTTCGGGGGTAGCTGCCTTGTCGCAATCCTCGCCAGCATCCTCCTCAATAGACTTGAACTTGTCCGTGGACTCCTTAGCCGACGCCTGCAAGAGCTCCCCGGTGTCGCTCCACTTGGTCAACGTGGATCCCTTGAAGGGAACCTTTCGAGGATTCCACTTGGCCCCAACCATGGCGCGATGAGGGCTTTGTGGCAGCGGCGAAGGCTGATGCAGATGCCATTCAGCCCTCCTCTGCCACAGCGCCCGCGCGTCGCGGCCAGGGCCCGTTGGAACCCTCGCGCGTCTTCCTCTGCCAAAGGAACTCCAATCCATAGCTCACCAACTCCTTCTGCACCTCCGTCATGGAGGGGTGGTTGCGGCAGGACTCGTCGATGATGTGGTTGAGGTGCCCGATGAGGTCATCTCCGAAATAGCGCCCCCTCGACTCGCCGACGCCTGTCTCCTCTGGGTGCAATACATCCACAGTCAAAAGCACGGCCTCCTTGAAGTTCTCATCCGAGTGGGCCTCCACAGCTGCGGTTGCTTTGGGATTGGCCGCCCGCGCCTTGGCCTTCCCCTTGGCTCTGGACTTTGCCGCTGTCTTCTTAACCCGGATGCTGTTCTTGTGCACTTTGGTGGGCTCTCCCAGCGGACGCGCGAGGTAGGAGGCCAGCTCGGCGACAGGCGCGCCCGTCTTCTCGAACACCCGCGGCAACCTGCTCTGCCGAGGAGGGTCTGCACGGACGGGCGCGCAGAATTTGACGACCTCACCCATCAATGTACCGATGTCGCCGTTGTCCATGTACCCTTTGAAAGCGTTGTGGACCACCGACGTCAGTTGCGCCATGACCATGACCACGGACTGGCGGTGCGGACGTGGATTCATGAAGTCGACGTACTTCTCCGCCCACTCAATGTGGGCGACGTTCAGCACGGTCAGCCGCCTGGCGAAAGATTTTGCCGCATCGAAGTGGGCAAACGAGTGAACTTTGTCTTGGTAACGGCTGCTGATGAACTTCCAGTACTCCTTCTCGTAGTCACTCGATAGAGACGTGACCCCTCGGATTTCATGACTAGCCAGGATGCCTGGGGGATTGGGGCATTCTCGCTCCGTCTCCCCCCCCCTCACCCCAGACCCTCGCGCGGAAGAGTGGCTGGGTTGGTGGCCCGCCCTTATCAACCAAATTTGATAGCTATCTCGCGGGCGGCTGCGATGGCCACCCCAATTGAGAAGGCAGCGAGGGGGCCCCAGGCCCGCCAAGGGCCACGCATCATCCACCCACCCACGATATGGTTTTGTTTTCCTCTGGATGGGGCTCCTAAAAAACCTGAGGCTCAAGGGGTCAAGGGCAGGGAGGGAATCTTGTTTGCCTAACACTTCTACACTACACGTGTTCCTCCATATCTGGCACCTCCTTCGCGAGCTCAAGATATGAGTACCCACTCCCTCGTTGAAATATGTCGGCATTATGACAATCTCTCAGAAACTCACGGACGAATTCGGGCATTTTGCATGTGAATCGCCGGGCAGTCGCGCCCGCTTGAACTGCATCGTCAACGTGTTTGTTTTTGCCAGGGCCAGTCTCTGCGTAGACCTCGTAGACAGCATTGGTGCGATGCTCCCATGTGATCGCCCTGTAGGGCGCCCCCCCCCCCCCCCCCCCACCCCCCCCTCAGACAGCACGAACCAAGGCTCGCCAGCCGCGACGGGGAGGAGCCCCCTGGCATTGATCGGCTCCTTCAAGTCATTCAGCGCGGAGCGTTGGTCACGCTTGTTCACCTGGGCATCCGAGGAAACAAACGGACCGCAAATGTGAGAAACAAATGGAGAGGATAAGGGCGCTGAGAGATGGAGGGGGCAAGCGAAAAGGACGATGAAACATATAAGGAGGAAAGAAGTAGAAACATGCTGGCAGCGGGGGGCGATGCGCCAACGCACGCAGATTTGACGACGAGAGCCCAATTAGCAGCCAGGAAAAGGAGGACATAGAGAGAAGACATTGCAGCCGAGCCAGGCCCTGGGAAGGGTGTCTAATAATGCGAACTATATGAGGCTTACCACCTACTAACGAGAGGGACGGCGTTTCTATTGAGTACCTGTAGTCCCCTCGGTCACATCATCTGGGCATATAGTGCGCCCCCCCTTCTTGTTGAAGAACGGAACGCTCGCGGGGCTGGGGGCAACTTCGTAGATCTGGAAGATCTTCCTCAAACGTATCGAGCCCCCCTCCTTCCCGAAAAGCTTCCCCATGTCTGGCACCTCGCCTTTGAGTGGCTCTCGAAAATGCACCTGCATGGCTTCCAAAGCAAGCGGCGCCGACTCAGCCGCAGCGGCCGCAGCCCCGCCCACGTCGGCCGCATCGGCGCCTCCAGAGTGGCCACTGCCCTGGCTGTTCGCAGACCCAGACCCAGGCTGATCGCTGGAAAGGGGAGTCGAAGGCACGCTTGATCGGCGGCGCCGGGACTGACGCAAGTGCCGAAGACGCAGGTGGGCTTGCCCGAGAGCCTGAGGGTTCGCCTGCTGCTGGCGCCGCCTTCTTGGTGGCCCGGACCTGCTGCTGGCCGCCAGATCCTTTCTTGGCTGGGCGAGTAGGGTCCGCCTTCGGCGCCACGGAGGCCAGGGGGCGATGCAGAGATGGACAGGCCAGCAAAGTGTACAGTCTGGAAACGCGCAGGGAATGGGCAGGCCTTGACTCACAAATATTGCTGCAATGGTGGCGAGAGCGGCGTCGGCAATAAGAATTCTTGCGAGGGCCGACTGGGCCAAGAGGCCAAGAGCGACACCATTTCACCCTGCCAGTTTTCTGGGAAGGTGGCGAGCGGAGAGTGGCGAGTGGCAGGGGGAGGGACGGGGGTCGGAAGGCGAGCAGGGCGGGAGGGCCGGGGGGGGAAGTAGACATGCGATGAGACGCGAAGGAGGGGGGGGAGGAGGAGGGGGAGGAGGAGGAAGAGGCGGAGGAGGAGGAAGGCGAGGTCGAGAAACGAGGACGAGGACGAGGAGGGGGGGGAGGAGCCCTATCCCTCTGATACTCTCCCTCGCTTGCTTAGCTGCCAGCGGACGAATGGAATGCATCGGGCACAACGCGCCTGCAGGTCTGCAGGTGACGGGGCACTCGGGGGACGCAAATCGATTTCACGATTATCTCGAATGTCTAATCGTAAACTGGCTACCCTGGCCCATGGCCGACGGTTGCGCCCCCCCGAACCGCCCAAACAAAAAAAAAGACAAGGGGCGGGTGCCTGATGATGCGCCGCGCGCGCCGCCAGGCACCTCACGCTTAGTCTCCGAAGTCGGGGCCCCCCCCATGCCCACTCGGCCGGAACCCGGCGACGCGGGGATCAGGCAACTCACATCCCCGGCCACGGGCGCAAACGCGAAGCGCGCGCCAATGCCCGAAGCATGCAGGCCGCAGCCCGTCACACTTACCCATATGCTTAAACAGTCTCAAAGAGAAGTGGCTATCTGACCTCGGGCTCTAACTCAGGCAGCTTACTCGTGATTCCCGCAGCGACTACTGCCGCTGCTGCTGTTGCGGCGCCCCACGGATCAGTCGGCGCCGAATCCTTGTCCCCCTGCTGCGGCATGCACGTCTCGGACGGATCAGAGACGCCGCGAGCTTTCTCACCGCGTAGTTGTGCGAAGGAAAAGGCGGCAGCCGAGCTGGGCGGTGGGGGATCGCCATCGCCATCCTCGATCACGGACTGAACGTGTTTCTGCGCCCCGGGAGGCCCCACTGCCCAACAGACAGAGTCGCCGCATATATTTCATCAAGCGCCCCAAACAACCGGATAAACCATTGGGGCTGAAGGGGCATGGGCACTTGGGCAAGAACCTTGCCCTATTGTATCACCCCTAGTCCTATCCCCATCCTCCACGTGCTCCTCTCCAAACATTATCTCATCCTCCTCCTGCGCCGACCCGCCTCTGGGTGAATCCCAGACGCGTGGCCAAGCTCCTGTCGACGCGGTTGATCTGGGTGAGCTGGTAGAAGTAGATGATGCCTGGAATGATGACCGCCATGCTGTTGCCAGCCTGCGCCGACATCACGATGGAGGTCCTCTGGCAACGGGGATGGGGAGGAGGCGAGGCGGCTGGAGGGGGAGGAGGAGGAGGGGGAGGGGGAGGAGGAGGAAGAGGAATAGGAGGAGGAGGAGGATCTAGGCCAAAAAAGGGCCGTCAATTTGTTCCCAAAATATTGACGCCTGGTTTTGGGCCTCTTCAGGGCCCAGCCAACGGAGGCCGCCTTGAGCCACTCTATAACAAGTTCAAAGGAGGGGGGGGGGGGGGGGGATGAGCGAGGCGAGGGGAGGAGGGGTGGGCGGAGGTGGAAGTGGAGGAGGAGGAGGAGGAGGAGGAGGAGGAGGTGGAGCAGGAGGAGGGGGGGCCCAGGTGCACCCCCTCCCCTGCGCCTAAGATGGCAGAGGGGAGCGGGCAAGGCACCGATGTGACGAGCCAGTCATGCGGGGCATCAGGGGGTTCTCAAGCTAGCAGTTGGCCCCATTGCAATCCTGGGCTCGCCCAGCGGCCTCTCGAGGTGGAAGCTGCACGTGGGCTTCTGATCGGCGGGGCGGTCGGGGTCCAGGGGGAACGCCTGGGAGAGCAAAGCCTCGGTGCCCGTCATCCACCTCGAAGGCGGCGCGTTGCCCATGTCCGCCCAGTACAGGGTGCTGTTGTGGATGAGGGTGTGGAGGATCGAAGGCGTGCTCTGGGCGTCGAATCCATTCGCCAGCGACTGGTTCAGACTGTAGACGCACTGCGGGTAGCGCTCCTTGCAGTCGCGAAGGTTGCCGTACTCCCACTCTGTAAGAGCCAATTCGAAAGACGCTGTGTCTTTGATCGAGAGCTCATTCGTGCCGATCCCCTTGATGGACGCCCTGGACTTCTTTCGACTGGCAAAGTGCTCGAGCTCCTCCTTCACCTCGGACTCCGGGCCGACGAAGTAGATCCTCCGCGTGGCACGGCGCGCCCTGCGGAAGTTGACGGCAAAATATTCAAAGCTTACCAGTGACATATTCGTCTTGGCCTTGTGCCGCATGATGATCCACTTGTGGGCCCTGGTGCTGGGGGCGCCGTAGTGTTCCGAGTGCATGACGACCACCTCGATATCGTAGAGGAAGCCGAGGTACTCGCGCAATATGGCCTCTGGGAACTGAACGACATTCTCCTGCACGACGAGGGGCTCCTGCAGGGCCAGCCTCAGCCCCAGCCAACATAACAGGTACAGCGTCGTCACGCCGTTCGCTCCCGATTGCTTGCCCGCAGAGGACCAGTCTGTGCAGGGCGTTCCAGCGACGTGCATCTTGGCTGCGCGAAGTTTGCAAGCACGTCCACGGCGGAGGCATTTGGGGCAATGCAGGCGAAAGCCGACGCCGGACTTGATGATTGGGCCTGGGAGGCCCCACGCTATGCCAGGATTCGCCTTGGCTGCTGCAAGATTTCCTTGAGCTCGGGCGAGAAAAAGTCAACTATGTCCCCGAAGAGGCAGGCGTCGCACTCAGGCATCAACGGGAGTTCGCGCTGGCTTTCCTCGGGCCACTCAATATGGCTGGTAACCATCATGGGCTCCACCTTGGCACCAAGGAACTTCTCGCGCAATCGGGCTTCCAACTCACAGGCCAGCTCGTTCAGGCTCACCGTCGGGGCATCGCAGCCGCTGAAAGCGGTGCTCATGGCATCGAGTCTCATGCCATCCCGGAGGTTGATGTAGAGATCCGCCTCCTCGCCCGAGTCCCCCACGCCGCACGTCGCGGCAAACTTGTCCAGGCAGCGCGCGGGCCACGCCAGACACCCCTTCAAGTTGGATGCCAGCCTTAACCCATTCCATGCGCGGCCGCGCTGCGCAGGAGGGACCCAAGGCAGCCGAGCCTGATGTGGGGCTGGTAGCGGCGGCTTGACTTCCTGCGGAAGCTCTGGCTGAGGTGGGGATGTTGCAGCTGCAGCTTGGCTCAGGGCTGCGATCGCAACATCATCCGCAGCATCCGCAGCGCGATCCCGATCCTCTGCTGACTGACACCCTTTCAACCGCTGGAAGGCATGGTAGTTCGTCTGCCGATCGAACAGGCCCTCGATGCATTGATCGGCTGCGAGTTCGGGGTCGATCCCCTCGCTGGCCTCGGTGATCGCAGCGCTGGGGGAGAAAAGGACAGCGTCGGGGCCCGAGGGCGTCCTGCGGGCCGCAGGCCTTGCAGGCGCAGCGCCCGATGCGCCCGGAGAAAGCCCCCCAGTCGCGGTCGGCGCTGGTCGGGCTGCGGCCGCGGCCGAGGACGCGCCTCCCTGGCCCCCCGCTGCTGGCGATGCCTCCGCCACGTGAGCGGCTCCAGGCTCCCCCGATGCAACCGCGCCCCGCTTCGTCGTCGGCTGGTTGGACAGGCCTTCCTCGCTCCAGCTCCTGGCCCGCTTGGCCCTCTCGAGCGGGGCCTGGCAGATGAAAGGCGGCATGTCGGGCGAGAACGGCGCGGCGTCGCCAGACTTGCAAGACAACAACGATTCTATTGGAACGCCCGGGCTGAGGTGCTTGCAGCGATGCTCTGGGGCGCCGAAGACGTCGTCGTGCAGGCGCTGCAGCGGCGACGCCAAGCGTGGCGAGGGGTGCTGGATCGGTCGCCCATCGTTTCCTTCCCCAATGGCTCAAGGCGGCCCTGCGTGAGAGCTGCTGCCGCCGCTGCCGATGGCAATGCCACCATCGCCCATGTCGACATCTGGCTGAGCCGCCGGCCGGCCGAAGAACTTCTGGATCCCTGCATGGGGGAATGGGTCGGGTCGGTCGGGCTTCTTGCGCAGCGTGTCCGTCGCCTCGAACAACGCCCGGCCAATTCTGCCGCCCTTGATCAGGTAGAAAGGCTCCGGGATCTTCACGACGTTCTCCCACTCCCACGCAATGAGCTCTGACTTTGCGGCGTATGACGGGGGGGGGGCTCCGTGCGTCTCGTCTGGTGCATCTGGTAGTGTGCCTCGAAGTCGCACATGTGGATGCGACGTTGGCCGACAATGTTGCCTATCGCAATGCATGTGATCAAAGGTCTGGCTTGACTGCCTTCGACCAACGACGCCTCTCTCGTCGAGACCTGGCAAACAAATATGTAAGTATCGGTGGAGGTGCCCTTGATCGCGTGCGTCTTGCGGTCGGCAAGGGCAGCGATCAGCCAATCAGTCCTCATCTCCCAAACCTCGCGGGCGCGAAGCAAAACGCACGCACGAACAAAAGGGGGGCAGGCGGGGGCTGCAGGAGGAGGTGGAAGGAACAGTGACGTTGGAGGACGATGAGAAGGGAGGAAGAGTGGGAGGAGGAGGATGACGACGACGAGAGAAGGATGAGGAGGATGAGGAAGAGGAGGGGGAGGAGGAAGAGGAGGAGGAGAAGGAGGAGGAGGAGAAGGGGGAGGAAGAGAATATGATAGCGCATGCGTTTTGATCGAGCTTACCTTCGGGCCCACCGGCCGGATGAACTTGCGCCCATGTTCTGGCTGAGTGATGACACCCCGCATCGTCCAGAACGATGGTCGCATCGATGACAAACGAGGTTGTCGCGGCGAGCGCAAGGGGCTTGCTGGAAATAGGTTGAGCCAAAACGGCCACGAGTGGCAATGACCTCGGGGCAAAGTGCGCAAAGAGGGAGGGACATAGTCGCGACAATCTGAGACTGGGTGACCTCGAGCGCGCCGCGTCTAACGCGCACCGCGACCCATTTCCACGGCCGGGGTCATCTCCCCACCGGCCCCCAGGGGTAGGGGCCCCGTTCCCCACGGACAACTAGAATATGGACATCCCTGCCCACGGACCCCCAGGGGTAGGGACCCCCCTCCCCGCCGACCCCCAAGGGTAGGGACCCCCCTCCCTACCGACCCCCCAAGGTAGGGCCCCCCCCCCCCTACCGACCCCCAGGGGTAGGGACCCCCCTCCCTACCGACCCCCAGTGGTAGGGCCCCCCCTCCCTACCGACCCCCCAGGGGCAGGGGCCCCCCCTCCCTACGACCCCCAAGGGGGACCCCCCTCCCTACCGACCCCCGGTGGTAGCCCCCCCCCCCCCCCCCCCCCCCCCCCCCCCCCCCCCCCCTACCCCCCTAGGGGTAGGACCTCCCCCCCCCTACCGACCCCCAAGGGTAGGGCCCCCCTCCTACCGACCCCAGGGTAGGGACCCCCTCCAGACCGACCCCCAGGGGTAGGACCCCTCCTCCCTACCTACCCCCAGGGGTAGGGGCCCCCTCCCCACCGACCCTGGGTAGGGGCTCCCCCCCTACCGACCCCCAGGGATAGGGACCCCCCTCCCTACCGACCCCCAAGGGTAGGGACCCCCCTCCCCACCGATCCCAAGGGGTAGGGGCCCTCCTCCCCACTAAGCCATCCCTTGGCGGGCGATACCCCCACGGACATACCCATGGTGGGGAACCCCTCCTCGCAGCCCCCTCTCCATTGGTTAACCCCCTCCTCACACATTGATTTCCTAATTAACGATGCACCGATTTGCGGAAGGCTACAGCCCAAACGCAAAATGCGATACCCAGAGCGCCCCCAACCGATGTCCGAAACGCCCCCAACCGATACCCAACACACCCGACACCGATATACAACACACCCCCAAATCGCACGCAACAAACTTCAAACCGAAACGCTAAGAGCCCACGCCCGATACCCCCAGCGCTCGCAACCGATACCAAAACGAAACGAATCAACGTCCGACAAGTCCCACGCCGATGCCCCTAAGCGACCAAACCGATGCACCCCATACACGCCAGAAAGACAAGCATACCAAGACTGATATCTAGTACGCCTTCCATCGGTATCCACACGCTATCCGAAACAAACCTCGCAACACATCCAACGCACCTCCAACCGACATCCACGCATCCCGATGTGGTCCCTGAAAAGGCCGCGGCGAGGCTAGATGGCTGGACTGCCCCGCCACAGGGGACTGCAAGCACGTCCTAGAAGTGCCCGCGCGAGTCCAGATGAGCCACGAAGCAGCTGCAGCGCACGGCGGCGCCCCAGCGCGAGGGGGCAGTGGTGCAAATTGACGAGGCGCAGGCGACGGAGGTGCGTGCCTTCGCCCTCGCTGAGCTGCTCAAGACTTGAAGAGACGCAGACGGAGCTGCGTGCCTCCACCCTCGCTGAGCTGCTGAACGCCGGGCTGGTTATCGACGCGCCCGTGCACGCAGAATTCTCTGCCAGAAACGCCCCCAGCACTGAGGATGGGATGAGCACGCGCTTCTTGCATGCATGGAAGGCTTCGACCCTGTCATCGTCCATGCATGCATCAATCCATCCATCCGCCCATCGATCCGTACATACACACACATATACACACCTATAATACATTCGTGCATACATACATACATACATACATCAATCCATCCAACCATCCATACATACATACATCTGAAACAAGCCGAAACTGTCACGCACAACCCCCAGACCGATATCCAATACCGACACCCAACACAGCATAAACCTACCTACATCCGCAAAGCAGCCAGCCGATGTCTCTAAAACCCCAAACCGATATCCAACAATTGTAAGCCCATGTCCAGAACATCTCTAGCCGACATCCAAAAAGCCCCAAACTGATATACCCCTCACCCTCTGGCCAGAAAACCAAACAAATTGTCTCCTCGAGGCCCGCCGGGGCCCGCGGGGCCCGTTCGGGCCCATCGGCCCCGCGAGATTTCGCGTTTCATCGTCCTTGCACTCCTCGTTCGCCTCCTCTCGCCCTGCATTGGGCCCCCCTGCGTCGCCCCTCTGCGCGGGCGAGGGGGCCCGGGGGCCCTGTGCACATCGAGGGCCTCGAGGGGAGGGGCGGGGGGCAGGCTTCAGGACGGCCAAGAGAGGGCCCCAACTTAGCGACAGACGGCGGCGCGCCCAAAACATGTTTCTGCAATCGTTTGCCTAGTAAAGCGATTCCTTGACCCTTCCCGCTGGGGCCCCCTGGGGCCTCTGGGGCATTCGGGGACATTGCAAGGCCGACTTGCCATCTCGAGGGGGGGGGGGGGGGGGGCAAGGGGGGAGGGGGGGGGGAGAAGGGACGGAGCAAGAGGCAAGATGCGAAAGGAGCAGGACGAAGAAGCGAAAGAGGCAAGGGAAGCAGGGGAGCAGGGGAGTGTGATGAGGAGGAAGGGCAGGACGAAGCGACGAGGAATGGGCGGGTCCAACGAGCGGGCGCCCGCTGCTTCGCACTCCCAAGACCTCGCCAGCTGCGCGGGGGCGTTCACTCTGAACTTTACCTCGGGCAACTTCTCGAGCACGGCAGCCTGCGAGTAATTGTGCACGCGCTTGCTATGCCACGCGATCATGCAGAGACCGCAATGCACATCTGCGTCTCTCTCATTCTCGGGAGTGCGACTCTGCTCCTGCAGCATGTCTGCGCAGAACACGCGCCATCCTCTCTTGCCGTAGTTATCTCTGAAATGCGAACTTCCACATGTCGCAGAACTTGGACACTTCAAGAGGCAAGCTCTGCCGTGGGTTCTCAATGACCCTCCCGCTGGAGCGAGCCCTCTCGAGCTGGGTTGCCGTTGGTCCTTCAATGAGTTCGTTCTTGATGCCAATAGCCGGGCGCAAGATTGTGGCGCCGCTGAAATCAGTTTCTTTGTCATATGCTGCGGTCACCATGATCAATTCCCCCCGGGCATCGGACCGCACGATGCGGCCCTTTTTCCGAAGACGGCTGGTCCATGCCAATCGAGATCACCCCTTGCTTCTCCACGACCGAAAATTGCTCATCTTCTCCCAACTCACGCCGACTCACCTGCTCTGCAATATGATGGAGAGCATCTGCGCCAGACTGCGCCGAGGATGCCCGCAACCGCATGATCAAACGGACTGGCTCACGATTGCCCCCAATAGAACCAAGGACCGCCTCCGTGTTCAAGGCGGCTTCGATGAGCATGTTTTCGAATCCTCCTTCGTCTGCAGCGCCAACAACTGGATCCGGCATGAGCCTGTCCGCTGCCTCTTGCAACTGGGCATATGTAGCGGTTTTCTTTTTAATCGCTTCTTTCACTGGCATCTTCTCATCGGCCGTTTTCCCGATGATCATTTTCATGGCTTGTCCCAGCTCTGTGTTTTCAGTGTAATCTTCTTCTTCGTCCGAGCCCGATCCCTGCGCCTCGCTGATGAGCCGCTTCGCCTCGGCCACCTCGCGCTCTTCCTCTGCCTCCGCAGCAGATGCCGCTGCAGTAGCTGCTGCTGCCCTCGCGCCAGCAGCAGATGAACTGGCTGCCGCTGGCGCTGCAGATGACGCTGCCGAAGCAGAGGCCGAAGCTGATCTCGGAGCCTTCTTCTTAGGCGTCTTCTTCTCCATTGTGAAGTCGTGCTCGGGGGCCCCTGGATGAGACTCGCATAGGGCGCCACCCTTCCATTCCAGAGGCATGTGACTTACCCGGGCACGGCATTCAGCTGACGCCCTCTTCTTGTTGGGCCTCGACATAATAAGGTTGATCGAGGACAGCGGGAGTTGATCTTTCACGGCCTCAATCATGCTCCCCATCGTATGCGGGGCGTCGATGTCCCGGTGGCAATGGTCGCACTCAGACGCAAACGCGTAGAGGGAAGACACGAACGCGATAGGTCGTCGAAGGCGAATCTTGCCATCGACCTATGGGCGGCAAATGCAAATTTCCCCCGCTTCTCTCTGCCCCCCTCGCCAGGAGGAGAACAATGATAAGTGGGGGAAATTAGGCCCCAGCCACGCACCTGATTGCACTCAGCGAACTGCCCGTGGCTGCGAAAGGTCTCGCAGCAAAGGTGCATGTCAGGATCGCCCCCAGAGCTCGTGTCGACGCGGTCCACTTGCGTGGTAAAGCACAGCACCTCCGATACGCCTCCATGCTCAGGATGCTTCCCCACGGCTGGGCCATCCGACAAGCCATGCCGCCTGCGCCATGTCAAGTTGTACTGCGCGGTCCACACATTGTCATCTGGAACGGAATCGTCACGAGAGGCTGCGAAGTCCGTAGCTGCAGCAGCGGCCGCGGCATCAACTGCAGGCTCAGGAGCTCCATGAGGCCCATTGGGCCCAGCCCCTGCAGGACCGCCGCCATCGGGGTCAGCCGGGCCATCGGCGACGGGCGCCGCCCGCGGACGCGCCACGTCTGGTGGTGGAGGCAATGGAGGCGGAGGCGGCTGGGCGAACCGATCCGCTACGAGCAGCTGTCCAGCTTCCTTGATGGCGCCCTGGCAGGTTGACATGATGCTGATGGCCTCGGGCCTGCACTGCGACCAGCGCTTGCTGGCTGCATCTCTCGAACGGTCGACCATTCCTTTGAGCTCGATCCTGCTGCTCATCAAGTCGGCTCCGATGTTGGGGGCCCGCTCGGACTGGATGCTGATAAGTTTGTTCGGCGTCTCCGCGGCCTGCTGGTCGCCTTTGGCGCGCCTGCGCGTCAGCAGCAGGGCAAGCCACAATGGTGCAGGACATGTCCCATGCTCGACAGCATGGGTTAGCTCGGCAGCGAACCTGCGCCTGATCTTCAGCGCGATCACGTCGTTGCCCGGGAGGTCCGCGCGCTTGATCCGCAGCGCCTCTGCAGCGACACCCAGAGACGGAGGAGGATAAGGGGGAGAAGACGTGAGGAAGGAAGAGATATGACGCGGCGAGGCGGGCGAGCGGCGTTGGCCCAGTGGGAGGGGGGAGGCTGAAGAGCAAAAGGTCGAGGTCGAGGAAGGAGGCAATGGAAGAGCCAATGGGGGAAGATAGGATGAGAAGGCGAAGGGCGAGGACATGGCGACAACGATGATGACGACCCAGACGACGACGACGACGATCGACTCCTGCCCGCGCACGTGCGGAATAAAGGGCCGACAAGATCTGGGAAGTCGCGAGCGCAGGTCCCTTGGACCCCTATTCGGGATCTCGGGAATGCAAAGGGCCGACATAGCACCCATCGGGCGCGCGCAGAAACTCAAAGACATGGGCGGCCAACATAGGATGCCCCATCCACGCGCCCGCGCTGGATCCAGCCCCCGCGACGCGAGCCCCAGAAACTGCGTCTGAAGGCCCCGGCACCTCGACGGCGCGGGCAATCGCAGTTGCGAGGCGCGTCGATGAGCAGCCAGATCTTGTAAGGAAACCTGGGCCGAGGGTTGCGCCCTTCCCCCCCCTGCCCCCTGTCTCCCCTCCCCGCGCCCCTCTCCGCCGCCTCGCGCCCCTTCCTCCCGCCCTGCCCCCTCGCCACCCCTTTGCCACTTATGGGCCAATCTGATTGGGCGGCAGAGTCAGAGGGGCGAGCGAGCTCGGGGCCAAGGCGCGAGGACGGGGGGCCCGAGACGAACAAGGCGGGAGGGGCGAGGACAAGCACTGAAGGTCAGTGAAATCCCCGAGCCCGGGCACCCTCGGAGCGGCATTCCAACGCGGCGGTGCCAGCCGGCAGCGTAGAACAGAACCAGGGACGCAGCTAGATGCGTAAGAAAAGACAAATCATCGGGGCCAAGGTGCCCCGCATGCTCATTCAACGCTTGGGCCCACCAGTCAGAGTCGAGCAAGCTGTCGAACCCTGAAGAAAACTCGTTAACCTCGCCACATGCCATGTCAACGAAAGCCGAGTTTTTTTTTCCATGAAAAGTGCCCTCAGATCTTATTTGCTGGTAATAAGCAAGGAAGTGCGTGAGCGGAGCCCTTGCGCGTCGAGAGAAGGAAACAACTATCCAAAATATGCGGTCTTGGACTGCTGTGACTACGCCCGATCTCCAGCGACCGATTCGTTCACGATAATATTTGAGCCCTTCAATTTTCATGTCATCTAAGTTCTGTTCGTCCTGCTTATCTTGCATAAGTAGGGCGGCGTTTCGTTTGTCTTCGACCTTCAAAATGACGGGAACTATCACTGGCTCGATCATCGATCTCCCGGGGATGTCAACGCAGGACTCACAGGAGTCCACGGCGCCCCATCTCTCTGACATCGGCCTGCGAGACTCGCGGGCAGCAAACGATCAAGGGGCGCCCGGAGGATGGGGGGGGGGGGGGAGAGGACGAGGAGGAGGAGGAGGATGAGAAAGAGGAGGAGGGGGGGGAGAAGGAGAAGGAGGGGGGCGGCGACGACGACGACCACGCGGGCGAGGCCAATGAGGGGTGGGAGGGCAGGACAAAGGAGAATCTGAGAAGGACAGTGAGGATGAGGAGGAAGGGGGGAGAAGGATGAAACGGACGAGGGAGAGGCGACGGTTGCAGAGGAGTGAACGGGAAGGATGAGCACGAGGCAAGGTTGGGCGCAGGAGGGGCGGATGTGCATTGGGGGGCGACGAGCGCGAACATTATCGCAGCGGATCGGGCGGGAAAGAGGCGGCGAGGAAAGAGCGGAGACGAAGAGGACAAGAAGGAGGAATGAAGAGAAGAGGAGGGGAGGATGAGATAAGGTGGCGAGGGGGAGGAGGAGGAGAAGGAGCACTGTAGGTGGCGTGGCGCCTGGGGCTGATGTGTGGCGGTCCCGGGGGGCGCCCCAGAGTCATGGCTCATGCTTCCTCCTGTTTCCCCCCACGCCCTCTTCTCTCTTCTCATCGTCGTCGCCTTGCTCCTCATCGTGTTCCTCCTCCTTGTCTCGCCCTCGACTTGCCTCTCCTCCTTCTCCTCCCCCTCCCCCCACCCCCCTCCCCCCCCCCTCCTCCTGCTCCTCCTCTTCCTCCTGAAGAGGCCCTGAAGAGGCCCAAAACCAGGCGTCAATATTCTGGAAAATATTGACGCCCCTTTTTTGGCCTAGATCCTCCTCCTCCTCCTCCTCCTCATCCCCCTTTTCCTTGTATTCCCTCTGACCGTTCGTTCTCCCTCCTCCGCCTTCGCCAACTCTGCGCAGTTCGCCCGCCCCCCCACCGTTTCCTTGCGATTCTTCCTCTTCCCCGTTTCATCACCTTGTACGCTGGCCAGGGTATGATCGACGGAGCTCGCAGCGCGTGTCCTCTGCCTTCGGCTCCTCCCCCTCGTTGCCCCCCTCCTCCTCGTTTCGAGTTCGCCCTTCCTCCAGCGACGCCAACCTTCCGCATTCCCCATGCCTCGTCATTCCTCTGGCACGTATGTCCCACCTCCTGCTGATCTAATCATTCCTCCTTTCACCACAGTAATCCTGTTGGGCCTCCCAGGGCCTCGCTGGTAGTTTTCTGGCGCACTTCGTCGCGCTGCTCGGCCCATGGATGTCGGCCCAGCGCCTGAATATCTGCTGGCGCATGCCCCGCCACGAATGAGTCAGCTTGCAGACGGCCGAATAGAACCTCCAAGGTACATCGCGCTTGTTTCTTTTCAAAAGCCTATCTATCAGTAAGAGCCCAGCTTTTGCGATCCTGTGGCCCCCATGCTGCAAGCAATTTATATGAAACTGGCCCACGTGCCCAACTTTGCCAATGAGCTCCTGGACGAGCTTCTTCATCCCCACTTGATCGGGCCCGCAATCGGCAGCGCAAACAAACGGAGTAAACACCCCTGGCAGATCATGTTCGTCGCGCGCCCTGCGGGGCGAGGCGCGGGGTCGGCGGAGGGCGCGAGTGGGGCGGGGGCAGGCGAGAGGCAAAAGGGCAGAGGGCGCGGGGAGCAGGAGTAGGGGGGCGCAGGGGGGGGAGGGGGGGGGGATCGGGAAAAGGGCGAGGGAAGAAAAAGGGGGGCGCGAGTGGGGGCGCGAGGAATGGTCTGGGGAGCTGAAGCGTGGGAAGGGAGCAGGGGGGGGGCAGACGGCCCCCCGCGTCAACGAATAAGGCGGACGCAACGGCCCGAGGGTTGCGGGGCGGGGCGGGGGCGGGGCGGGGGGAAAGGGGGGCTCGTGATTCAGAAGGTTTGGGGCTGCCCCTTTTAATCCGTTCCTTTTCCCCGTTCTTCCCATTTCCATGTTCTCGCCCGCCCTTCCGACCTGCCCTGTTTCTTCGTTCCTTCCTCTCATTTCCTTTGCCGCCCTCGCCTGTTCGCCCAGCCCTTGCCTCCTTGCCCCTCGCGCTACCCCCCCGAGGCCCCTTCAATTGCACCCCGAACCCATAATCCCCGAGCCGATCAATTTGGCGACGCCCGGCAAGCGGGCCCTCAGCCCCGCCCAGGTAGGGCACCCCGCGCTCTGAAGTTGCTTGCGCAAGAGAGCGAACAGCCCGCCAGACGTCCCAGAGAGAAGGGAGATAACATCGGCCACCCCACGAATGAAATTGCTCGTTTTCATCGCGGTGTCAACGTCGGAGTCGAAGGAGCCGACGTCGTCGGCAACGAGGTCGAAAGCGTCGAAACTCTAATATCTCGTCTCGGTGATCGTACTCTGTAACCCATGTCGTTTTTTTTTTTTTTTTTTTTTTTTTTTTTTTTTTTTGTACGCTGCTGTTGGCGGCGTCGCTCATGATCGAATGAACTACTATCCCCCCTTTCTGACCCCAGGAATCGCTGCGTCGCATTGTGTCGCAAAAAGTTCTGGCCGACCAACGCAGCGCGGCCGCCGTCCAGATCTCTGCTCCGACTACGGTAAAGCGCGAGACGTCGTCGAGAATAATATTGCCGATGTCGGCTGATGATACGTTTGAG
The DNA here is from genome assembly GCA_963575745.1 of Prorocentrum cordatum. Classification (NCBI taxonomy): domain Eukaryota; class Dinophyceae; order Prorocentrales; family Prorocentraceae; genus Prorocentrum; species Prorocentrum cordatum. The sequence continues at coordinate 26,287 of CAUYUJ010005286.1, forward strand.
CATGCCCGTCTGATGGCTAAAGATATTTGCCCTTGAAACGTGAGCCGAATCTTACCTCGTCGGGTGATGGCCATCGTGACGTCGTCGTCGTCTTGCCGGGCCGTTCCATTTCCTTTAGATACCAGTGTCTGTGCGCGTGATTCGAGCCGTCTCACTTTCCGCCGAAGGGCTTTGTTTTTCTTTGCTAAGTTCTTTGGCGGAATCTGTCGCTCTGACAAGACTCTGTTCGAGTCGCGCGGCCTTGGCATATAAAAACTCGCAACGCATCGGCTCGACGGGTGCAATTGAAGATAAACTAGCCCCACCTCCGTCGGAACATACCTGGACAACAGCAGCGCCATCGCCAGGGTCGGGGTCTTGGGGCAGGATGGCAGCAAGCAAGCGGCGCCGAAGCCGAGGCCCGGGGGGGTTGCCCCCCCTGCCCCCACGGTCTCCCCATCACTCCGAAACTGCGCGTCCCCCTTTCCAACCTATTGTTTCTGTCCCCCCCGCCCCTCCGACTCCGCTGTGTGACCCCCCTCCTTCTCCGCCCTCCTCTCTCTTCTTCTCGCGCCTCCCACCGCCTGCATTTGCCCGCCCGCCCCCCCCCCCCCCTCTCCGCCTGTCACCCGACTTCTTTTTCAAGGGCGCTTGTCGGGGCGAGGGTGCAACGCCCTCGTGGGCGCTAGGATGCAATGCCCTCAGAAACGCGAGGACGCGGATGCAATGACTCAAGGGCCACCTCTTGAGCAGGGGCGGGGGGCCACGGCGGAAGGAGGGAGGAAGACATCGCGAAAGAGGGGCCCCTTCAGCATCCCTCAGCGCCATGCGACCCCTCGTCCTCAGCTTCGCACCCCGCGCCCATGCCCGCCTCGAGCAGAGTCGCCCTCCCCCCTCGTCGTCATCCACGATGACGATCTCGAGCTCGCTCTGGACGCTGGAAACTACGCGGTCGACGACGATGTCTCGGGAGACGTGGATCCCAGCATGGACCAAACATGAGGTCAGGTCACCCAATGGTAACACACGTTTCCCATATGGACCCAGAAACCGTCTCGCACCCGCTCGAGCAGGCTTCACTCCGAACGCTTGGGCCAACGAGTTCAGCGCAGAGGAGTCGAGCCCGCCAACCGCTCCCAATTGCCGAAGGGGCCATTGCAGCTTGCGCCCGGACAAAGCCATTACCCTCCCCTGGGCGGCATATCTACCAGCCCCTGATCCGAAATAAGTTGCATAAGCAATCGCCGTTGCGTGACATCGAGAGGGGCGCAGCTTGATAGAGGCGAGGGCTGATGGTAGGGACAGGGCCTGAAGATAGGACGGGAAAGAGAGGAGGGAGGACGGGAGAGGAAGGCAACGGAGAGGGGCGGATAAAGGGCGAGGGGCTGAGGGAGGAGAGAGGGGGCGGAGGGGGAGAGGGAGGGAAGGGAAGGGAGAGGGACGGTAGACAAACAAAAACATCCAGGGCGATGATTGGGCCACGGCGGCTTGGCGATGAAGCGATTGAAACATCATCCCCGCATGCTCCACAATAATAGGGGCCACGAGGTCCATGGGGCTGGGGGGCCAGTCGATTTGGGCAAGGAGTTCCCATCTTTTCCTCCGCCGCCGCGCGCCTCCCTACCTTCCCCCCCGAATCATCCTGCTCCTGCCCAATTCGTCCTGCTGCTGTTGCCCCCCCGCCGCCTCGGCACCAGCCCCTCAGCCTACACCGTTTCTCATGCGTCCTCCCTCCTCCATCCCTGTCACCTTATCCCCCCCTTTTCTCACCGTGTCCTGTTTTACCTGTGTGGCGACCCGAAACATCACGCACGAAATCACATGCATCGTTGTCCGTTCTGGCGCACGTGGTAGCGGTGGCACTGCATAAGTGTTTGATGCATGCCCCGAATATTGTGCATTTGCACGGTGAAAGAGCCACCGTTGGAACGCGGGCCACGTTTACGATGCGGTTCCTAGCGTGCGAAAGCGTGGTTTCCACCTCGCAAATCTCATAAGACATCGCGTGCGGATTTTGCATGCATGTTTTTCTTCGGGCAGCTTGTCCCACCTATGGTTCGGGGGCAGCGTCGCTGGGTGCCCCCAGGGCCCCGGTGGGGAGCCCCTGTTTGCAACCGCTCCCTTCGGGGGCGAAGCGCCCCCGACCCAGTTACGCCCGTCGCGAATCGTCGGCCCTGAGGGCGAGCTGCTCGGCTTGCAAAGCCGCCCGCGCCATTCTCTGGATTGCGCCCAGGTCGAGCTGCCTGTCAGCTGGCGCACGCTGCATCGCAGTCTGAACCGCGCGATCGCACAGCACAGCCAAGCTCGGCGCAGGCGCCGACGACGGGGCGACAACGACCCCAGACCGAGCTGCTACAAGTTGGCACTTCTGCACTCACTTCCGCCCTCAGCTGCCTGGAGGCGTCGCCGCAAGCGCAGCTCATGTCGGCCCCCCCCCTCCAGAGTCGAATCGCAACTTTGCCCAACCTCTTGAGCTCCGACATCTCATGCTCGCTCAGGCAGCGGTAAAGGATGGCGACCTCCCTCATGTCCGGCCTCTGCTCGCCACAATTCGCTGTCTCCTGCCGCACGTATGCCCTCCACGGTCCGCCCCCGCCCCCCCGCCCAGATTGTTCCACCTCTCCCTCCTGGTCAGCAGGTTCGACGGCGCCCTCGGCGCCAGGGCCATCGCTGTTGGCGGCGACCTCCCACGCCTTCCCGAAGCGGCGGATGCGGTCGAGCAGGAACTCCGCCGAGAGCTCCTCGAAGGCTTGGGTCCAAGTCTGAATGCCCTTCGTGAACAGCCTCCGCCGCACGGCCGAATGAGTGGCCCCGACGGGGGTAATATTAACTCCAGCAAGCATTGCCGCAAGGCGAAGCTCTGCTCTGGCTTCCTCGTTTTCCAACCCTCCAGGGCGATCCCGATACCTCGTCGCGAAATCGAGCGGCCACTCGTCGAACAAGCACGGCGGGATGTGCAAGTCGACGTCGGCGCCCCTCGGCCCGAGCAACCGGGCAACTTCATGGGGAACGTGTTGTGCTGGACGTCCAGGCCCTCGCTGACTAAGCAATCGCGTGACGATATCATCCGAAACGCAAGCGCTCTCATGCTCAAGGTCTGGTGATCTGGCGGGATAAGGTCCACCCAGAGCTCCTTGCGATGCAGCAACAGCTGGGTCTCACTATGGAATTTGGCCTCAAATGCACCCGACGCACTCTCCACGATCGGGTGCCCCTGGCCTTCCCCCTCGGCACACTCCTCGAAAACGCGCCGGGCTGCCTCTGCCTCTTGACGCGCGGCGTGCTCCGCGCCAACGTGTTCCAAGTGCGCCTTCAGCAACTCCCGCAGTGGCGCCGTGGCCTGGCGAACCACCAGCGAGCGCGCCAGCGGGCAACACCTTCGCATGAGAGACCGAACGCACCATCGGACCCAGCAGCCCCCACTGCGCATGTTATTTTCTCAACCACCGCCCCGAAACAAAAACGGACACACTGGCGGGGTCTGCTGTCTGACGGGAACATTCGGCCCCCCAGTGGCCACCTCAGGAAAGCCCCAGCAACCCTACGATGCCTGGCCCTCTCCCTCTTCTCGTTATTCTCTTTTGTCTGCCTGGAGTCGGCGGCGCCCGCCCCAGCGCCATCGGCCATGCCGCCATTGTTGCCGCTGCCCTGGTAGTCCAAGATCTCCTGCATGTGGGGGGCCGACGCGGGCAGGTCGGCAGGGGCAGGGGGGTGGCCAGGGGGCGCATCGTCAAGCCTGCTCGCGCGTTCTTCTGCGCACCATGCAGGCCACGCGGCGCTGACGAGACCGCGGGCGCCTTCCAGCAAGCAGAACTCGCCCCGCGCTTGATCTGACCGAGTCCATTTTGACTTATCATCAACAATGAACCTGGACCCAATCAAACACTTTACCACAGACTCCGAAACTGTCTCACGAATCTCCGCGTCATCATACGCGGCGCCCACAAAGATGTACACCTCCACGCAATCCGTCTTGCGCCAATCGCCGTTCGCCAAGAAGCTGAGGGCGAGGCGCTTCGCCGATAGCCGACCCCCGCGCGCCGCGCAGAGCCAAAGTAATTCTCTCAGCGGCTTCTGGGGCGCGACCGCGCCTCGGAAGGGTCGGCAAATCACGTCCTTCCCACTTCTCCTCCTCCCCCATCCACTCCTCCTCCTACTCCCCCTACCCCCCCCCCCCCCCTTCCCCCATTCGGGAGTAAGGGAGTAAGGGATGGGAAAAGGGAGATTGAGGGAGGAGTAAACTGCGAGGGAGGAGGCTGGAGAGAGAGCGAGGGAAGGAGGAATGGAGGATGACAAGGACGACCAGGCGGAATGGTCGGGGAAAGCGATTCCGAGCTCGAGGTTTAGTGGGCCCCAACCCTGCCTGAACACAATCCTCTCCTTCACGATGTTCTTCGCAATCCTCTGGAACCGATTGAACGAGGTGCCCTCGCTGATCGCCGGCGCCCAGTGGATCTGGCCCATCATCATTGGGCCCACGGGGGCAAAGTCTTCTTATGGCACCCTGCCACCAGGTGGATCCCGCAGCCGACGGGGAGGCGATGCCATCCATCAGACTGGGACTTCAATTCTCTCAAGTCCTCGCGTTGATATCGATCGTTTGCTCCAGCGCCGACCGAGCAGCTGACCCGCAGCTCGTTCGCAAGCTTCCTGTGCCAATCTGTCACGGCTGACCTCTGCTTCGTCGCGGCCAGCAAGCGCTCGCCCGTTGTCTTGTCCAAGTGCCGGAGCCAGGTCGTCGCCCTGCCCTTGATGCTGACCAGGCGCCCGTCGGGCGTACGAGAGAGCATTCCGAAGCTGCCCCTGCTTTGCAACACTTTACTCGCAGTCTTCTCAATCTTCGAAGCTGTCGGCATCGTCGGCATTGTAACTGCCAGCGCTTGCTGGCGAGCGGCAGCACCTGCGCGTCGCTGTTGCCGCTGCGGGCGCTTCTGCTTTCGATCGAAGACTCCGGTCTTCAACGGTGTTTCGTCATCCACGCTGGCGTCCACGCGCAGAATCGAACTTGATTGGTCGAGGGATGATCCAACTATTGCCTCCAATCTACACCGAGCATCACGGTCCGCATGAAAAGCAACGCAAGCAAGCCTACGCAACGAAGGCCGAACTTCTCGATAACCCGCGCCCGAATACGCGGCAACAGATGCAGCCGTCGACGCGCGGAAACTCGCAGCTCCAGCGCCACTTGCCATATATAGTTTTACAGCCTTCACTGTGTCATCCTTGTCTACGTTGGTGGCCCGAGGCACCCGCGATGCTCATGACGCTGCGCGCGCGCCTGCAGGGGCCACATGGCTCCGTGCTAGAATCGTAAATTTCCAAAACCGCTCACAATCTCGATAGGCGCCGTTGGGAATCCCACTGGCGCCGCAGGGACGGCGACAATGCTCTGCTGAACGCCGTCTTCAGCGTCTGCAGCAGCTGCTGCTGCTTGTCTTGTCCTAGCTGTTGCTTGTCTTGCCCGCTCGCATATTTCAGCTCTAGATGGTATGTCGGCCGCCGCAGCCTCAACGCCAAGCCCAGCCAATGCCTCCCTCCATGCATCACTTCACCGAAACTTCCGCGGGCGCCCTGAATCGCGTGCGGCTGCGCTGGCACTGGCGTCGAACATGTCAACCTCGCTGATCTGGTTTGGGCCCGTGTGTCGTTCTGGGCCCGCCTCTGCCATAGTGTCCTCTGCCTCTCGCGCGGCGACGTCCCATGCGTCATCTACCGCGCAGGCCTCCATGGCCGTCGCCAGAATCTACATTGCTGAGTCTGAAAAAAGACGATAGGGCATAGCAGGAAAGTTTGAGCCAAAACGGCGATCGGGCGTAATGGGCGAAAGGGCATAATGAGCGATGGGGCATAATGGGCGAGAGGCCGCATGGGGACGGGGGAGCAAGGCATTGAGGGGCTAAGGGAGAACGACGAGGGGAATCTTAATAGATTATGAAGGGAAGTACGAAACGAAGGAGGCACTATAACGTCAAGGCAAGAGAGATATAACGGAATACTGTGGAAACCTAGGATGGTGAGGTATGGTGTGACGGAAGTGGGAGGACGAGACATGTTCGCACCCCCTGACCACTCTGCACTTGTATTTTTGCACGGTCTATGTAAAAAGGGCTCAGGTAGTGTTCTTGAAACATTTTGGGGCCATCGATCGATTTCCCCAGAACAGGCTCCCTCGCTGAAGTTGATGTCTTAATGCACGTACCTATTCGCCCCCTCACAAGGCATGCCGTTCTGCAGCCACTCCAACGAGGCCTCTGCCCACGATTCATGCGTCCGCCGGAAATCCCGCAGGCGCGGGACTCCACAATCCACGTCGTCACACTGTGTGAACGCCCAAGAATATACCATCAACGGGAGCCCGTTCCTATCCTCCTTCCCCGCTCCGTGCTTCGGCTGCGGCGCTCCATGAAAGCTCGGGTTCCTCGGGCGCTCGTTCCGCACCAACGCCCGCGCGTGCCTGAGAGTTTCCAACTCTGGAACATCCGGGAAAAAAACCACGAATAACTCCCGCATTTTCTTTAATCACATAATCCACTCCGGCTTTCAACTGGGCCCCCGCCTGCGCCCCGCCTTCGTCAGCATCCGCTCTCTCTTGGTCTGCTTCGCGGGCCTTCTGAATCCCGGACAGCGTCAGCTCCGCCTGGCACTCATTGATGGCCGCAGCTGCCATCTCTGCTCCGCTGCGTGGAAATGCTGCTAACTCGATGCGCCAGTATCGCAAGAACTCATACAAAAATAAATGTGCCAAGTCGGGCGCGCCAGGCGCGTCCACCGGGCGCATGCCATGCAAGTGCGCCGGACTCTTCGACGCGATTCGAACCTTCTTCGGTCCTTCTCTCCCGTCCGCTTCCAACATTCCCCACGCTTCAACGGCCACGCCGTCGCCATCAGGACAGAAACGCTCCGCCATGCGCACGGCTTCTGCTCCCGGGATCATGGCTGTCTTCGCAGTCTTGATGCTCTCGGCACAGGTCACGTCTCTCGGGTCCCTGTGCGCTCGCAGATTCGCGCTGTCCTGCGCTGACCGCGCCACGCCTCTCCCGTGCATGTCGCTGAGGAACCTCTTCATGTGCCTGTTCGTACGGTACGCCGCGGTCCTGTCCTTCGTCTGCTCCACCAGCGCGTGTTGGTTTTTTTTCCTCCCACCGCAAACACCCGCCAACGTCATCCCTTTTTGCTCCGATGCAGCCCGGCCAAAAATATGGTTGAAGAGTAAAACGTGTGCTCGATTGTGTTGAATCCGTTTCCCCTCATGGGGGCTATACCAGGTCCCATTGAAGCGCGCGCGGACTCGGGCTCGTACCGGTCAGAGGCTCAATCGCAAGAGGCGCGAAAAACGGCCTGCGACACCAAAAGGTCACCTCGTAGCGAAGCCTGGCGGCCGCTGTGGATTACCCTACAGCTTCCACGCCGCTCCTGGGGAAGAGGGACGAAGAGAGAGGAGGAAAAGGAGGAGAGGGCGAAGGAGGAAGGCGGAGATACGTACCATAAAAAACCTGCAGAGAGCCTCGATGCCGAAGCAGAGGAGCCGAAACCATGGGCGGCCAGCGTACAATGCAGCAGGTTAAAACATGACGCACATTGCGTTAGTTGTTGTTCCGGTAAAGGCTACTGGTGTCGAGCACGAGCTTAAGCTCATGCACGCCGCCTCGATACACACAACCTACAGGCCTAGGGCCGACAGAAGATGCAGGGTCAAGAGGGGCCCAGCGACCGGCGAACTCCGACGCCGAAGCTCGGCGGAAGGCGGGCGCCGCCATCCTGCTGCTGCCAGCCTGCGCGCGGGGCGGGCCCGCGCAGCGGGATGACGATCCCGACCGCGCGCTAAACAAAAAGAGACATGCACATGCAACGGAGCAGCAATGCAGCTCGCAGACACAGAGCCGGAGGGAGGAGGAAGGAGGAGGAAGAGGCAAGCGCGGGAGGAAACAGAGGACAGAAGAGTTCGAATCGCCCATTCTTGCGGCAGGGCGCTGAACCGCAGATGATCGCACGCCAACCGTTCTTGGCAAAACAGCGGCGAATCAAGTGGGAAACTAGCGCCAGTTCAACCGTGGTACCGAAGAGAATCCAGCTGGCCCGGGCCCTCCAAGGTACGTTCCTCAAGTGAGCCGCTCGGCATCAGTGGCCAGTGCTGCACTCGGGGGCCAGCAGAACCAGGAGCGAAACGCGCAGCTGCAGCAGCCGCCGCGCGTCGGCAACAAAGGGCACAGTCGCCCAGCGCCCAGCGCGCCCCTGCGATGCGGAGGAGGGGGAGGAAGGAGGAAGGAGAGGAATCAGTACAAAGAGAAGCGTGCGCGCAGACAGCTGACGCGCACCTAACGTGCATATCTGCATTCGGCACTGTGATGCAACACGACGGCACCGACAATGCGCGAGGCGACGAAGGGCGGACAAAACTCGCTTCCCTTTGCAGCGTCACGGATTCGGTGCGCCAAAGGCTCGGAAGAACAAGCGGGCAAAAAAAAACGGCGGACGGCCAAAAAGTGACCAGCCGGGTAGACGTCACCAAGCACGCGCGTAGTCGCACAATAGCGAGCCAGGGTGCAGACGCTCGCACCGAACCCTTCTGGACAGGAGGGCGCTCCGCGACCCCGTAACGCCCTGCCGGCAAAACCCACAGAGGCGGCATCATTGAATGGATTCGGTGGCCGTTGCCTCGGGCGCCACACCCCCGTAGGGGGGGCACGAGCCCGAGGAAAGCAAGGGGCCGCCCCCCGACGACAACAACGACAAACGACGGGGGAGGGAGGAGAACGAGGACGAGGAGGAGGAGGAGGAGGAGGAAGCGGGAGGAGAGAGAGGGGGGGAATAAAGCGGCCCCCTGCCCCCCAAGGCGTGGGCCCCCCGGGGGGGGGGCACAGCAGTCGCCAACTGGCTGACAGCGCTGGCGCGAGCGCCGTCAAAGAGACGAGAGCGCACTGGTGCCGACAAAATGCGCCAAAAGCAAAACACACATGAGCCAGTATGCCGCGGGCCGCCAGACAGGAGGAAGGAGGGAGGGAGGGAGGGAGGGAAGCGAGGGCGACCGGGCATAAATCACGGAGCTGGCGCCGAGCCCGTCACGCCCCCTGCGCCCAGACGCGTCCCAGAAACCGCTCGGCAGGGGAGTGCCCGCTCACCGCCTCCCGCAGGGCCTGCTGCAGAGCGCGCTCCGCTGCTGCGGAACGCAGCCCGCCGACCTGCCGCGCCGCGTTCGTCGCCCGGTAGATTGCGTGCACGCCGAGCGCCGCGAGAGCGAGCTTGTCGCCGTCGCGCGCCTGCTGGATGTGAACGCCCAGCCACCGCGGCAGCAAACACTCGGACTCCATCCGCAGCGACGCGGCATGAAATCGGCGAACAGCGCTGAACCTGCAGTAGTGCTGGATGCTCTCCTTCGCCGCCAGGCTGCACCCCAGCACGCAGATGTCGCGGGGCTGGTCTCGCTGATGGAAGCGCCGCGCAGTGCACCGCCCATTCCACGCGGTCCGAAAAGTGGCGGCAATTACCCGCGGCGGCACCAATCGCTCGAGCCGCCGCCGCGACGCCAAGAACCTCTCCGCGAGTATGCGCGGGAAACCAGGCAGAGTCCAGTACGAGAGCTTGTGGCGAACGCGGAAGTGAACCCTGTCGGGCTCCCGCTGCGCCAGCTCGCGCCGCAGCTCCGCCTGCAACTTGCGCCGCGTGGCTGCCCAGTGGTCGGCGGTGAGGCTGCGCGCATCCTCGTTAACCAGAGCGTGCACCGCCCGCGCCGCCGTGACGTCCTTGCTGCGCATGTACTCCTGGTTGCTGACGAGCACGCCGAGCACGGAGGCCTGCAGCCATTCTGCCCGGAGAGTGCAGCCCGCGCGATGAGCGTCGCCAGCCCGCGCAACTTGCACTTCGCGCAGCATGTCAGCGAGGCCGCGGGCTCCAAGCCGGAGGTCCTCATGTGCCGCGGCACGGAGTTGCGCCGCGCGGGCGAGGTGGCCCAGCCGCCCAAATGACCGAGGCATTCCGTAGTGCGTGTCCAGCCTCCAAAGGTCTTTTGCAAGCACCCAGTTCCCTGGGCCAGGAACGACCCGGCGGAAAGCCCACGTTTCCAGCTCCAGCAGCTTATCCGTGACCTGCGCCGACTGAGCGGTGAAGCTGAGCACCGGCAGCGCGTACACGTTGTACACGAACGTGGCGAACTGGAGACCGAGCGCGCGCCATGGCCAGCCTGCGACCCGCTCTTGGAAGCGCGCGGCTGCTCTGTCCCACTCCTTACCGATCTTCCCCGGGCCGATGACGCAACCCAGGTAGGTTGCCTCTGCCCGCAACGGGAGCTGCGACCATGCGGGCGCGGCCGCCGTAACCACCTCGCGCACGGCATCCATCGGCTGCTCCCAGAGGGGGGTGCCAATCGTCTTCTCCAGATTCAGCTGCATACTCGATAGTCTGCCCCATTCGTCCAGAGCGCGGGAAAGGACTGGGAGTTGCACCGAAACGTCGCCCAGAACGATTCCCGCGTCGTCGGCGAAGGCGCGAATCAGACAGTTTGCGCCCAGGCGGTTCTGGAGTACGCGCAAAAAGAGGTCCATGCACGCTGTAAAGACAAGTGGAGATAGTGGACATCCCTGTCGAATGCCCGACGTCATGGGGAAGCCGCCCCACAGGGCTCCGCCAGCTGAAACTTTGCACGCGCTGTCGGAATAGAATGTTCGAAGAGCTGCCCTGGCTGCTTCTGGGGCGCCGAAGCCTTCTAGGCAACCCTGCGTGAAGCCGTGGGACACGGAAGGGAAAGCAGCCTTGAAATCCACCAAGACCACCCATGCCTTCCAGGCTGCCCGCCGCGGCCCGCATCGCACCAGCTTCCAGTTCAATGACGTTGAGCAGCATGGAACGCCCTGGCAGGAAGCCCCTCTTCGAGTCGGACGCCCTCTTCGAGTCGGACGCCCACGCTCCCAGGCTCGCCTCCCGCCGGCGCTTGTAGGCCGCCGCAAGCAAACGGTTGGCCACGTCCACCGGCGAGAGAGGCCTCGTCCAGCCCGGTGAGTGGACTGCCCCGGCCGCGGGGTCCATCTCGCCAGCGCCCTTCGGGGTGCAGCAGAGCACTCCAAGATTGAATGCCCCGGGCCCCTCTGGGTCGTCTTGGTAGGCCTCGCGGATGTCCGCGGCAGCAGCAGGCGAGCTCAAACCCGCGGCAGCGTCGCGCAGCACATCCACGGCCAACCTTCCCAGGCGCCTCCACAGAGAGATCGGCGCGCCGTCGGGGCCCGGGGCCGAGTTCTGCGCGACGCGAACTGCCCGGGCCACATCTGCCCGCGTCACCGCCCAGGACGCTTCCGCCCGAGGAAGGGGATCCCTCGCCCATGTGGGGGCGGCTTCGGCCAGCCAGTTCGACAGCGTCGTCGGGTCTACGTCCTGACCGCTGAACACATGGCGCCAATGCGCTGCCAGAGCAGCAGCGATGCTCTCTGGGCTCGCGGCAATCGACCCGCCCCGGTGCCGAACGGCCCGGACTTGAGCGGACCCCCCAGGTTTGAGCCGCCGGATTTTGGCTGCGATGCCCTCGCGCCTGGCCGCGGCGGCTGAGTCTGAGAGCAGCGGCAGGCCCTCGCGCAGCCCATCGACGTCCCGGGCGATATCAGCACGCGCCAGCTCGACAGTGAAGTCCTGGAGGCGCTCCACTGCGTCTGCAGAGCCCCGAATGAGATCCGAAACGCTGTCGCGACGCGAGATCTCTGGACACTCCCGGATTGCTCGCTCGACCGAAAGCGGGCGCCCAGTCTCCGCCGCCCGGAGGCATCGGATGGCCGCGCCCAGGCGGTCTTCCGAGGTTTCGGCCTGAGGCGAACAGCCCTTGGAAGATGCTTGCCTGCTCACCTGGCTCATGGCGCGCTTGAGGAGTACGAGGCGCCGGTGCGAGGTGTCTCGAAGATCGCCCTCGCGGCGGAGCTGCAGCCAGCGCTGAAACACTTGTGGGGCCCAGTCCTTGCTGCGAGATGGGGCCGTTGGGATCTGCAGCCGCCGTGCAGCGCCGTCTGGAGCCGATCGGCGCGCCGCCTCAATCGGACGATGCGCGGGCAGTTTCGGACACCAGTCCAAGGCAGCGCAAGACCACGAGCGGTGCAGCTGCTCTGCCAAGTGCGCATTGACGCATGCCCTGTCCAACCGCGACGCGCATTGCGCTGCCCTGTGCGCGCACTCCGGCTGGAAGACCTCGTAGAAGCCGTGGGGGTCGAACAATGATGTCGCCCACTCCTGGTGTTCCTGCACGTTGGTGCCTGGAGTCCAGCGGCAATCCGAGAGCGAAAGCCGATCTCGCGGCTCCCGCACGAAGTTCCAATCGCCCAGCAGGAGCGCAGCTGCGCGAGACCTGGGGCGGATCGCCCTCGCGGGAGCACCCCTGATGGCAGCGCGCTGATCCTGAGCCCGGCCGGTTGGAAGGTACAGCGCACCCATGTCCAATGATCCTCGCGGCCCGCCCAGTTGAAGAACGGCTGCGCGACCATCTGAGACCTCTACTCACGTCGCTGCAGAGGAGCCCCCAAACTTATCTAGAAAGGATGTTTGCACAATAATGCAAATGCCGCCAATGGTCTGCGTGCCGCGCGACCACCATGAATGGGTGCCCGACGGAAGGCTGGCGACGGCGACGCTGCCAGGCGAGCTGCGCGTCTCCCGCAGCGCCAGAAAATCAGCTCGGCGAAGAAGACGTACACACTGAGCTTTTTCCACCGATGACGCCTCGCACTTCTGCAGAACAGCGCCTGAGAATTCCAGCTCCGGCCAGCCACGTCTCCGACGTAGGGCGACCCGCGGTTAGCGCTGGTCGAAGACCCTGGAGGAGGGGCGGCCGCAAGCGGGGCTTCCTGTGCATGAGGCCCTCCAGCGGAGCCTTCAGTATACTGGGCGTCATCAGAGGCCGCGCAGAACTTGCCGAAGAAGCTCCTGTCGCCGACAACGTGAAACAGGGTGTCGAAGCAGATGGAGAAGAATTTGAACAGAACGAGGTAGAGGGAGAAGAAGACGAAGAATGTGAATTCGAAGGGCGCCTGCGGGCTGATGCTGAAGTCGGCGCCAGCCTCTCGAGCCGGCGCTTGCCCCGTCGAAGCGAGCTGCCGCGATCAGCCGTTGGACCTGCGACGCTGGTGGGCGCGAAATGCCCCGGCAGTAAGCTCTGAGCTGAGGATCTGGACGGGCGTCGTCGCGCTGTTTACCTCGACAACCTCTCCCTGGATGACCTGCTGCAGGCGGCCGATCTCCTCCGTGGTTCCGAGGCGAAAGTGGACTCGACCGATAGGCTCGCCCGTGGCCGCCGTGACCCAGGCCCAAGTGACAGCGCCCAGCTCCCCGGGGGCCGCGCGCTGGGACCATTGGATGCCAGCCTTCGCCCCAACTGCAGACATCAAAGAAGTGAGAAGCTCCTGGGGGCGGGAACCAAGAGGACCGTCCAACTTCAGGACGTCGCGCGCCTGCCCCTGAGGGCATGCAGTCCGCCGGGTCCTGTCCTGAGCGCGTGTTGGCCTTTTTTTGATATCCCTCACCTCGTTGAACGACGGGGCACACCGTTTGCACTGATAGCCCGCCGCATACCCCGCCGCTGCATTCTGCGCACGTTGCGCTGCCAGCACCGCTATTCGCACACACAACTATCGTGAGTGGGTTCCGTCACGGGGAACCTGTACGGGATCTGCAAATCGCTGTCGAAATTCAACCCTGCCGCGCCGCTTAGCATCGCTGGCAGCGTGCCGTTCAGGTTCTCCTCGTTCATGGGCCCGTGCAAGCACCCTGTCATGATCCTTCTCCCTGCACGTCGCATGTCGCGGCTCTTTACAAAACCTTGGCACAACATCGCTGCGCGATCTATCAGCCACGACGCGCGCGGGAAAAAACTTTTGCACTACATCGTGTCGTCATTTCTCTGACAATGAACCAACGGTACCACTCGCTACAAACGCTTACTCCACTGGTGCACGTGGTTCTGAAAGAACTCCTGCCCCTTTTGCAGTCAGACACCCAGGTACTCCTGCAGCCACGTTCGCCCATCCTCGCTCACCTTCTCCCCAAGTCCTGTTCCCCCTTACCTTTTCCCCCTGTTCTGCTACCACCACCACCGCCACAACCACCACCACCACCAGCAACACAACCCACCACCACCACCACCACAAACCACCACACCACCGCCACCACCACCGCCACCACCACCACCACCTTGCACCACCTCCATCAACCACCGCCACCACCACAACCCACCACCGCCACCACCACCACCACAAACCACCACTACAAACCACCACCAAACTACCACCACCACCACAACCCACCACCACCACCACCACCACCACACCACCACCACCAAACCACCGTCACCACCACCACCACCACCACCACCACCCACCACCACCACCACCACCACCATCACCACCACCACCACAACAAACCACCACAACAAACCACCACACCACCACCACAACCACCACCACCGCCACCACCACCATCACCACCACCACCATCACCGTCGTCCTCGTCGACGCTCCCCGCCGCCACCGCCCGCCGCCGCAGGCGCCGGCGCTGGCCCAGAATGGGGAATCGTCGTTCCCGCCGCCGCCGCCGGCCGCCGGCCGCCGCCGACGCAAGCGCCGGCCCGAGGAGAGAGGAGAGGGAGGGAAAAGGGGGGGGGGAGCAGGGTTCGACCCCCCCTCCCCCTTCCGAACCCCTCCCCCGTCCATCCAGGGGATGAGGGGGTTCCGATTCCAACTCCCCCCCTCCCCTCCAAGCGACCACAGAACGCGCTCTTTCAGACAGTACCTCTCTCGGCGTATCCTGCCACACCTCATCCTCAGCGAGAGCATTGTTGATACGACCGCAGGCGAAGCAACTCTCAAAATTAGGGAATCGGAGGCTCCACGTGCGACATTGGCCAAAGTGGATATAAGAGCTGGCATGGTTGGAGAAAAACTGAAGAGGATTTCGTTGGCGGCCAGTTATGCGGCCGAAGCTCTGCGATAAAAAAAACCAAGACCAAGAATCCGCCGACCCCTTGTGGGTCTCTAGGCGTGGGAGATTATCCCTCCCCATACTCCCCCTCCAGGGACCCCAAACCGGCAATTTGACCCCCCCTTGGCCTGGCCCGACCCCAGACCGAATGCGCCATGTGGGAGCGGAGGGCTCCAGAACGGGACAAGAAGGCACCAAAACGCTCCCCAGACGGTCCCAGAGGGCCACGACTCGCCGACATATCGCTCCTTGACGTCCACGATGACCTCCAGACGGCCTCCGAAGCTGCTGAGACGCCCCAAAAGGCCCCCAAGATGCGTCCAAAGAGGGTCCCAAGAAACAAAAATCGTCTCATTCCCGTGGAAAATAAAAACATGTTCTGCATACTCGCATTATCGGCTTTCACAACGTCCAAGACGGGCAAAACAAAAACCTTCAATATCGCCCCCGGACGGCCGATGGGGCCCCCTAGAGGGGTCGAAGAGGGCCCAAAAACAGCCCACGAAGCCCCCAAGAGAGCCCAAGAGGGCCACCAGATGGCAGAGGGAGTCCAGAGGGCACCTTTTCGAGCCTTCGGCCCCAAGAAGCCCCCAGCCTGCCCCAAGAACACACCAAGAGGCCCTGAGGGACCCCCAAGAGAACCTCAAAGGCCTCCAAGAAGCCCCCAGGAAACCCCCAAGAGGCCCCAAAACCTGGCCCAAGATGCCTCGAGGCGGCCGGAGATGGCCTGCAGACAAGACAAGATGCCACCAAAAGGCCACAAAAGAACACCAAAAGGTACGATAACAGCAACGAAACAACAGGAACGATGTCGAGCGCCGTGTCATGATTCGGACAAACCTCGTAAAATGCAGTCCTGGAGGCGCAATAGTTTATATAGGGGTCGGCGGATGTGGCGTAAGCCTACAGAATCAAGATCATCATGCCGTCAACCACTACTTGAATCAACCTTCTCAAATTCCAGTCTGTTTGCTAAATATTGGATAATAGCTTGATGTCGCTTCCGTTTGTCCATCTGCCGATTCTGTCTCAATTCCCACTGGGCCCAACTCAAAGCTGTGTATGTCCGTGTGTCAGACTTCGCGTTTGGATCTACACCGTCTTGCTCAATGTAGTTTCTCACACACTGCAAGCATCCATCTCTAGCGCCGTAGACATTAGAATCCCTGATCCCCTCACCTCTGTGCCTTCGGCCGCTTACATCTGGGCAAGCTGTCGAAACCTCCTCGCCAGGAGCCTCAACGAAAAACCCAGGTGGAACGTCACTGCCTTCTAAACTGAGGCCCTCCTGGAAACAATACTGCACCAACTGCTTCCGGAATGATCGGTTGGTGAGCACGGTGCCTCGGCACTGCATCAGCTGTTTGACGGCTGCAAAAATTAACGCGCGACATCTGGACACCAGATAAAATGCAGCTACGGCAGCACTGCGGTTGACACCGCCCCAACAATGGATTAACATTAACACACCAGAGCCATGTGTTGCGTGCAATGTTGCATCAATTGAACCGATAGCATGCTTGGCCACAGATAGAATGTCGCAATTACGATGGTCATCAACGACAGGGATGTGCTGGTGAATTTCGGCTCATGCAAGCTCTGATGGTACGTGGGCGTAGTGGAATAAATCGTTTTATCACAAATATTGATCACACAACCGATGCCCAGGTTAACGAAATGCTGCACGTTAGCCGCATCATCCATATCGCCGATGTACAAGGCGAGGCCGGGAAAACACGGGCTGACTCGGGCACTGTCACACCATTGCAACGCATTTCAGCAGAGTCTTCGCGACGGCCACTACTCAAAACCTTGAAATATGGCTCAGTTCCTTCACATTTGAGCAAGCTGAAATTTCTGCACGGCTCAAGCCTTGAGCCACCAACTGCAATCAATTTGGACGCTTACGCTCGTGAATTCGCCCTTGTAACCGCAAAAGATGCATGTTGTGTAGATGGCGAATGTGAAACAACCAAATGGCTCGACTCGAAACGTTTTGAACTGAACTACTAGCTAAGAATATGATACCGGAGAAACGCCCAAATCAGATTTGTTTCGGGGCTATGGGGCTATAGGGCTATAGGGCTATAGGGCTACAGGGCTGTAGGCCTATTGGGCTATTGGGCAATAGGGCTACAGGGCTGTCGGGCGATAAGGCTATAGGGCTATAGGACTGTAGGGCTATAGGGCTGTCGGGCTATAAGGCTATAGGGCTATAGGGCTGTAGGGCTATAGGGCTATAGAGCTATACATAGGGCCAACCTGGAATTCTTGGACGGGGTCGGGCGCCGCCTTATCGCCAACTGGTATCCCGAGAAATTGCTGGAGGCGGAGAGGCCGGCGCACAAGGTGGTTGTTGCAAAGATTCAGGCGAAGTCGAAGGTGGCTGAAGATATGTGTGAGGATGCGGATTTCTATCGCACTGGAGTGGTCGCGGGGATCGAGTAAAAGATGGGCTCGGGGCCTTCGAAGGATGAAGATGAAGAGGACGACGACGAAGACGCGAGCTTCGGCCGAATTCGACCGAAAAAAAATCTCACATTGGGTGGGGAGGCTGCTACTGTCACCGCTCTGTCAGGAAGTAAGCCGCCGGAGAAAGTGGAGAGTGAGGAACAGGGAAGAAACGTAGCTCCGAATGAGAAAGAAGTAGTGATTCGGGACGAAGATCTAGAACGGTTCAAAGACCTGCTCCTAGATTCAAGAACGGGCGCTGCCCTGCTCAAATCTTCTGCGACATCTTCCGCCAAATTCATATTCCAAATATTCCTCCAAATCTTTCGTTATCTTCCGCCATATTTCTCCTTCGAATATTCCGTCAAAATTTCCGCCACATCTTCCGCCAAATCTTCTTCCAAATCTTCCGCCAAATCGTCCCGCAAATTGATCCTCCAAATCTCCCGCGAGATCTTCCGCCAAATCTTCAGCCAAATCTTCCGCCAAATCTTCCGCCTGATTTTTTTCAAATGTTCAGCAAAATCTTCCTCCAAAACTTC
Source organism: Prorocentrum cordatum (assembly GCA_963575745.1). Classification (NCBI taxonomy): domain Eukaryota; class Dinophyceae; order Prorocentrales; family Prorocentraceae; genus Prorocentrum; species Prorocentrum cordatum. The sequence continues at coordinate 44,199 of CAUYUJ010005286.1, forward strand.
CGCCCGATCTTCCGGCACATTGATCCTCCAAATCTCCCGCGAAATCTTCCGCCAAATCTTCCGCCAAAGATTCCGCTATAGATGTATTTTCCGCCATATTGATCCCTCAAATCTCCCGCGAGATCTTCCCGCCCGCCAATTCTTCCGCCAAATCTTCCGGCAAATCTTCCAGCAAATCTTCCGCCATATCTTCCTCCAAATCTTCTGCCAATTGTATCATCCAGATGTTCCGCCAGATTTTCCGCCAAATCTTCCGTCAAATCTTTCGCCAGATGTTCCGCCGGATCTTCCGCCAGATTTTCCCCAAATGTTCCTCCTTCTGATGTTCCCGCATATCTTCCCCAAAACATTTCTCCAAATCTATCGCTTTGCAACCTCCGCCAGGGGGAAGAGGAGGACGGGGAGAAGGAGAAGAAGGGAGAGGAGGAGGAAAATGAGGTGGGGGAAGCCAGCCGTGACCATTTTTTAATCCGAGTTTTTGACGATCACTCGCGCGATGACGGCAGGGAGTGAAACAAACAAAATAATTTTAGATCTATGATTTTAGAGTGGGTCCGCGAGACTGAAGCTGGGCATGCCCGTCTAGTTTGTTTGAACACTTTGTAAAATCAACGATACAATCATCGTGAAAGAAATGGAGACGACAGCGTCCAAAGTTGGCCGCGCGCGCAGGCGTGCACCATGGGCCACGTCATTGATATGCCACACTTTGGCGTGCGCGCCCAGTGGTAACATTGGGGGGCGGACGCCATTTAATGCCAGGGTGCTATTCCAAATTCATCATTCGCAGGGCAGCTGGCGTGGGCGGTTCCACGTTGTGCCTTGCGGTTCCGTTCCCACCAGTCGGATGGCTAACGTGCGACGCGCAATGCAAACGATGGTTTTGTCCCGTAACATCGACAGGCGGATGTCACTTGATGCGAGGGGCCCCGCCTGGTCGGATTCAACATATTTTCGCGTTCCATCCCTGCGCCACTTTTGTCAGACACTTTTTTCCACGGGGATGGGCAATTATGCCTAGGTGTTGGGTTTCCGCACGATCCCCTTTCGTATTTTAACGTGCCGCGCTGAGGGTCCAGTGGGACGTGCGAGAATTGTGCACCTTTGGGATCTGTGCGACTCGTGGGGCCTGCGAAAGATGCGGGGCCTGGGCGATTTGCGGGATCAAAAGGTGTTGCTGGATCTGTGCGACCTGTGCGACCTGCGAAATTTGTCCGAGCTGTGGGGCCTATAAGACTTGTGGGACCTGTGCAAAACGTCGGCCCTGTTAGGACATGCGAGAGACCTGCAAGCCTTGCGGGATCTGCAGGGCTTGTGGGACCCGCGGGGCCTGCGCGACGTGTGGCACCTGAGGGACCTTTGGGACCTGTGGGACCTGCGAGACCTGTGGGACCTGCAAAACTTGTGGGGCCTGCGAGACTTGTGCGACCTGCGAAGCCTGGGGCACCTGGGGGACGGACGAGACCAGTGGGGCCTGTGAGGCGTTGTCCAACGAATCGCGCTGACGATCCGGAGGGTGGCGGGTTGTATCACGTAAATTCACACACGCGGCGCAATTGAGGTTGCCCGGCAATCCTACTCAACGTTCGGGCGGGCGCGGGTCGAGTGTGAAAATTCATCCACAGAGCGCACTTCGCGTAAAGTGGCGTGCCCCGGCGCGCCCACTTTACGATTTGGTTTCTCCGCACTTAGTGCCAGAAAAAATAAGGCATCCACTTTACGATTGGCGTTTCTTGCCCCATTCTTCAGACGCCGGACGCGGAAAACCCAAATCGTAAAGTGGGCGCGCCAGGGCGCGCCACCTTACGCGAAGTGCGTCCTGCATGTAATTTTTCCGCGCTAAACCTGCCACCGCCCGATCGTTAAGCGGGGTCCCTGGGCAACGGGCAGTGCGTCCCGTGCGTCCAATCGTTACGTAGTTTCGCCAGACATCGAAAATGTGCCGCCATGGGCGGATCTTCAAAGTGAGCCCGCCCCCGCCGAATAGGAAGTCGCGCCCGACAACGACGGGGGGGCCCTGGGCCCAAGGCCAAGAACGCAGCCGTCATTGCCAGGAACGGCGGGCGACGACGACGACGACCACGGCGACGTCGACGACGACGATGATGACGACCACGACGACGGCGACGACGACGGCGACGACCACGACGGCGAGCACGGCGAGCACGGCGACCACGACGACGACAACATGCGTTCTCGCCACATCGCTGGCCACTGCTTAGCTCTCGCTCTTCCGCCGAAACATCATCAGAGACCCCACTCGCCTCTTCCTCCTCATCCTCCTGCTCCTCCTCCCTCCTCGTTTTCCTCCTCCTGTGCATATTCACGTTATTTTCCCTCGCGTTCCCCCCCTGGCCTCCCAGGAAAGCCGCGACAGACCGCGGCAGCCGTCCGAGTGCCATTTTATGTATCAGGGGCCGCGCGCCCGTCCCATTCCATCTGCCGGACCGCCAGACGTGGCCGACGCTATTTGGCAATTGCCGCCATAACGATTGGAGCACGCCCGAACAGGTTCGACATCCACACAGCCGGGTAACATATCATGACAAAATCAACAAGACGACCATCGTGCATGATCCGCAGACGACAAAACCCCGAAGAGGATCATTACGTGATGTTCGCCCCTCAATACTGGCCGCGCGCGCGGGCGTGCACCGTGGGCCAGGCCACTGATATGCCACACTTTGGCTTGCGCGCCCAATGGCAACATCGGGGGGGGGGGCGCCACTTCATGCCCGGGTGCTCTTCCAAGTTCAGCCTTCGCAGGGCCGCTGGCGCGGGCGGCTCCACGTTCTGTCTTGCGGTTTTGCCCCCGCCGGTCGGATGGCTAAGGAGCGACGCGCAATGCGCGCGATGCGCTTTTTCCGCAGCGTTGGCAAGCGAATGTCACTTGATGCGACGGGCCCCACCTGGTCGGATTCAACGTGTTGTCGGCTTCCCTCCCTGCGCCGCTTAAAATCTTATTTCACGGAAATGTAATTAAGAAGTGGTGTAGAACAGCTATCAAGATCCATCGTTACGGGTACGCGAACAACGCGACGCGTGTGCGTCTGCCAAAGTCGGCCCGAAACGACCTGAGACAGCAGCCGCCGGGGCCGTCGGCGGCGTCCCCTACGGGGCCGCGAAACGCGAGAGAGGTACGCCGCAATGGGTGGAAGGTGATGAAGAGCACGCGGCGTAAAGGGGGGGGCGGACGGCCCCCTCGCCCCGCGCGCGCCATCGGCCCTCCGGAGCGCGGGCCCCGACGAGCAGCACGGCTGCGGCCTTGCAGCGGCCCCGCAGCGGCGCCAGGCGGCAGGCCCGCCAGCTCGATCGGCACCGCGTCGAGCGCTGCCGCGCTCGGCCCTGAGAGGGCGCGCCTGCCCTTGACCGGCCAGACCGGCGCGCGCGGGCGGCGGCGCGCGTCGCCTTCAGCGTCGCGGTCGCGCCGCGCATCAGGCAGACCACCTGCGGCATCTCGCGCTCGAGGCCCCCCGCCGGCTGCGCGTGGATCTCCGCCGGCGCGCGGGCCTCGCCACTGGCCAGGTGCTCGCGGTTGACGTTCACCACCCTCGAGACCACGCAGCCATTGCACTCCTCGGCCGTGGGCCGCAGCAGCCTGCACCTCGCGCGCCAGGGCCCGCCTGCGCACTCGCGGAGGTCGCGCGCAGACGAGCCCGCGGCGCAGGCGGCTCGTTCACCGCGGCCCGCTGCGGCTTGGCCACGCGGCGCGCGGCGCCCTTGCCCTGCGCGCGGGCCCGCCGCCTCGCCCGCAGAACGATTGCCGCGCCAATCGGCGAGGCTGATCTTGCCCGACTCCACATCACGAGCGTCGCCGCGCGACTTCGCCCAACGCGCTCGCAGCCCCTGCTCGCCGACGCCCTCGTAGTCGCCCAGCAAAACTCACAGCGTGCGCCGCTGCCACAGGTGAGCCCACGCGCAACAATTCCTGGCGGTGGCCTCCCTCCCAAGCTCCATGACCCCTTAGAACGCAGACTGAGTCCGGCCACCGCCTCCATCGGAGGCTGGCTGTGACGAACGAGCATGATCAGCGCCTTCAGCTAGCCGCCATTGGTGTCCACGAGCGGTTTGCAGAGCACGCTTGAGATCGACGCGAGGCACTGGCGAGTGCCAGGTCGCAGCGCCACCTCGCCCCGGCCCGCGCTCTCGCAGCAGTCGACCTCCGCCTCGAATGCAGACCCGTCGAGGCAGGCGCCCCCCGACGGCACGATGCACTCGCGCTCGCCCTTCCAGCAGACGCCCGCGCGCCTGGCGGGGGGCTCGACGCCCGTCGGGGCGGGCCGCGGGCAGCGTTTCACCAGGAGCTTCACCTCCTCCAGGGCCGCGCGCCCCCGCGATGCCTGGACCATCGCAGGCAGCGCCGGCGTGCCCTGCCAGCCCTCGCAGTCGCAGCGCCTGCGCAGCAGCGCACCGCGAGCAAGCGTCCACCACGGCCATGCCAGCGTCAGCATTCCGCGCCTGCGGCCATTGACCGTTGGTGACCAGCGACGCGATGCAGCCCCGCTCCTGGAGGGACAAACGCACGGGCGCACGGTGTCGCCCGCGTTCTCCCTCCTCCGCAGGCTGCTGGACGCTGGCGACGGTGCCCGTGGTGGTGAGCCTGGCCAAAGGCTCGGGCACGCCGCCGTGCGCGAGGTGAGCGCGCCCGGGGGCCATGGCAACCTGCCGCCGCTGCCACTTCTCCACGGCGCTGCAGAGCGACTTCCTGCCCAACCGCGGGGGAGTGTCGAACGCCTTCAGCCCCGCGCCACCCTGAGTCCTCCACGTGCACTCGCCCAGCACCTCCCAGCCCACGCGGCGCAGAGTGACCACGCAGGCCGAGGGCGGGCCCTGCGCGTGCGCTCAGGTCACGGCGCGCCCCTCGCAGAGGCAGAAGTAAATCCACCATGTGCCGCGGAACCCATCCTTCCCAAACCGCCCGCAGCAACATCAGGATGGGCATCAGCGTGGCCCGATACATCGGACCGAGCTCGCGGTGCAGCTTGAGCGACGGCGTGCGGGACCTGCCCGCCGTGCTGGCAGATGCCGCAGCGAAGACGGCGGAGCGCTGCTTGTCCAGCTCGCCCTACGTGCGGCCCGTGACGCCGAAGCCGTATGAGACGCTTGGCTCCAGATCCGCGCGCGCCACCTTGCGCGCCGCGGCCTTGCGGCCCTTGCCCGCCTTGGCGATCTGGACGCGCCGCACTCTCTGCTTGGCCTGCTGCAGCTTGTCGGCGCGCGCGGCACGCAAGATGCGCTTGCCGCAGCAGTAGTCGACACCGAAGTTGCGCTCCCTCGCCACCGCGACCACGCCAAGCGGCCGCCCAAAACGCTGCCGCAACGTCTCGCAAATCTCGGCCACGTTGGCGAGCGCCCTCGACTTCTTGACCGCCCCTTGCAAGTCGTACTGCTCCAGCAGCAGCTTCAACCGGACGGCCGCGTCCGCGACATCGCGCACGGCGCGTTGCTGGCCGCCCACGCGACGAAGCATGAGGTCGCTGACCACCACCGCCAGCGACGTCAGCAACATCGTCGTATGGAACAGCGTAGCCCACCAATCACCAGGCAAGATGGTCTGTTCGACGCTGATATCGTCAGACACCGCACCGCCAAGAACAAGCCTGCGCGGCGCACGGTAGAGCTCGATCAGCAGCTTGCCACAGCGGAAAGCCAGTCCTCATGGCCGCATCGATGAGCCAGTGGCGCTGCACCTACTCGAACGCCTTGAGCAAACCCAGCAGTATGGCAACCACGGTCCAGGCAGCAGGACCGTCGGCAGCGCGACCCTTGGCGGTGGCCCACTCGCTCTCCACAACCTGGTGCCACGCGGCGCATTCACAGCCACGGCCCTGCGTCGCTCAGAACCAGGGCCTGTCGCTGCGGCGCTCCCAGTCGACGGCAAGTGGTCGTCGCAAGGGGCACTTGCACGCGCGCCAGCACCGTGACGATGGCGATCGGCCGCACCCCGCCCAGCCGCGTCTCGAGGAAACCGATCTTGGTGATGAGCGTTTGCCAGGCCGCATCCCGCTCGACCACCATGAGTATGTCGAGGAATATCTCACATGCGTCGTCGCACTGCTCAAGCAACTGCCTCGGCTTGAAGGTTGAAGCCTGCCGGCACGTGCCCGAGCCGACCTTAAAGGTTTTGAGGCAAGCGCGGAGCTCGCCCACCGTGGGCAACCCTGCCATCTGGGCCTTCTGTGGGGCTTCCTATGGGGCCACGAGGCGTGTGACGGGTGTGCCGCAATGGGCGGGTGCTTCGGTGTAGCTCCCTATGGGGCCACAAAACGTGCGAGGGGATGCCGATATGGGCGGTTGGACGCCATGCGAAGCCTGTCGATTGGTCCTGGAGCCAGACGACGTGTGAGGGGCATGTCGAGATGGGCGGGGGGACGCCGCGCGAGCCCTGCCAAGTGGGCCCATGGTGGCACTCCACATGGGGCCACGACCCACGCCGATGGCAGAGGCAAGGAAGCGGAGCAGCGAGGGAGACGCTGGACGCTGCTGGCTCGAAACCTGGACCCAACACCACAGGAGAGCTGGGAATCAAAACCAAGCGTTAAGCTCGACTGCTTGTCTGCTTACCGCGGCTCCAAGAGGGCCCTGCAAGGCCTCCGAGGATGCCGCCAGACGGCCTAAGGCTGTCCCGCGAGGGCTCCAGGAGGGCCCCGAGACCCGACTGGACAGCCCCGAGATGCCTACGCCGAACTCTTGCGGGAGCGCTGATCGCGCCCAAGACGGTGCAGCAGACCCTCGAGGCCCCTGAGAGGGCCCCGAGAGGCCCTCCACAAGACCTCAAGAGGCCCCAGAGAGGGGCGACAGGAGATCCCCAAGAGGCCCCCAGCAGGGCCCAAAGGGAGCCCCCAGGTCGCGGGGAGGCCTCTGAGAAGCAGCACGACAGCCCTGTAGAAAGTTTTGGGGACGCCGTGCTGCCGTCTCACACGAGCGAGCACATCTAGGAAAACTACCCTTCGAGGATGGAGGGGGAGGAGGAGGAGGAGGAGGAGGAGGAGGAGGAGGAGGAGGAGGAGAAGGAGGAGGAGGAGGAGGAGGAGGAGGAGGAGGAGGAGGAGGAGGGAGGAGGAGGAGGAGGAGGAGGAGGAGGAGGAGGAGGTGCAGCATCGCCGCAGCGCTGCTCCCAGCCAAGATCGCCCCCTCGAGCCTACGGAGGAGAGCTCGGCAGAACCGTGGCGCCAAGAAGCTGCCCCGCAGCATCCTGGGGGACCGAGGAGGAGGAGGAGGAGGAGGAGGAGAGGAGGAGGAGGAGGAGGAGGAGGGATAGGAGGAGAGGAGGAGGAGGAGGAGGAGGGAGGAGGAGGAGGAGGAGGAGGAGGAGGAGGAGGAGGGGCACGCAAAAGCATGGCGCTGCAGAGCCTCTTCCGGGAGAGGTCGGCGGGACCATCGGCATCCCTGCTCGATGCCGTGCCGGCACGGCGGGTGGGCTTCGCCGCAGGCAGCTCGATACTCGGAAAGCACCCGCACTTCAGTCAAGCCTGGCCTTTCTGGGAGGACTGACAGGAGGAGGAGGAGGAGGAGGAGGAGGAGGAGAAAGAGGAGGAGGAGGAGGAGGAGGAGGAGGAATAGAGGAAGAGGAGGAGGAGGAGGAGGAGAAGCAGGAGGAGCAGGAGGAGGAGGAGGAGAAGCAACACGCTGGGAATACGCTGACGTCCACGGAGTGGGAGGTGCAGGAGGAGAAGGAGGAGGAGGAGAAGAATGAGGAGGAGGAGGAGGCTTGAAAGTTCCAGCGAACTATCCTCACCGCCCCTGGCCTATACTGCCAGCAAAATATCCTCACCCCCCTCGCTTGAAACTGCCAGCGAAATGTCCTCAACCCCCGGCCTTGAACTGCCAGCGAAAGATGCTCACCGCCTGGACTGACAGACTGCCAGCGGAATATCCTCAACCCCCTGGCTTAAAACTGCCACTGAAATATCCTCACCCACGGAAACAAAACTGCCATTTAAGGGCTTTGGTGATTCAGTTGTCAATTCAATCAGTCAGTCAATCTACGTACATCCCGAACATCAAATTACGGGCTGAGCCCGTAAACAACGCCCGCGGTGGCATGGATGGCAAACCTTGTTCAACATGGACAATAATCATATCGGTCTACAATGGATTCACACGGGACTCACAAGGACATGCTAGTGGTATGTGTCCTCCTTGGAGGCGGGCGTCCGACCCCAACATATAATGCAATAGTCTTGTACTGTAACGTTTCCCTAGCGATACGGCCGTAAGCGCCCGCCGCGGAGCATGTTCTAGAAGATTTCTCTGCGCGCGCGCGTCGCCCCTTGGGGGGCGACGCACACACATAGTATAGGTATGTTTGGGTGGCGCCGGTCACACGAGGGTGAGGTGGCGACGCAAGCAGCAGAACATGCTGCGCCTGCGGCGAAAAAGGTGCCACGAACGCTCAGCATGGCCTGCAGACCAGGCTACACGCACACTTTTCGGTCGTCGCGGGTCAGCAACTCGCCACACCGGCAGGCGCGCCGCGCAAGCCTAGGGCCCGCGCGCGCCAAATCGTCCAAGGTAGAGCAACAAAAAGTCGAGACGGCCGACCCCTCGCTGCACGGTTTCCCCCGGGGCGGTAGGCGGCCGGCCCGAGGAGGAGGAGGAGGAGGAGGAGGAGGAGGAAGAGGAGGAGGAGGAGGAGGAGGAGGAGAGGAGGAGGTGGACTAGGAGGTGGAGGAGGGGGGGAAGGAGGGTGTGGGAGGAGAGGAGAGAGGAGGAGGAGGAGGAGGAGGAGGAGGAGGAGGCGGAGGGAGGAGGAGGAGGAAGAGGAGGAGGAGAAGGAGGAGGAGGACGGGTCGCCTAAGCCCTTCGGAGAAACCCTCCACCCCTCGCGGGGCAGCGGCTAGGCGTGGCGCCAGGGCGCCGGGGCAGCACGGCAGCGGGGAGGCGGCGGCGACGGGCGGGGCGGCGAGGGGGCGGCGGCCGCAGGGCAGGGCGCCGGGCGGGGCGAGGCAGCGGGGCGGCGAGCGAAGGCGGGGCAGCAGGAGGGGCGCCGCGCCAGAGTCACGCCGGGCCGACAGCAGCAAGGAGGGGCAGGGCCGCGCCAGAGTGAGGCGGGCGAGGGGCGGCGACAGCAACACACACACACACGCAAGAGATGTGACAACCCAGCCCAGTGCTTCGCACCGAAGATTCTAAGGGCCACGCCAAAAGTATCCAGGAATCTATGCTGGCCCGCATCGATCACGGCCACGTCCACCTTTGCGTGGGGGACCGACATAGAGGAGCACTGGGAGACAATGCCGACAACGAAGGGCGACGAAGCAGGAAGATGCCCGCCAGCCCCCTTGGGGGCGCGAGGCTGCGAAGGTTGCTGGACTGCCGTCCTGTTGTCTTTACTGTCTTCTAAGTCTGCCTTCGTGTCTCTCCGACCCCCCGACGTCATGTTTTTTTCACCACGTGGACCCCCAACTGTTTCGACCCATTCCCTGGAACCGTTTTCTTCATCCCGAGTCGTTTGTTGACGGTCCCGAGGCCCAGCGAGGGCCCCCAAAAGTCCGAACATAGCCAAAAGCCTTCCTTCATGTTTGTTTCAATACTCGAGGTGGTCTGGAGTGCGGCTTCCTCCCTACTTACCACGAAGGAGGGCCCGCGCTCTAAAAAAGCTCCACCTCGGGAGGGGGGTCCTCGGCCGCCTGGCCGCTACAGGTTGTCCCAAGATGCCCCACAGGGTCGCCACCAGGCGGCCAGGAGGGCCTTTAAGAGGCCTGCAGGACGGCCCCAAAGAGACTCCGACGCAGGCCTCAAGGCCCAAGACTGTTGAAGAGGAACCCAAGATGCCTCTGAGTTGGCGCAAGAAGGCCCCAAGGCAAAGGGCGCAGAAGAGCATTGAGAAAGCAATGTTTCCACTGCCCTTGCGTGTCCGATGTCTGGCCCCCAAGAGGCCCTAAGGTCGCCTCAAGACGGCCCCCAAGGCTTCGAGATTGCCCAAGACGGCGCCCACAGGCCCCAGTTGGCCCCAAGTGGCTGGCCAAACCGCCCAGGATGGCCCAGCAGGACCCCCAAGACGGACCCAAGCGGCCAGAGGCACCCCAAATTGCGCCCCGAGGTTGCCCGACGGTGGCGCGAAGGCGGCCCTAGAGGCCCCGAGCTGCCCCCGAGAGCCCCCAGGATGGTCGAAGAAGGCTGCCGCGCCCCAGCCGCCAGGTGGCTCCGCCTGGGGGCCAGCGGCGGGGGGCGCTGCCTGCCAGACGCACGTCCGGACTGCGAAGCACGTCGTCGCCCTCCTCCTCCTCCTCCTCCTCCTCCTCTTCCTCCTCCTCCTCCTCCTCCTCCTCTTCCTCCTCCTCCTCCTCCTCCTCCTCCTCCTCCTCCTCCTCGCATATTATTATCATTCGTTGTATTATTACCATTGGTGCTATATTATTATTGTTATTATTATTATGATTATTATTATTACCAAAATCATTATTCGTATTATCATTATCATTATTATTATTGCTATTATTATTATCAATGTTATTATTTTGTTTATGGGTATTATGATTTTTTACTGTTACTATTAATCGTATATGTCCGATTGTTATTATTATCATCGTGGGTATTAATATGAGTATGCGTAGTATTAGTATTACCGTATCAGTAGTATTACTATTATTTACTAGTAGTAGTAATATTATTATTCGTCGTATTAGTCGTCGTTTTCTTTTTCCTCCTCCTCCTCCTCCTCCTCCTGCTCCTCTAACTCCTCCTCCATTTCCTCCCCCTCCCCCTCCCCCTCCTCCTCCTCCTCCTCCTCCTCCTCCTCCTCCTCCTCCTCCCCCGCCTCTCAAGCAACACTGGCACGAGCGGTTGCAGGGAGGGCACAGGGCTCTCTTCGAATTTTGCACGCTCCCAGTCGGCCAGCCCCCGCGCCGTCCCGAGGTGCTTGGGGTCTGCCCCGCCTCCCACGCCGTGAGCGTAGGCGGTCGCGGCAGCAAAGCGGGGATGTCTGCCGCCCCTGCAGGGCGCCGGCTCTGGAGCACGTGCGTCGGATGCCACACACACCAATTGAACGACGTATTGGTGCAGGAAGGAGGCATCTGCAGGAAGTGCGGGAGACCAGTCACATTGTACAAACCGAAGAGCAATGGTCAGTCAATGCCCACCGATGTCGCCCTGTTCCAGCCTGGCCCGAAGAACAAAGGCAAGGGCAAGAAAGGTGGGCAGCCCGCGGGTCCTGGTGGTGGGGGAGCAATTGATCTGCTCAGTCAGACCATCGCGGCCACCAGCGACCCGATGGTCAAGCGAGTCCTGGAGACTCAACAAGCAGTCCTCGCCGCGCAGAAGCCCACAGAGACGCAGGTGACAGCAGACGAGGCGGTGCGCAAGGCTTCAGGCGCCTGGAAGGACGCCGAGGCAAAGCACACCCAAGCAGTGGATCAAGTACTTCGGCGCAGGGCAGCCTTAGCAAAGGCCGAGGCGCGCGAGAACGAGTGCGCGCGCACGCTGGCCCAGGCAGAGTTCTCGCAAGCAGGTGGCCATCAAAGCCCTCGCCAATGCTTCTGGCTTGCAAGTGCAAGCGCATGGTGAGGGTAAGGTGGGTGGCGGCCAAGCCTCCAACGGCGAGTGTTTCCGCGTGGAGGTCGACGAGGCTTTCTTCGCGTCCATCAAGGAGTTAGATTGCGAGGAGAGCGAGCAGAGGGAGTTCGCGGAGCTGGAGAAGCAGCTGCGCGATGTGCAGTCAGTCATGGCCACGAGGTTGGCGGATGTGAAAGACTGGGTCGAGCGGACCAAGGCCAAGGAGGCGGCCATCCAGGACAGGATGCAGAAGAGGAGGAGGACGAGCGACGGCGCTGCGGCGGGCGGCGCTGGCAGCGCTGGGCAGGTGGCGGCTGAGGGCACCGAGCCCACGGCGGCCGCGGGCGCGCCGCCGCCAACAGGCAGCGGCAGCAGCGGCGGCCTCTCAGACGAGGCTCTAGCGGCCAGGGCCAAGCAGCTCAGCGACGCCAAGCTCGCGGGGACCGAGGCGGCGAAGCAAGTGGCGGCAGCAACTGCCGCCGCGGCCGCGTCGTGAAGTTCGAGCGCGGCGCCTAGCCCTGCGGGCGGAGGCGTCGCGTCTGACAGCTGCCTCAGCTCGGGAGGTGGCATTGCAATGAGTACAGTCACGTTCTCGGCCTCTTCAACATCGGCGGCAGCGACGACTACTGGTCAGTCCACAGGTGCGAGTCCTTCGCAGGGGTGTGGCTCAGTGTCAGCTGGCGTAGTACATTCAGATGATGGCAGTGGCGCTGGATATTGCAGTGCGCTCTTTTTCTCGAACTGCACTTGTCTGGGAAAGAAAGCATAAGGGCATATCCAGTCGCTGGTGTCGGACACGTCGGACAATTCAATTGATTCTTTTGGGCGAGTTGAAACTCGTATCGGAGATTCATTGAGCAAGGTGTGGGCTACCAAATTCCGTTCACTCAAGCTCAAGCATGTTTACAATCTGGCGTGGAGCACAGGTCTCGACAACACCTAGGCCAAGCGTGACCGCGCCAACGAAGGAGATGAAGTTCTTCTTTTTCGCCGACATATCCAGGTTCATCGATTCCCGCTCTCATCGGAGGAGGTACCTGACCTATGTGCAGACGGTCACCCCGCATGCGACGGATTTTGCCTGTGGTTGTGCATGTCCAGTCATACTCAGTGGTGCTTGTGATGGTATATGGGCATCCCACGATTGGCACGCGAACAACCAATCTTCAACGGTTCCACCGACTCGGAGGATTTCTTCGAGCGCTACAGTTGCCATGGATATGCATATGGGGACTTCAACATGACCGCGGAGGTGCTGCAGAAGTCTAGTTTTCTTTCTAGGATCCATGGAAGGATTCGGCGGTCAGAGGCAGAGCTCACTTGTGCGACGGCCAGGGGTGCATCACATATCGATTACCTCATCACAGGCCCAGGAGCTGAGAGTTTCGTTGTCGACACACGCGCTGATCACAACGTTCCCTGGGGGCCGCATTGTGGGCTACGTCTGAAGTTGAGGCGCAGTTGTCAACAACTTTTGACACGATCGCTCACTGTTGCAAGCAAGCTTCCGCAGGTCAGTCGGCCAGGCACGGTGCCGACGCCAGCCTCCAAGAGCAGCAGGACGAAAGCTGATCGCTCGGTCCGAGCTGCCCTGGCCAAGGGAATACTTGTCGACGAATCGCTCGAGCTTTTTGGCGATTTGTTTCAGGACCTCGACGGGGATGGTGAGCGCGATAAATTCCCTGAGCCCGTTGTTTTGAAGCCTTTGCCCCCGTCGAAGGCGAGGGGGAAGAGGGCCCGTGGGCCGAGCGAACCTGTTTCAAGGCGGCATTTGAAGGACGTTCGGGGGGCGCCGGGCGCCGGAGCCTCTGGAGCCTCCAGCTCCGCCTGTAGTTCCTCGGTGCCCGTCAGCTCGCCCCCCGAATTCGGTGATATTTCTCTTAGAGCGCCCCCCAATTCGTCCACGGCCGCAGCCGACCCAGGTCCGCCCAACATGAGTGACGAGTTTGCCCAGGAGCCCCTTTCAGAGCCCCCAGCAGCAGCAGTTTGATTGGCCCTAGTGTTCAGGTAGGGGATGCCCCTGAAAACATGGAGCCTGGTGCTGTTGAGTCGTCGCCCAGGAGCCCTGAGCTCCAAGTGTCATCGGACTGGTGGGTTTTGGCTCAAACTCGCGTCGGGTCCAGTTTCATTCCGTCCCAAAGCAATGAAGTATACGCGCACACTGGTCTCCCATTCATGATTCGCTGGCGATGCGAGTTGCGGGGCCGCATGTTCACCACGCGTCGGCCCTATATGCTGCTGGATGGGTTTCAACCTTGGAAGCCACGGTATTCAGCCATCACAGTTTACCTCCTAGTTCAGTTTCACGTGCTGCGGACCCACATCTTCGTGAGCAGCGGGTTCAGCAGGCGGCCACTTTCCGCGAGGCTCCTTTACAAGACAAGGTGGTCAATTGGTGGTCGCGAGTAGCGCAGGTTTTGGTGAAAGTTACGAGGCCTCGAGAACGAGGTAATGGAGCACGTCAGCTGATTTACCCTCGTGAGCTTGGCAACAGGCTCGGTACCGACTACCCTGAGGGGACTCATGCAGCTCTTCCGCCCAACGATTGCGAGGACTGGGAGCACTGGGTGACCTTCTTGCGCAGCATTTTTTCCCTGGAAGAAGTTTGGGCAGCTTCTTGCAGGTAGCGCAGCGCGCTGCGAAGCGTGCTGCCAGCAAAGCTCTTCGACACTCCCTTTCAGAGCTCAAAGGATGGATTCGTCGGCAGAAGCGTCTGGAGTGCTACACATGAGCATCGACAATTTACCGACAGTTCAAGACGAATTATTTCACAATGGCAGGTTTCTCTTTCATTCGAAAGACGTGATCGATGCCAAATCGACTAAGTGGCATGAGTTATGGCACGACCCCGATTCCAGCATCGATGAGATCTGCACCGCGTTTGACAACATGAGGGAGTGGGCTCGCACACAGGGGCTAGCTCCCATCGACGGCGACGAGGTGAGGTCGGCGGCTGCACGCATGAAAGCTCGAGCAGGGCTTGGAGTTGACCAACTGACACCATTGCATATTCAACGATTACCGTCTGAAAGACACGAAACACTCGCAGGTATCCTCAAACTGGTGGAAGATACGGGTACATGGCCGACTCAATGGTTGTGTGTCTTGGGGCGGCTCCTACCCAAGAAGGCAGGTGGGGGCCGAATCATAAGTTTGTGGCCGATCGTTTGTCGTTTGTATACCCTCATTCGAATTCCCCCATACCAAGTGTTGGTCGTGCGACACGGCCACGGAGTGGGATGCAGCAGTCGCTGCCAATTCGGCTTTGCAGGAGGCTTTCTTGGAGGCAGTCGATCAAGAGTTGCGTGTCAAACTTGGGGTTTCCAATGGTTGTGCATTATTAGGCCTCAAATCTCTTTATGATATGATCAGGTGGAGCAAGTTGTCCGACGCGGCTATTCGACTGGGGTTCCCTGGCGTTGTGTTGCCGTTAGAAGTTCAACTCTGCATGGCGCCGAGGATCTCGGCACAATGTGGGGCACGCGCAGCACCTTTCCAGCCCGCCAGGAGCATCATCCAAGGATTGAGGAATGGATTAGGATTCGGGAGGCGACTCACTCACTTCATCTTGGGCAGGTTGTGCACGGCCAGAGTGGCTTCTACCCAGCGTATATGGGTGGATGATTTGTACATTGGGCATAAAGGGTCTCGGGGTGCAGTGCGCAAATCTATCATTTCAGGAGTTGTTCTGGTTCGAGATCAGGTTGTCGGAGCTGCCATCCAGCCGGCACCCGAGAGCGCGATCTTGTGCGACGCAATGAACGACAGCAAGCACATCTCCAAAGTTCTGCGGAGGAAAAGGAGTAGGTATTCAAGCGGCGTTGCAGGTGAGTTATCTCGGAGTTGGTTTTGGAGGCGGGCGCAGAGTAGCACGGTCTTCTCGGCAGGCTCACGCACTCAAAGCTACAGCCTGCAACGAGAAGCTAAGGCGTCATGCCTTCGCTTCCAAGCGCTGTGAGACGACGATGAAGATCGACTTTGCGGGGCCGCGAGCTGCTGCGACATACGCTCATCATTTTCACGGCACATTCGGCTGGCGTCTTCAAAGGCGGCGGAGGCAACTCGGGTCGGCGTCAGGGGCGCATCAGAGAGGAAGGCGCCTTAAGACGCTACTCGATGCCCGCGCCCCGCTTCAGGGCCCAGGAGTACGGTTACCGCAGTTTTGCTTGAACCAATGGTCACGGCCTTGGGTCGATTACCCCCACATTCGAGCAGGTGTTCGACGAGTGTGGAGTGGTGTTGTTCAGCGCGTGCGTGATCTTGATATCAATGAACGATGCAGATATATCCACGGGACAGTTTCGGCAATAGTGACGCATTTGGTGAATGCTGGGTGGGGCCCCAAGTCCCCACCACATTGGTTTGGTGCCGACGCGACGAGCTCGGGCCGGAGCCACTTGATTGGATCTTCCCCGACAGCAGCATCGACCAGCAGCATGTTGGCACGACCGACCTGTTGCGTGACTTTGGGCAGAGCTTGGGCCTCCAGCAGTGGCGAGAGGCAGCTCTGTTGCATCGCGGGGCTGGTCTGGGGCAAGGAGCGGACAACGATTCCCTTCGGCGTTTGCTCACCAGGCTCCGTGCAGGCCCACGCGGGCATCAGCTGGCGGAGCTCAAGTTGACGATTAGTACTGGGGGTTGTTGGACACGTTCAGGGAAGTTCGAGGCGGGGATCTGCAAGTCCAATGTCTGCCTGTGATGCAAGCAGGCGCCAGAGAACATGAGACATCGTGCCTGGCTATGCAGTGCCAACAAAGAATCCAAGGCGCATGTTGATTCAGATAAGCTGGCGCCCGCTGCGCTGACGCGAGGGGGCAGCGAATGGCGCCTGTGGTATCGAGGCTTGATCCCACGGCACATGACGGCTGCACCAGCAGCAGCTAGGCAAGATGAGTGGACAGGCGCGGATCTGTTCCAAGGCGAGATCGGAGCTGGGTGTCTAGGGATTGGTTCGCTTTCTCAACATTTGCTCATTTTCGGTGATGCGTCAGGTGGTCCAGAGAGTCGGTCTCCAACGTTGAGGAGAATCGCCCTCGGCTTGGCAGTGATGACCGACCCGATCACCATGACCATCGGGCCCAAGATAGCTGGGCCACTCACAGGGCGAGTTCAATCAGTACCGCGAGGAGAGCTGCGGTGCTTGGAGCTCGCAATCAGGTGGCCAGCTGGCCCGACAGTGTACATTTCTGATAATGAGAACGTTGTGCGCGGCTGGTACGCTCAGCAGTATTTGAACACTGGCAGGAGTGAGATGAGTGGACTGTGGGCGGAGATCGGGGACCTGGTTAAGCACAGTGACCCCAGCGAGATCGTCGTGTTGCATGTCAACTCCCACCAGACTGTCAAGGATGTGTACGAGAACAAACCCCTGAGTGGCTCCTTCGAGGTAATGAAATGGCTGACGCCATCGCTTCAGGAGCCGCTGAGAGATGTAGGTTGCCAATTAGTGTTCGTTCCAGGATCGCTGAGGTGGAGGGGCGTGCTGCTTTGATTAGGCGGAGGCTCCTCAGGGCCACCCTCGAGGCCACGGCTGCCGAGCGTGGGGGTGCGAAGATTTCTGCGCCCGGTCCTGGTGGTCGTGCCCCGTCGGACCCTGCCCCGCCGCCACCCTCCCCCGCGGTCCTGGCCAGGTTTAAGACTGCACGCACGCTTAGTGATTGTGGTTTCAAGTGTACCACGTGCCGAAGCAGTGGCACGAAGGCCACCCTCCACGAGTGGTTAGACTCCCCTTGTGAACCCTTAGAGCACGTCGACTCTGTAGTCTCTAGAGGGCCACGAAGGAAGCTGCACTTAGCTGGGGGGTGGGCTCATGAATCTCATAGTATGTTGTTTCACCAGTCGCTCGGGGTCTGGATATGTGGGACTTGCGGGTTTTTCTTTTCGGCCAACCTACAAGCGGGGCTCAGGCAGGAGTGTCTTGGTTCTGGTTCCCTCAATGGTACGAGGCGATCCTAACTGGACCGATTTCATCGAGGAGATGCCCTCAAGCCTTCAAGCGCAGATGAACGGGCTGCGCGGCGGAAGCCTGGCGGGTAGGTGCTCTCTTTCATTGACATCGTCATGGTGCTATCCCTATCCCTCCTCCTCCCCCGCCTGATCCTCCTCCGCCTCCCCCTCCTCCTCCTCCCCCTTCCACCTCCTCCTCCTCCTCCACCTCCTCCTCCTCCTCCTATTCCTCCTCCTCCATCTCTCTTTCCCCTCCTCCCTTATATTCCTCCTCCCCCCTCTTCCTCCTCATCCTCCTCCTCTTCCACCTCCTCCTCCTCCCCCCCTCCCCCATCCCCTGCCCCCCCATACCGCCTCCTCCTCCCCTCCTCCTCCTCCTCCTCCTCCTTCCTCCCCCTCCTCCCCCTCCACCTCCTCCTCCTTCCTCCTCCTACCGCCCTCCTCCTCCTCCTTCCTCCTCCTCCTCCTACATCCTCCTCCTCCTCCTCCTCCTCATCCTCCTCCTCCTCCTCCTCCTCCTCTCCTCCTCCTCCTCCTCCCTCCTCCTCCCCTCCTCCTCCTCCTCGTAATCTAGTATGAATTCGTTTTTTGTGTTCTTCATCTTATTCCTCTACTCCTCCTCCACTCCTCCACCTACTCACACCTCCTCAAAAACCCTCCAACGTCTCCAACTCCTCCTCCCCCTCCTCCCTCCCCCTCCTCCTCCTCCTTCCCCCTCCTCCTCTCCCCCTCCTCCTCCTCCTCCTCCTCCTCCTCTTCCTCCTTCGCCTCATCCTCCTCCTTCTCCTCCTCCTCCTTCGTCATCCGCCCCTCTTCCTCCTCCACGTCCTCCTCTTCCTACTCCTACTCCTACTCGTACGACTACCATTACTACTACTGCTACTACTACTCCTACTACTACGACTACTACTACGACTACTACTACTACTACTACTACTACTACTACTACTACTACTACTACTACTACTACTACTACTCTACTACGACTACGACTACTACTACCATCATACTCCTACTCCTACTCCTACTCCTACTCCTACTCCTACTCCTACTACTACTACTACTACTACTACTACTACTACTAC
>CAUYUJ010005287.1:0-62716 GCA_963575745.1 Prorocentrum cordatum
TAGCGATGGGGGCCGGGAAGCGGCCCTGGAGGTCGGCACGTTGCCCAAGCCATGCGAGGACCGATCCACAAGAGCGCGTCGGAGATCTGGGTGCACTTGGGGAACCCGCCTAGCACGGCGTGCAGAACACTTTATCCCTTCGAGATCGGCCCCAGGAACCATTCTCCGCCTTCTCCTCCTCCTCCTCCTCCACCTCCTCCTCCTCCTCCCCCTCCTCCTCCTCCTCCTCCTCCCTTCTTTCGAGGTCGGCCCCAGGAGCCATCGAGAGCAGCATCCCCGGTGCGGCTCCGGGCCTCGCGCGAAGGGGTTGGCGAAGAGCACCCCCGCAGGAGCCGTGCGAGGCGCACGCGTGAGGTCCTCGTCGCGCCCCTGCGCGGGGCCCAGGAGGCGACGAGCTCCCCAAAGGGCAAGCGCTGCACCAGTTGCTGCCTGCCCTTGTATGCCACACTCGTGGGCCGAGAGAGAGAGAGAGGGAGGGGGCGAGAAAGAGAGAGAGAGAGAGAGGAGAAGGAAGAGAGGAAGAGAGAGAGAGAGAGAGAAAGAGAGCCAGAGAGCCAGAGAGAGAGAGAGAGAGCGAGAGAGAAAGAGAGAGTCTATAGCTAAGATGGGACGGCCGTGACAACGCCTGATCTTTCTCCTGGAGCCGCGGAGGCGGGTCGGCGTGCACAGGCTCTGTGGGCACGACCTGGGGGCCTGAGCGCGCTCCTGGCGCCTGAAGCGGCCACGCGCGGCAGCAACAGGATGAGGCAGAACGCCGAGCGTCCAGGTCTCCCGTGGCGACCGCCTGGCTGACGAGCAGGGCGGGGGGAGAGCGCGAGAGAGCGAGCCAGGGCCCATCTCAATCTCAGCGCGCGCGAGGCTCCGACGGCGGACCTCTCCCTGGGCACGTTCTGACCACGACTTCGAGGCGAATGCAGCGGTGGCGACGAGGGCCCTCCGAGGAGGCCGAACAAAGGAAGAGAACGGGCGAAGGGTGGCGGTATGGGTACCGCTTCCTCCTCCGATGCGCATGGCGTCACCCCCCGATGGGCGCAGTCCAGCTCTCACGCCGACGGGTTGAGCGAAGCGGGACCGCGGCCGCAGCCACACACCCACGTCACCGGCGACCACGGCGCCGAGAGTTCAGCTCCCTTTCAGCCTCCTCATCCTCCTCCTCCGCCTCCTCCTCCTCCACAAGATGAATGCTACTCTCCTGTCTCCCCTGATGACGCCCGGAAGATGTTCGGACCCCCTCCGCGTACTTTTTCTGTGCAAGCAGGATTTCCGGGAGTGGGGTGTTCGGTGGTTTTTGTTCAAAATGTTACTCCCGCTGAAGCGCTAACCTAAATTGCGGGCTTCCGCTCGTTCCGAATCGTGTTCCCGCTTAAGCGCTGACCTCATTTCCGCGTCTCCGCTCGTCGTTCAGACTCGTGCTCCCGCTGCAGCGCTGGCGTCATTATTTCCAGTGCCATGCCACGGCATGCAATGCAATGCCACGGCATGCAATGCAATGCTATGCGGTGTTCCGCTGTGCGATGCCATGTTTCAGCTGCAATGCTACGATATCTAATGTTTGATTACGCATTGCCACGCCATGCTATGCCATGCTACGCTTTGATCTTCAACTCCATGCTATGCCATGTTCTTTTCTATGCCGCTGTGCGATGCCGTGCTTTGCGCTGCAATGCTGTGTGCCTCCTCCTCTTCCTCCGCCTCCCTCCCTCCTTCTCCTCCTCCTCCCCCTCCCCCTCCTGCTCTCCCTCCTTCTCCTCCTCTTCATCCTCCTCCTCTTCCACCTCATCCTCCTCCCCCTCCCACATCCTCCTCCTCCTTCTCTTCCTCCTCCCCCTCCCGCCTCCTCCTCCTCCTCCTCCTCCTCCTTCTCCTCGTCTTCATCCTCCTCCTCCTCCTCCTTCTCCTCCCCCTTACCCCAAGACGTCGTACTCGCTAACATCATCTGATCTTCCAAATCGTCCGAAGGATAGCAGAACGAGCAAAGAGAACGAGAGAGAGAAGAGACGGACATTCCGCAAAGAGAGGGCGAGAAAGGGAGAAGCACAGGCAGAGAGGGAGAGAGAGAGAGAGAGCGAGAGCGAGAGAAAGGCTCCACGGCGGCAGAGCCGCATCGAAGGATGAGGTGCGGTAAAACAAGTGGCAAGAGGCAGACCGGGCTTCAGCCAACCTCATCGCCCCTCTCAGTAAGCCAACATTTCGGGCTGCCCCTCGAGCCCTGGTCACCTTTCCCCGCCTCTGACAAAAGATGGGTCGACCCCTACCCCGGGCTTCGGAAGGCTTTCGATGGGACCAGAAGTGTGGGGCCCGACCCTGGGATATGCGATGGGGAGGCGCCCACCCTCGATAGGGGAGCATCCGAATAGCCCCCTTTAGGCGTGTGTCCCAGCGTTCCCATCCCCCCTTTCTGAGCGGCTTCGTTGTTCGTCGGGGTGTCGGGGGTTGGGGAAAACAGTGGCCTGCGAATGTTAGGTTGATCCTCGAGCCTTGGTCGTCTTCCTTCTCCTCCGCTCCCCCTCCTGCATCGATACGGAAAGACTTGCTCAAGTTGGGGAGAGAATCGACCTGAAAGCGGCGAAGAATCGCTGATAGATCGGCGGAAAACCCCCGGCAGCGAAAGAGCACGCTCCTGGGCGGTGGCTACCAAGCCCCAAATCGGAGATCCATGGGCGATACGAGGTCGAGGCATCCCACCCTGAACATGTCCCCCCCCTGACGTTGCCCCTCTTGCATCCCCTGGTGTTACCGAACGGTGCCGATGTACCGATACGGCTAACCAGATGCTTGTGATAATGATCCTCTGTGGATACTAAAGTTCGGGGTCAAGGCAGGATCATAGACTTTAATCCCGGAGACATCGATGCTAGGATGCCTGGATCGATCTTATGATCGTCGCGATCGGCGAATTTTTGAGCATGTCCGTTTCGCCTGAGACATCCGCACAAACATGGAATGTTCGCGGCAGTGCCTTTTACAGAAACAAGAGTTCTGCTTGCGACAGCATCGAGTAACTGATAATAGCAAACTTGGCGAGTCGTCGAACCTGTGCGTTTCGCATGAGACATGCTTACAACTATGATACTAATGATTATGAATGGTGCTCTGCATGGTATAACGGTCATGGCTACGATAGAAGCTTGGGGGGATCAGAAAGTTTGGCCTCCCCGCCTGTTGTGGCAATTTGAAACCACATTCCATCCCATGGAAAAACAGATATAAGAAAAGGGGGCCTGATGCATCATCCGCGGGTTGGGGTTACTCCCCGGACCTCTCCCGGGGTGCGTTCTGAGCAGGATAGTGAGGCGAATCCAGCGGTGGCAACGAGGGCCTCCGAGGAGGCCGACAAGGTGGGAATGCTGTCGAAGGGTAGCAGTATGGGTGCAGTGGAGGTCAGTGCACAAGAAACCTTCCATAAGAAACTCAACACTGAGACCCCAAGACGTCCATCGGTTCTGGTGCGGGAACGTCACGCTTGCCATCGCCAGACCACCGAAACCCAAGGAACCCAGGGCGCCCTGGAGGCAAGCAGGGTGTCTCTTGGCATCAGCCCCCTCTGCACCTTCTCCTCCTCTGACCCCCCTCCCCCGTCACCTGCTCCTCGCTGGTGCAAACACTAGCTATGTATATAAAGCTCCGCCGCTCCACCGCTGCCAGCGGCGCAGACCTGCTGTGCGCCTGTGCCGACGCTGCTCCAGCGGCCCCAACAGGAGGCCCTTGGGAAATAACCCGTGCCCGCGCGGGCCTCCCGAGGACGCCCAAGCTTCATGAGCATCGGCCCTCGGTCCTCCCGTCTCGTCTTCTTCGAGGTTCGGGGATCGATCCACTACAGGATAGATGTACCCCAAAATCGTGTGTTCCCGTGGAGATTATACATCAATGCGCGGAATGCTTCGTAGATGTACGGAGCATTCTGCGCGTGTGTCGTAGATTCGACGTTTTTGAAACTTCGAGCGACCCCCACCGAAACCTTCGGCGTTTGTTCCCAACGGTGCGCGCGCCTACTGGCACGATATGCGCGGTGCACGGCGGTCTCGGCCGGCGGTCTCCGCCAGCGCGACGGCCTGGTCAGGTCGCAGTTGTTCCGAAAAGTCTACCAAACCCAGGGCCCCTGACGAAAGAAACCGAAACAAGTCCCTGGAGCGACAAGCCAGCCCCCCAAACGAGTCTTGCGAGACCCCAACACTTGTTCGGAGGGACTCTGCAGCCTGTTTGAAAGAGGAAGAGGAAGAGCAGCAGCAGCAGCACGAGCAGGAGGCGGACGACGAAAGATGAGGAGGTGAGGCGGACCTCTCCTTTCTCCTCCTGCTCCGGATGCTCCGTCTTCCCCAGACGACGGGGCGCATGTCGCGTATGATGAAAAGCGGTGGAATGGTGCTGGCGTATTCGCGAGATTGTGCTTAATTCTGTTCGGTTCGATTTTGGCCCAAGGTCGTATATGACGTTATGTCATGTTGTGCTCAGTTGAGGACTGGCCGGCGTGCCGACGCGACCCTGTTACTTTTGTTATGGTCCAATCGGTCGTTGCTGCTACTGTTTGTTTCTGTGGCCAACCTGGGCTTGGCGCGCATGTCGCGTATGATAGGCCGCCAGTACTCGGGCTCTGCTGAATCTGAATTCTACTGTAGCGCGTTGTGTTGAGTTCTTTGTTGTTCTTTGCACATGTGTCTGTTCCTGTTCTGGTCTCGACGGGACGTCGTGACGACGTGACGCCTGTCGCGTTTGAAATGTCGTCTAATCGGTGGTGGCGGCGCCTGTTTTTTTTGTTTCCCGATGTCAGGGTGCGGGTGCGAATGCGCCCTTGGTATGTCGTCGATGTATTTAGCAGTCTTGAATTGTCTTATGATCGATAAGGTTCGATCCTGCTATGTAGCAATATGTTCTGTCATGTTGTCGACGGGACGGCGTGACGCCGTGACGCTTGTCACGTTAGATGCGTCGTCCGATCGGTCGTTGCTGCGCCCCTTTCTACCTGTGGCCAAGCTGACATCGACGCGGACTTCACGATGCATTCGGATTTCGTACGACCCATTATGTCATGAAGTTCCTCTTGAAGTTTATGGTTCTCTTATGTTACAGTATGCTCTGCGATGCTCATCTGTGCTATTGCGCGCCTTCATATCATATTATACAGTCTGTTATGTGGCACGACGTTATGACATAATACGAAAGTCTTGCCAAGTTTGATAATGCTATGTGTGTTCTCTCTGATGCTGTTCAGGGTGTGCTTCGTTCGTTCGTTCGAAAAAAAAGAAGCCCCGTGAACGCACAGCCAGTCACGTTATACCTAAATCGTTGACGTAGTGGTAGCAGGAGTACAACAATTATGTTATGCTGTGTTGCTTGAAATGTGCTACATTCGGTCTATGATGCTGAGTTGGGAATGTTATTATACGGTGTGCTCAATTATGTCTGTTTTGTTCTCGACGGGCTGGCGTGACGCCGTGGTGCCTATCACGATCGATACGTCGTCCGATCGTTCGTTGCTGCGCTTGTTTGCTCCTGTGGCCAGCCTGATCTCGGCACGCACGACGCTTTTGATTAGGTTGTAGCACAATTGATTATGTTGTGACGTAGTGCTTGTCCATGGTATGATGATATGAATATGCATCTGGTTTGCTGTGGTATGCCATTGTGTGAAGGGTTGCGCTCTGTTCTGTTACGCTGTGCTCAGGTATTGTCTGTGACGCTATGGCGTGCCGTGCTATGCTTTGTACGTTCCAGGATGTCATGGCATGCGTTGCTATGCTGTGTGGTGGTATGTCCTTTTCTGACACGATATGATATGGTATGCGGTGCGATGTTGGGTTTCCGGTATATTATGAGATTCGATGCGATACTGCGTTCGGTCGCGCTTTGTCATCGCATGAAGTGCCATGTTATGGGATTGCGTGTGCTTTGGTGATGTGCTGCGGTGTGATATATTGTGCCATGGTATTGTATATTCTGGTATGGTATGGAACCATGTAGAACATCGTAATCTGTTATGTTATGGCATGAAGCGTGCTGTGATACACTGGTCTGGATGGTCCAGTTGCCAGGAGTTGTGGTGTGTTGATGTGTTATTGTCCCCGATGATGTAACAAAGTCTGCCTCACCCCTCATGGTATGTTGTGTCATCTGTGTTGCGATGATATATGTCATGTTATATGTGATGTGGTGCTGTGTCAGGTAAGGTGTGCCCTCCCATGGCATATAATGGTATGAGATGTAATGCCATGGCAAGTAATGGTATAATATACTGTGATTGCTCCGTTATGTCATACCATGCGTTGCTATGATGTGCTGTGCTGTGCTGTGCGATGCAATGCCATGTTATGCCAGGCTGTAGCATCTTCTGGTTTGGTATGAACAGTTATGCAAATTGTCATTGTGGTATGCTTGATTGCCATGGAATATAATGCTATGTGCTGTGATGCTGTGATACGGTACGGTATGCTCGGATGCATTATGCTCGGTGGTGTGGTGGTATGCTCTGCTCTGTAATAGCTGATCGTGCTGTGCTGTACTGCTCCTTGCGATTGTATAATGCAGCTCTGACATGTTACGATTCGTTGGCACGGAACCTGACACTCGGGGATACTCGGAGGATCTGGGTATCTGGCGGCCGCGGTATGCCGAGGGGCGGGAGGCGGAACTCTCGGGGACTCTCGGGAGACTGGGGATCTGGCGGCCGCGGTATGCAGAGGGGCGCGAGGCGGGACTCTCGGGAATGCTCGTGAGCCTGGGGATCTGGCGGCCTCGGTATGCAGAGGGGCGCGAGGCGGGACTCTCGGGGGTACATGGGAGCGTGGGGATCTGGCGGCCGAGGTGTTCAGGGCGGTCGGGTCGGGAGGTCGGTTCTTAAAATCCTACAACCCCACTCTCTCGGGTGGGGAACTATTCTTGTTTGAATTAATGATGTAGTCGATCCCCTACTCGAATTCTCGAAGAAGACAAAGGCAGAAGCATAAACGTTCGGAGGTTCTGCGCGGGACCCTCCTGGCGGCGCCTCTGGCACCAACCATTGTTAGTCGCGCCCTGCGCGCCAAGTCCCGCGCCGACCCACGAAATCCGCTCGGACCTCCGACAAGCTAATGCCTATGCAATTGATCCCTCGTCGGCCCTTCCCTCTCGACTGTTTTTGTTTTTGCTATTTCCGGCAACGGCCGTTGACGTGGGGGTGGGGTGGGGCTGAGGGGCTGGGGCCCTGGGCAATGGTGACGCCTGGGCGGGATGGGTCGCGTGGGGCGGTGGTGGTGCGGTGCGATCGCCAGCCAAATCCTGCGCGCGAGCACCATTGGGGGGGGGGTCCAGGCATCCCCCCCCGACCTATGGTCGTTACCGTTACCCTGGGGGGAGGGGGGTTGTTTGGCCCGGGTATACCGACCGCTACGGGTGAGAGAATAAACACAAGGACTTCCTCCCTATCCCGGCACCCAATTGCTGCTCCTCTTCCTCCCCGGCCGGGCCGCCGGCTCCTTGCAGCCCCGCTCGATCTTAGCCACGAGGGTTTTCTGCACCGCCTCCGCAGCCTGAGAGGCGGGGGACTTGCCGCCACTTGGGTGGGGACCGACCGTCCCAGCTGTCGTAGAGGCCGACTACGGAATGTTCTTTGAACGAGAGCGTGTTTTAAACAACCCAACCCAAGTCCCTATGACAACACATCGATGCACTAAACTGTCTCAGCCTGAGCTGTTCCGAGAGCTTCCCGTGCCAACCACAAGAAAGGCCTTGGAACATTGTATTGAGGGCGGCGCTATGATACAAAAGAGCTCTCAAGCTGTGGTTGCGCAATTTGCCCGACTGACTTTAGGACGTGTCTTGCGACTTCTAGATTCGAGCCACGTTTGGTTTGTTATAACATTTGAGCTTTTGCAATCGCACTTGAGCGGGACCTTCTTTGGTCGGGGCGCTCCGGTGCCGCTCGAGCCACGGGCCTGGGCTCGGACCTCCCCGCCCGCATGCCCGACAGCCTTCTTTCCTGCCGAGCCCTGCCCACGACTCGGCGGCGAGCGCACGTGGGGAGAAGGCCACAGAGCAGAGAAGCGCGTTCCGCTGCTCGCAGAGCAACTGCTCGCAAATGGCCCGACCCGCCGCGGGGGATCTTAAAGATCCACTGCAGACATGGGAGAGACATGCTTTTTTGTCGGACGCTTGCCAGTAGCGCAACGCACTCGGTGAGAGTGCACGGTTTACCCCGGGGCCGTGGGAGACCCGAGGAGGAGGAGGGAAAGGAGGAGGAGGAGGAGGAGGAGGAGGAGGAGGAGGAGGGGGGGAAGGATGAGGATGAGGAGGAGGAGGAGGAGGAGGAGAAGGAGGAGGAGGAGGAGGACGGGTCGCCTAAGGCCTTCTGAGAAATCCTGCAGGGGTAGGCCTTCTCAGTCTCAGAAGGCGGCTGGGCCTCTCACAGGCCCTCCGGCCTTCCGAGGAGCCGTCTTTGTTTTTCCGGAGGAGGCTCAGACCATTCGGAAGGCCCGACGCCTCCTCAGCCTTCTCAGAGGGCCCGCCTCCCCCGCATTCCCCCCCCCAGGCTCGTCGCCGAATGACGAGCGAATGCCGATATCTGTCGAGGAACCGAATTCACATAAACTTTTGTGGCGCCCGCGGCTAGGCAGAAGGGTGACTGCGCTGGCGATGAGAGGCTTAAAAGTGGGGGTGCCTTTGGAGCGAATGGTGCCACCATGCGAAGAGGAGAAGCGAGGCGAGGGCGCGGCCGAATGAAAACAGGGACGGGACGGGTGGCTCAGGGGTCAGACCGCTCCCGACAGTCACATGAAAACATTACCTTTTAATGGTCCGCGCGACTCTCTTAGATCTGCGATGTGCCCCTCTGGTGGCTGCGCCTCTGGCGCCGCCCCTAGCGTTAGGTCGGGCATGTCCCCCTACAGGCGGATTTTTAACGAAAAACCAAACATACCCCTAAACAGATCCAACAGTATTCAAAATTAGCCTGACGAAGGACCCAACCATATGCAGTTGTGAGTACCGCGGTTGTGAATATCGTCCTCGGTGGAGCTCTTTATGGGGCGAGGGGCCTGCCACAGTGGTGGTGGTGGTGGGGAACCGCATGCAGGCACCCCCACTGGGGCCTTCGGTGGAGCTCCCTATGGGGCCACGAAACGCTGTCCTGGGTGGGGGAACCGCATGCGGGCACCCCCAATGGGGCATACGGTGGAGCTCCCTGTGGGGCCACGAAACGCTGCCCTGGGTGGGGGAACTGCTTGGCTGCTCTGGGCGCGGGAACCGCATGCGAGCACCCCCACTGGGGCCTTCGGTGGAGCTCCCTGTGGGGACACGAAACGCTGCACTGGGTGGGGGAACCGCATGCGGGCACCCCCACTGGGGCCTTCGGTGGAGCTCCCTGTGGGGCCACGAAACGCTGCCCTGGGTGGGGAAACTGCATGCGGGCACCCCCACTGGGCCCTTCGGTGGAGCTCCCCATGGGGCCACGAAACGCTGCCCTGGGTGGGGGGACCGCATGCGGGCACCCCCACTGGGGCCTGCGGTGGAGCTCCTTATGGGGCTACGAAGCGCTGCCCTGGGTGGGGGAGGATGCGGAGAGCAGAAGCAAGGAGGGGGAGGAAGGAGGAGGGGGGGTGGGGAGGAGGGGGGAGGAGGAGGAGAGGAAGGAAGGAAGGAAGGAACGCGGGGCGCTGTCACTTCAAAACGAGGACCCAACACCACAGGATGGTTGGGAAATACTCAAGCAAAATCCTCCCCTTACTATTTTTGACCATTTTTGAATAATCCCCCAGTAGAGGGACAGGCCCGACTTAACCCTAGCGCGCTCCGCGCGCCAGGGAGGGAGTTCCGGCGCCGATCCACGGAGTCGGTGCGGACCTCTTAAGCCGAACTTCAGTCGGACTGCGGTCGAACTAGGGTCGACCAAATCTGTGAGGTGGGCCCCGGGAAGGTCCTTTTTAAGAGCATCCAGAAAGCCTCTTCTTGTTCCTCGGAATTGTGGCACCTCGGCGACACGCAAGAATGACCCCAGGCAGGAGTGGCCTTTGGACCACGGCTCAAGGAAGGCGTGGGGGACCAGGGGGGGCGCCAATGCCCGAGCGCGCAAGCCACCGCCGGCGCATCGAACGCAGCTGTCGGGGGGCCCGCACCAGAGGTCAGTTCTGGCGACGGGCCACTGTTGGCTGTTTTTTTCAGCCTCCAGGCGCCTCCAGGGGCTGCTAGGGGGACCTGCGCGAGAGCATCCGGGGACCGCCAGGGACCTCTCAAATCTGGAACCACGAACAGAGATCGCCGCAGATGCTCTCGTGCCCCCATTCCGGCCTCTGGAAAACAACTTGCGGCACACGGAGAGCGCGGCGACGAGAGGGGCCAGGAGGATAGTGAGCTGGCCGAGGGGGACGTCAACGCTGAGGAGAAACCGAGCGCGACACGAACAGTAGCTACCAGATATGGATGAAGACAAGGGGATCGTCCGGCAGTGCTCCTCTGAGTCGCTGTCTTCGTTCAACAGAGACGTGCTCGGAGCGTTTCTGCTCCTGGTCAAGCTCTACAGCATCCTGGACCGACCTGCGCCCGAAGGTGAGGTGGCGTGTGTGAATTCCATCCGCCAGGAAGCTAAGCATAGCCCGATGGCACCTCCGATCGAGCGGATCACCGCTGGACATCGACCCCAGACTGAACGGAGGGGCATCCAGAGAGAGAGAGAGAGAGAGAGAGAGAGAGAGAAATCAGCTCCTGCGCCGCGGGCCGCAAGGCGAGCAAGAGCGACCACGCTGGCCACGGGCCGCCCGGGACACACAGATCAGCCCCGGCAGCGACGGCGGGCCAGCAGCCACTCCACCGCCACGCACGCCGCAGCTCGCCCACGGGCGCTGGGAGCGCGCCCCCCGAGGCCTCGGGCGCAGGAGGGCCTCTCTGGGACGGCGCCGCTCTACCGGACGAGCTTGGTCGCCAGCCGGGCGAGGGCCTGCCGGTCCACCCTGCTGCCGGGCAGGCCGCGGAGCTCCCGCAGCAGCTCCAGGGCCGCGGCCTCCCCCCCGCCCCGGAGCGCCGCGAAGGCCTCCGCCAGGGGCTCGAAGGGCAGACCCCCGCGGACCTGGAGTGCGGCAGCGTCCGCGCCCGAGGCGGCCGCCACGCTGCTGGGCAGGCCGTGGGCGGCACGGAGCAGGTCCGCCACGCGGGCGGTGTCGCCCGCGGTGGTGCAGCCGCCGAGGAGGACGGAGTACGTGCGCGCGTCGGGGCACACGCGCTCCTGGGCGGCCCTCTGGAGGACCTTGAGCGCGCGCTCGTTGTCCCTGTGGTTGGCGCACGCCTGCATCAGGTTGTTGAGGACATGGATGTTGGGGCGGATGCGGTGCTTGCGGGATACCTCCTCGCAGAGTTCGAAAGCCTGGTCCAGTCTCCGGCTACGGCTCGCCAGCTTTACCAGCAGCGAGAGCGTGAAATTGCTGGGCTTCACACCCGCATCCTCCATGTCCTGGAGCAGCGCCATGCCGCTGTCGAACAACGCGTAGCGAGCACAGCCGTCTAGCACTGTATTGTAAGCAACCTAGGGGGTGTGTTGTACATAAGGAACAACTGAACGAAAGTTAGAACCTGTAAAAACACCTTTGAACAACTGAACGAAACTTTGAACAACTGAACGAAACTTTGAACAACCGAACAACAGTTTGAAGTGAACAACTGAACGTCAGCGACCTCGTCAGGTCGGAGGTCCTTCGTGAGCTTCATCCTGTTCAGCAGCTCGAAGGCATTATGTAGCTGGTTTCCCTGTACGTAGGCCTTCAAGATAGTGCTGTAAGTGATCAAATTCGGCTCAATACGCTGGTGGGACATCTCCGCCAGCAGACTGGGGATGCGATCCAGCTCGCGGCACTTGGCGCACACGTCGAAGATCGTGTTGTAGGTCACGACGGAAAACACGATCTGGGCATTGAGCATCTCCTGGTAAACGGCCCACACCTCGTTGAAGCACTTCTGATTGGCCCAGCCCTTCAGCACGGAATTGTAGATCACTGCGTTGACCAAGTCGCGCAAGTCTGTGTCGCCCAGCATCTCGCGGATGAAGGCGTGTCCAGCCTCGGGCCCAGCATTCGCGACGAGCGCCTCCACCATGACACTTGCTGTGATGGACGTCGGCCTGGCGCCGCGCGTGCGCATCTCGCGCCACCTGGCCCGGGTGCCCTCCAGGTCTCCCACGAAGCCGTGCGCGCGGATGACGCAGCTGAAGGCGTGTGAGCCGGTCATCTTGACGTCTCTCAGACTGCCCATTTTCTGTAGCTGCGCCCTCAGGAGGTCCGCGCGGTTCGCGCGCATGCACGCCTCGCACACCGCCGCGATCAGCAACTCGTCCATACTCTCGCTCGATTGGCCCAGGATCGCGAGGATGCGCTCGATCTCGTGGTCGCTGGCCCGAGACGGGCCCTCGATGCTCCTCAGCAGTATCGAGCACGTGACCTGGTTCGGTTCCACCCCGCGGGCTTGCATCTCGTCGATCAGGGCCCAGGCGTCCTCGCGGTTGATCCGCAGGGTGGCGTCGATCAGCGCGTTGAAAGTGATGACGTGCGGGGCCCTCATCGAGTCCATCACCGCACGCGCGCGCGCAAACTCACCGTTCTTCAGGTAGCCCTTCATGATGGTGTTGTGCGAGGAAGCGTCGGCCATCTGATCGCCCTGCGCCTGCGCATAGACGCGCTCGGCAGCCGGCATGTCGCCGCAGGTCACGCACACGTCCAGGAACACGTTGAGGACGTACGTGCCCTTCGCCGAGCACTGCTCGAAGACGCGATGGGCGTCCTCGAGCCGCCCTTCGGCACCAAGGCCCCTGAGCAAGGCGCAATACGTGTGGCTGGTGGGCTCCAACCCCGTCGCCTTGGCGAGCCCTATAACCTCTGCCCCGATCGCCGCAGCGCCACTCTGGACGGCATCTGCGATCAAGCCGTCCACTAGGCGGGCATTGAGCAGCCCGCGCCGGCCGAGCTCACGCAGCGCCCCCGGGGCCTGAGCCCGCTCCAGGGCGAGGCGCAGCAACCGCTTCAGCAGCGTCTCCAGCGTGTGCGAGGAGGAGGAGGAGGAGGAGGGGGAGGGGGAGGAGGAGGAGGAGGAGGAGGAGGAGGAGGAGGAGGAGGAGGAGGAGGAGGAGGAGGAGGAGGAGGAGGAGGAGGGGGAGGAGGAGGAGGAGGAGGAGGGCCCGAGTGGGCCCTCCGCCGCCCCAGCCGACACGGCGCCCAGGTGCGTCATGGCGGCCTCCAGGTCCGAGGCTCGCGACTGCGGCGCGCAGGGCCTGCCTCTGCGCCCTTGGGAGGCGCGGCGTTGCTGGCGGCTGCTTGACGGCGCCGGCGCCCTTGCTGAGGGCCTCGCCCGCCGACTGCTTGGGCCGGCAAGGCACGCGGGTGCCGAAGAGCATGCGGTGGGCCACGAACGCGACAACCATCACCACGAGCTCCGTCTCGAAGTTGGCAATCGTCCTGGCGAGGATTTCCAATGTCGACGCCATCAAACTTCGATTGATATGAAAATGTACGGTCGGTCCGGTAAGGTAGGGTAAGCAAGAGTGAGTACACAGTAATATTCGCGTGAGAGACTTGACTATGCTACAGCCGAAGCGACGAAGGAGAAGTGACGGTAGACAAAGCGGCTAAGGAGGAGAAAGGAGAGGAGAGCCACGGTACGCTTTCTGCTCGCCGTGCCTTGCCCAGAGCAGCCGTCGGATCGCCTCATCGCTTTACCGGCTAGCCCGCTTTGTTGCACGGTGCTCACCACAAGTGCAGCACTCCACCGCAAGCCTCAGAACCAGTCAGAATGCCAGTATGCAGGGGCAGGGCGGTCTGACACCGTCCCTGGGCGCGCGACTGCAAAAAGGTTTGGCCTTGCCTTGTCTGGCCTTGTATGGCCTTCGTCGTCCCGTCTGCCACCGACCCACGGCCTACACCTGCGACCCATCCTTGACCCGCACCCGCGACCCATCCGCGAACTGCCTGGGAACCCTCTGCGACCCACCCGCGACACTTCCGCCAATCACATGTGACCACCGGTTCATTATTGCTAAATCAAAAATCTTGACATTGGCGTCGGAGCCTCGCGAACCGCTGACGACCCGCCTCGCGCCCCGCCCTACTGGTTTGCAAATCTCGCCTGCGGCGGGCAAATGGCCTCAAAAACAATCTTGACTTGCGGCGGGATCCTTCGCATTGGCGATCGAGCCCTGTATCCTCGCCTTCTATTCGCTCTTACCCTCCATGGCGCGGCTGGAGTGGGCCCTGTACGGGCACACACTGACTTTGTGAACATTGCCCGCCAATCTCGGCGGGCAGGTTCCTACAAATTCTGGCTTCCTCGGCGTTTGGCCCCTCCGTTCCGAGCTTCCCGATGGCCGCCAGGCTCCAGGGCCTCGCCGGCACAGGCAGAGAATGTGAACTCGGGGCAAATCGTGGTGAGTGGAAACAACACCTCGGAGCAAACAACCCAATGTAGATATACATAAATGTGTATATATATATATATATATAGAGAGACATTTGCAATCGAGGACGTCCACGGCGAGCAGCGGAAGCGCAGCCTGCCTTGCGGCCTGTCTTTTGGCACTCTTAGGGCCTTTGATGGCCGTCTGAATACAATATTGGGCCGTCGCGCGGCCCTCTTGGGGCGCATTCGAGCCCTCATGCGGCCCTCTGGTTGCCCTTGTGGACCGTCTTGGGGCGAACTTCGGGCCGCCTTGATCCGTCTGGGGCATAACAAAGCTCGACACTGCGAGTTTGTAAAAGACGCACTGGCGAAGGACCCAATCATACGCACTTGTGAATACCATAACTATGAGTATGCTCTTCGGTGGTCTTCCCAATGGGGCCACGAAACGCGCGAGGGGCATGCCGAAATGGGAGGGGCGCAGATGCGGCGGGGCTCTCAATGGGGCCACGTAGCGCGTGAATGGTGTGTGCCGAAACGGGCGTGACCCACATGCGACCGCTTCCTCTAGGGCTTCGGTGAAGCTCCCTGGGGAGCCACGAAACTCGTGAGGGAGGTGTGCCGAAACGGGCGTGACGCTCACACGCGAACGCTCCCTCTGGGGCCGTCGGTGGAACGCCTTATGGGGCCACTAAACGCATTAAGGGCTGTGCCGAAACGGGCGTGACGCCCACGTGCGAACGCTCCCTCTGGGGTCTTCGATGGAGCTCCCGGAGGGGCCACGAAACGCGTGACTGGTGTATATGTGTGTGTGTGTGTGTGCCAAAGCGGGCGTGACGTCCACATGCGAACGCTGCATCTGGGTTCGTCGGTGGAACTCCCTATGGGGTCACTAAAACGTGTGAGGGGTAAGACGAAACGGGCGTTGTCCCACATGCAAGCGCTCCCTCTGTGGCCTTCGGAGGAGCTCCCTATGGGGTCATGGAGCGATTGAGGGGTGCAGAAATGGTTGACATGCGGAGGGCAGAGGCAATGATGGGAGGAGAGGAGGGGGGAGGGGAAGGAGGAGTTAGTGAGACGCGGGGCGCTTTTCAAAACGAGGACCCAAGAACACAGGGTGGTAGGGAACCAGAAAGACCTGAAGGTACTGATGCACTTTATACCCTTTGTCTCTTGGGGAGCCTCGACAGAGCCCTCTTGGAGCGTAGTGGGCGCACTGCGCCGTCGAATGGCCGCCTCGGGCTGTCTTGGGGCACTCTTGGGCCGTCCGAGGCCATCTGGCTTAGTGTGTGTCTGTCGTATATTCAGAATGTGCCGGGCCCCAAACTGTCGACCCCTTCCTAATGGCAGCTTTTTCGCCCAGGATCCAGTTTGGTACTTTCGGAGCCAAGAATCAGCCTTGGGGGCCGCAGATCTGCGAGAAACCTTCGACTTGACGCGCTCAGGGTGTCCGGGGGTCTAGGTCGGACGGCGTGTACATCTGCGCCCTGCCCGACAGGAGGTATGGGTGACACACAGGGGGGTCCAGCTGAGAGGGGGTGGTGCAATAGATTTGGGGCAATTGCATTGTGAATGTACTGCGCCGGAGAATTGGAATGCATTGTATCGCAAGTACTGTTTTCCACCCGGGAATCTAGCAATACACTTGCGCCCTGGAATGTATTGCAGGCCCAACATATATTGCAACACCACGAATCGATTGCACCAAATCTATTGCACCACCCCGTTATCTCTGGACCCGCTTTGGGTCAACCCGAAGAAGCTGCACGCCAGCCCCGGAGGCAAATGTACCTTGGGACGGGCGACTCGCGATCGCGGCAGAAGCCAAGACGACGCCGCCGACACCGACTGACGTCGACGCCGACGACGATAACGAGGACGAGGATGAAACCGACACCGACCCAGATACCGAAGATGACGACGGCGGCGGAGGACCCGACAGCTGGGGGGGCAAAAAGGTACCGATATCGCGACTCCTCTTTGGACCTCCCCCGTGGTGGCGACGAAAGACCGCCAGGACAGATATCGACGTCCGCATCCTTCCCTGGCCTCCACCGTCTTGAGCCTTCCAAGACGGGGTGCCCGAAGCTCTGGACCACTTCCCGCTGCAGGCTTTGTCCTGGATCATCTTTGGACGGTCCCCCGGCCCGGCCAGGGGCCCCCCAGACGCCCACATCGACAGAGCACGGCGTCCTGGTCTCTGTCCACCCGTTGCAGGTCCGCAGTCCCTCCCCTGAACGACGGCGGCCGCTGGCCCGACCGCGCCTCCTTCAGCGGCTTCGCGGCGCGCGACAACGCGCACGAGGCGAGGGGGCATCCGGCCGCATCCTCGGGCGGGCAGTGGAGGCCTCCGAGATGAGGTCCGAGTAGATGGGGTCGGAGGATCGCGCCGCATCGCCGATGCATCGACGACACATCGTCGACGTCGGCGGTGCATCGGCGACGCCAGCGTGAAGAAAATCAGGCTCCACATCGAACTGCATCGCCGATGCCTCGGCGATGCGGCGCGACCCTCCGACCCCATCAACTCCGACCGCGACAGGGAGGCCCAGAAGCACGCGGCCATGGGCCATGGGGCTGGCCGGTCGGGTCACTGCAGGTTCGGCTCGGCCTGGCTCGGCCCCGCCCCAGTCGGCTCGGGGACCGCTCCGCGCCCCTCGGTGCCGGGGCGGCTGAGCGCAGGGAGTTGCCCTGGGAAAAGGTGACCTCTGGTGCGCGGTTCGGGGGGGGGGAGGGGGCGCTGGGGGGCTCTGCCCAGGCACGCAAGCTGGCGCTGTCGCATCCCAGAGGAGTGACAGAAGCCACCGCCAACGCCCATCATCTACGAGCCCGCCCTCACGACGGCATGACTCAACAATCTGAGTGAACCTGTGTGTGCAAACCTGCGCGGCACATGGGCGTGCCTGTCTTCTTCATGACGCCGATCCCCAAAGGTCTCGACCTTAGTGGTCCCCGGAAGCGGCAGGGCTGGTTTTTCACCGCTTCCGAAAAAAATCTCTTAAACATTGAAACGGCAAAAAGACGGCGACTGGAAACGGCAAAGAAAACGGTTCCAGGATTGGAACCGCAGCCGGAACCGGTGCAGCAACGGCGACGGAGCCGGTAAAAAAACGGCGTCTGAACCGGCCACACAAACGGCAAAACGGAGCTGGAAAAAAAGGCCCTGTCGTGTCCCGGGACCACTAGGTCTCGACCCACTTCCCGGGACCAACTTCTCATCCCCAGTCTTTTTCGGTTACACGCAAGAGTGACCCTGGGTAAGAGCGACCTTTGGTGCGCGGTTTTTTGGGACCGCGGGTGGACCAAAAAGAAGCGCGCAAGCCGCTGCTACCGCTTCTCTTTCGGCAATATGGGGGCCCATCTGTGCCCGCACCAACGGCCACTCCGGCGAAAGGTCACTCTTACGCCTAGTCGACGTGTTTATTCGGCACTCCCCGGGCCCGGCGAAGGCCCCCAGAGACCGAACACCGTCCGTCGTGATGTTTCACGGCCCGGAGGCCTGGGCCCCCCCGGGGGGCGTCGAGTCCCCCCCCCGCGGGGTTCGTGTCCTGCGCGGAGAGGTCGAGCAGCCGCTTCCTCGGGAGTCGCGCGGCGGCGGGGGTCGGGCGATGAACCAAAAAAGGGCCCCTGACCCTTTGGGAAGGGACCTCAGTTAGGAGGGCCAAACACATTAGGGATAGGGGTCCTAATTTTCTGCAGATGTATCGAACCAGACGCCCTGCAATTATTATCCTTGATGCGGAACCAGGGACCTAAGTGAGGCCACGTCTTCATTGTGTTATAAGGGTTAGAGTGTGTTCTTAATTTCGAAGATGGGGGAACGGCACGCGGCGAGGGCCGGGGACGGGGAGGGGGTAGGCCCCTGCGAGAGCGGCGGGGAAATTTGTTGCAGTTGAGCCAGTGGAAGGAGGGGCGCATGTAGCCTCTCCCCCAGACCTTGGAAGCAACCGATGCGGACACGCCCCAAATAGGACTGGAATAGTGGGAGATCGGCATTGGCTGCTGTCTGCTGCTCAGCAGCCGCCAGTGCGGACCTCTTTGTCAAGTGGATCCATTGACAGGGGTCCCGTCCGACCGACAAACTCGACATGGGTTGTCCAGGGGGATGGTCGAGTCTCGAGGATGTCTGTCGCCCTCTGAGAAATTCCACGTCACCACAGCTCGGTTCCGCTCGAAAGCACGTCCGGAGGACGCACCGAGGTACAGTTCCGAGGGCTGATGTTCGAAGGGGAACATCACGGGAAAGGAGGTGGGAGGAGGAGGAGGAGGAGGAGGAGGAGGAGGAGGAGGAGGAGGAGGAGGGGGAGCGTGCACCAGAGGAGTTCGCCCCCTCTGCCCGCTACGCGGCGGGCGGCGGGGGCCGGCCTGCCTCCATGCGGGTCCCAGGCGGCGTTCTCGACGCAGACGAGGATGACATAGAACCCGATGCAGGTCACGGGGCGACGGCGATGTGCAAGGCCCGGCCGAACTTCGGCCATGCGTCGCCTTGCTCAGGGACGGGAGGGGGCGAGTGGCCCTCGATCCCCCACGGTCCCGCATCGCCGCCGAGGCTGAAAGATGCGGGCCCGCCGCCCCTGAGATGGAGAGACGGCGAAGCCGAGGAAGAGGCCCTCGTGGGGCGGCACCTCGGAGGTCGAGGCGGGCTCGAGGTGGACGAACATGATGATCGTGTCGAATACGCGGAGGAAGACAATGAAGAAGTGGCAGCACGTGGTCTGGCCTCAACGACCGCAGCTCCGAGGGCGGCCCTAGACATGAGCGGACGGGAGGATCCGTGTAGTGGAAGCCTTGAGGCCAGCCTGGTAGCCTCCACCAGCTCACTTGCCGCCACGTAGTCTGCCAGCTCGATTCTCCTGTGGCTCATCAGCCGATAGTGATGGTACATCGCGATGATATTTGCAACAGGCAACCCACGAAGCCCAAGACGGTGAGCTGGGCACCTTGGGAGGTCGCAACGCAACGCCAAGGCAGCAAAGTGGTGGCACCTCGAGCAATTGATCACATAGTGGCGAACTGTGTCTGGTTGATCTGGACATCCGTAGATGCATGGCGCTACCCGTTGCATACGTCGATTGGCGATCCATCCACCAAGGTAAGTCCGAAGGCAGATCGTCGCCCAAGACTTCGGGATCTTGAGAAGCTGCTGTCGGACGTGGGCGAAGTCGATGTCAGTGATTCCGTAGCGTGCGGAAAGCCGTCGCCTCATAAGCTCAACCAGCCGAGGCGGGAATACAGCGCGTGATAGGACCGCGGCAAATATCGCTTGCCACTTGCCCCTGGGGAGATGCGGAGCATCATTGGTTGGTGGCTGCTGGGATGTCCGACAAAGAGGCAGTGGGAGAGGGTCATTCTGAAAACGCGCCTGGACTGACCTCGGAA
The DNA here is from genome assembly GCA_963575745.1 of Prorocentrum cordatum. NCBI lineage: Eukaryota > Dinophyceae > Prorocentrales > Prorocentraceae > Prorocentrum > Prorocentrum cordatum. The sequence continues at coordinate 19,717 of CAUYUJ010005287.1, forward strand.
TAGTATGCCCACCTGATTGCCGAACCTCAAGAGCAGTAAAGCCTCCACGGGCGAGTCTGATGTCGGATGGGAAGCCGTTGGCCGCCTCCTCCAGGAAGCGCGCAAAGGGAGCTGACCTCCAAAATGAGGGGGCCAACGCTGACGAGGCCCACAGGTCTGCAGTACCAAAGGAAACAAGAAGATCTCTATGTGCCTGGAGACGTCTGCGCCTTGCTGTACACGTCACAAGTGCGGTTCTCATATGTGCCGCAGCAGCAAGAATGAAAGTAGAAGTGAAAGTAGGCCCACTCCATCCGTCTAGGTTGAAACAATCACCCAGACGAAGCATACTGCTGGGTGTTCGCAATAGGCGTGCTACTAGATGTCGCTGCCCCTGCACTGCCGCCCACTCGAGGGGAACAAATTGGGCCACGTAGCTCAGCACGGGGAGAGCGCGCTCCCGATACAACTTGGCGAGAAGTTCAGTTGGAGCACCTTGGCGGCTGAGGTCAACTGTACGAGTCACATGCTTATCCAGCGGCCCACTCCACTGGTCAGCAATAGTCGTCGAAGGTCCGATCTGAAATCCCAAATATGTGCACTGAGTGGCAAACGTGAAATGCGTCCACATGGCGTCAGCAGCAGTGAGTTGAGCGCGCACCTCGGCGCCTGCATCAGGGCGCGACAGGTGGCGCAGAGGATTCACGATACATTTCTTGCGTTTGAGGTGCAACTCGGCGAACGCTGCCGCGGGCCGAAATATTCTGGCGAGCCGACGATAAGCACGATTCCTGAAAATGGCGGCCCCCAGGTCGTCAGCACACGACCGTGTAACACCCAAACGCTTGCCTGCACAGACCATGGATGCTACGATATCGAGAATGAATGGGTTGGCGGCGATTATGCAGAGCGAACCGCTGAGTGGGCATCCTTGTAGGACACCAGACCGCATATAGAATAATCACAACTGCGAGGCACCAGGGTAGAAGCACATAGTGCAATAGTATAAGCCAGCAAGAGCTTTGACTAGTGGCGGAGGGAGCCGAAGATGCCGAAAACACAGGAATAGTCACGACTGACGAACCGACGGGAAGGCCTGGGCGTAGTCAAAAGTCATCAAAGAAGGCGCCTCATCTGGGTGCTGCTGAGCTAGGACACTAGCAGCCCGCGCATAGAGATCCAAGTCCGTAGTATTGTTGGGGAAGTTCACATCCCTGGTGAAACCATTCTGAGATTTGGCACCTATAGCTTGTGTGACCCTGTTGAGACACCTATTGAGTACTCCACACACCACCTTGTTGCTCGTGTTTTTGAGGCCCAGAGGGCGAGTCTCAGAGGCTTTGCGACACACACCACCTTCAGCAGGCTCATCTTGGGATCCCTTTCTTGGGGGGGGGGGGGGGGGGGGGGGGGGGGTAGACAGCGAGCAACGCCGAAAAGGCCGAGTCCATAAGGTGCCCCGTGGAGATCCAACGCGGCACAGCTATCAAGACTCGAGGACCCAGGCCAGTGCTCCAAGCAGCATAATGTAGCCCGTCAGGACCAGGAGCAGCCCGCGACGCTTCCCCCAATAACCGAAAGACATCCTCGACCATGGGGAGGGTAATCTCGGCGAAGTCATGGCTGCTCGAGAAGCGCTCGACATAATGACGACCGCCGTTGGGGGCCACAGGAGCCTTGGAGAAGACAGGGGCCCAGTGCTCGTTCAGGGCATCGACGCGCCGGCGCTCTGAGGAGGAGGACGCAGAGGAAGCTGAGGAGGGCGAACTGTGAGCGCGCAATTCATCATATGCGTTCCCCTTCACAATGCCTGCCAGATACTTGCGCCGCAACAGAGGATTCCATAGCTGAGCCGACCTCGCAGCTGCACGCTTCTGCCCGATCAGTCGGGAACGAGTGCTTGGTGACGCTGCTTGCGACAGAGCGCTTTCCACCCCTTTACGGCGGGCAGCGGCCTCCTGTCTCTGCAGATGGGCGCGCAAATCATTGAACCCAGGAGGGCCAACCAGGAATACACTAAAGCACTGGATAATGCAGTGTTTCTGGGCCCAAGGAAGCTGAAACCGAAGAACACCTGCTAACTGGAACTCTTGTCTCCACACACATCGAGCAAGCGATCGCGCAACCATCGCTCCGGGCGTAGGCGAGGAGGGCGAGGAGCGCAAGGGTGCGTCACGAACAAGAGCCCCAGCAGACTGCCTGCTACGGGTGGCCATCGTCGGCATCCTGGGGGGGGTCGTTCTCCAGGGGGCGCAACGCCTACTAGCTCTTCAAGCTCACGAACGGCACGATCATACAGTTTGTCCTGGTATACCCACATAGGTAGAGGCCGCTGACGGGCCGTCTGGTCAGACCCAGGACCCCAAGAGACCACTAGAGGAGCATGGCCAGGGAGGCCTTGCCGTAACAATTCCTGCGGTTCGCCTAGGACTCGAGCTGACTGGAACGAGTGACAGAGGACCCATGGGGGAGAAGCACTGAAACATCGATCAATTTTGCTCGCAGACTGCGTTCCCTCGTGCCAGTGCGCGGGCGCGTCCGACGCCAGCTCGGCCATCACCCTGGGGATTTTGCGGCAGATACAGCCGCCAGGGCGCCCTGCCCTCGTCGAGACAGTGCGGGCCGAAGAACGCAAGGGACGCGAAGCCCTGGCCGATCCAGGTGCACCAGCCCTTGAAGTAGAACCCGAAGTCGTAGAAGCTCTGCCGCGTTCAGAGACTTCCCCGCGCTCAAATGGAGCGGCACGCTCGCGGTCCTCAGCTGAGAGATTAAAACCGCCAATCGGAATCGCTGAAGACCTTGTTGGTGCTCGCCTGACTTCGCAAAACTGCTCTCGGACTCGCACCTGCAGTCGGAGAAGTTGCTCACGCCCAACCCCATGATTATGGACATTCCAATGGTACAGCGTAAACCCACTGCGCGTGCATACAATCTTGAGTAGTAACACTCGCCCAGGAACCAAAACTTCAGGTGAGACTTCGACGGTGGCAACCTTGGGAACTAATGTGAGAACACCTCCAGAGCGCTGCACCCCACTGTGCGATACGAACGCGAGGTGAGTGATGGCGACACGCTGGAGAGCCTCACGCACTGCAACATCATCGCCGTGAACTGCTTGAACAACAACTAGTGTATCGACTTGAGAGGTCCTCCTCAGCATCCCAAGCCGCTTAGACATCTTCGCGGAGTTGAAGTGGAGGAGCGAACTCGCACTCCATGATGCAAGCGTACGTTGATCATGACCACATATTTTGCTACCCACTCCACTGAACTTCACGATCGGAGAACGTCCTTCTCGCCAGCGATGCAGCTGTTTCCTTGAGGCCCGCGTCCGCGAGAGCAGCGATATTCCATTCAACTCGAGGTACACGGGAGGATGAACTTGGTGTGATCTTAGCCAGCGGCTCCCACTTGGCGGGGAGCTGACCGCCTTCGCGATCGATGAAGGTCGTGACTCCGTATTCATCTGAAATAGCACGCCGCAGCTTCTTGCACGCCATCTCCGTGGCAATCTCCTTCCGATTCTTATCGGTCGAGACGTACAAGGGGATGTTCTTCGTGACGAGCTGGATGTGGAAGGACCTCCACTGTCCAGATGGAAGGCGCAGGGCAGTCTGGGCCTGCTTGCGCCGATTCTCACAAGTAGCTGGATGTGGGCCGACCGGGTCGGGTCGTCGGGTCGACCTCTCCGTCCCAGCCGGCGGAGGCAATCGGGAGGTTGCGAGGTTTGGCTTTCGCCAAGTCGAGCTCGCGCTCAAGGTGGGCAAGCCTTTCCTCCATGGCCGCGAACTTTGTCTCGACCGTGTTGACACGCTGGGACTGCCTGTCGAGGTCCTGACGAAGAAGACGAATATGTTGATTGAACTTCTCCTCGTACTGGTTGAGGAGGGGACCCGTGGCCTTGACCAGCGCACACGGGAGGGTCTCGTTGAGGGGGGCCATGGCTTTCGCCGCGAACTCTTTGAGCGCTTGGTCCTTGAACTCTTGCAGAGAGCTCTGGGCCCACGGGTCGAGATGAGCACCTGCTGGAATGTGCTCACCAGGAGGACCCATGGGCGTCGCACAAGGGCCGCCTTCTTGATCCACGGATTGTACACCACCACGAAGCTCTTGCGATGGGAACGTTGCCACACCTTGAGTGTTGCCGTCCCAGTCGTCCAGCATGTTGGTGTCGTCCATGCCCGGACCCCGAGCTCCGTACACTTCCGGTAGTGCGCGCGGACTGGCTGAAACAGCAGGGGGTGGACACTTCGAATACTTCCGGCGGCGCATCATCTGGAGCATGCCCAAGCCGAGGCTGACGATGCTGACCTCCGAGGCTGGGATGGGTGAGCCCGTCGTTGGAGGCAACCGAAGACAGATCTGAGCGAGGAAAAACAGCCCTCCGCGCACGCCGTTCATCATCTGGCTTCTTGCGGTCCCGCTTCTCCTTGGTGGAGTGCCGCACCACGCGTCTGCTTCCTGAGCGCTCGCCATCAGTTCCCATGCGGTACGGGTGTGGGAAAGGGAAAGCAGGCGGAATATCTGCCAGACACCAAGTGTCCTGCCAGCCGCGGACTAGCGGTATCCGTTTGTCTCCCGCGGGAAACAAGCATCTTGAGCCAAAATGGCTACGGAGGAGGAGGAGGAGGAGGAGGAGGAGGAGGAGGACGAGGAGAAGGAGGAGGAGAGGAGGGGAGGAATGACGGGGGATGACGGGGAGGAGAGAGAGGAGGACGGAGGGGATACGGAGGACAAGGATGGGGAAGGAAGGCATGGCGAGGGATGAGGAGGCAAGGGGGAGTGGGAGGAGGTGACGAGGAGGGAATAGGCGAAGGCGGAGGAGGGGGGAATTGGCGGGAACAGGGGGCAAGGGGGGATGTCGGACATGGGCGCTGGCTGGAAAACATCTAGGGGCAAAGTCGCCATCGGTAAAGAAAAGAAGGCGGAAAAAGAGGCAAGAGGCAGATGCAGCCGGCAAGACACGACGTTCCTCGAGGGCCACAGACGCGGTCGTATACCGAGAGGAGAGGATAGTGAAAAGGAACAAGGAGGTGAATGACAGAGCGACAATAAAACAAGGACGTACGAAGACAAGGTCAATGAATGTTGGAGAAAAGAGATCCCCTCCCCATGGAACCAACCTTGGTGGATCGATGGGCGGCGAGGCTTCCTACTTCGGTTCCGGAACAGCAGACGCCGATGCGCACTCCATCCCACTTGAAGCCACTACAATCGCGCAACCCGCTCGATCAGAACATCTCGTTCAAATGGCGTAGAAGCGTGACCAAGCAAGGGCACGAACCAGGGCAGGGCATTCGCGTCGCTCTCCCACGGGACCGCTCTGGGACCGCTGACCGAGAAAGGGCACGACAATTGTGAACAATGAGCCGGACGCCCTATCATGCAGCGTAGCACGTTGTCCCAGACGGTACTAACATGTTAACGCTAGCGTGCGTTCGTCCACCGCGACCCTTCAGGACGTGGACAAACGAGCAGCGAGGGCCGCCAGGGCCTCCAACGTTCTCGTCGGAAGCGATCGAGGCCCTACGTTCCACGACGCGTAGGGCTATGCTTAGGTCGGGCATGCCCCCCTGTAGACGAATTTGTTGTTTAAGAATTTAAGGATACATGCCAAAAATGATCCACAGATTTCAATATGCTCCAAAAATCGTCCCCCGCCTTTTTGGGGGGCGTATTTTTCGAATTTTCCTCCTGCAGAGGGACGCGCCCGACTTACAGCAATGCAAAGGGCGCGATTGTCAGCCTGCAGGGGGGCGCGAGGCACAGTGGACGAAGAGGAAGAGGAACGGAGGGAAGGGAAAGAAAAAAAGGATGAGGACGAGGATGGAGAGGAGGAGGAAGAGGAGGAGGAGGAGGAGGAGGAGGAGGGGGAGGAGGGGGAGGAGGGGGAGAAGGAGGAGGAGGAGGCGTAGGAGCAGGAGGAGGGAGGAGGGAGAGGAGGGGGAGGAGGAGGAACAGGAGGAGGAATGAATGAATGAATGCTCTTCGTGGTCCCATGTGTCTCTGACTGCCGCACAACCCTGCTCTACGCTGTGCCACACTGTACCGATCGGACGAAGACGTGCTACACATCGGCTGGAGTTCGGCCTTACCGAGCAACGTGAAAACCAGGCCAACGAACCCACCGACCCGACACTCCGAACCTCCTGCGCGGCCTACGAAGCCCAGGAGGCCAGAGCAGGGCAGGGGCACCGCCCCTGTGTCCTTGCCTGCTCGGGCGAACGAGTGACGGCTGGACCTCGAGACACCCATGGAGAGAGTGACCACGCAAGCCCCCTCTGCCTCCAAGGGACGCCTCACAGGAAAAACCTTCGCCCATGACGAACGCCCTCTCGCCTGCGGCTTGCATCGCAAACCCGAGCAAAGCGGTCGAGGTAAACAACTGCACGATTAGGAGGAGGAGGAAGAGGAAAGGGAGGAAACGCGGCAGCAACATCGGTGCCTGGACGATCGCCAGGTAACGGCAAAACCGGTCCCTCAAAACCCGCGCTCCTCGAGCGCTCAGCTGCATTCAGGAATCGTCGAAGCGATCCCGCAGCGCCCCCAGCACGCAACGATAACGCTCCTCGTGAGTACGACTCTCCTCCAACTCGCCGAGCACCTGCTGAACCCGCCTCGCGATGTCCGAGGTCGGCGCCATGCCATACTTCATTACCCCGCCGTTGTTCGTGAGAACTGTCTTGGCGTGTTCCCAGACAGTCCACGCCAGCGCCTGGCGGGCCTGGCGCTGCATCTTGATCTCTAACTTCGCGTAATCGCGAGCGCACGTGTTCTTCACTCGGCAGTATGCGATGTCGCGCTGCAGGAGGAGGAGGAGGAGGAGGATCCCATCGTAGAAGGGGGAGGAGGAGGAGAAGGAGGAGGAGGAGGAGGAGGAGGAGGAGGAGGACGACGACAGCAGGGAGGTATCGCACAGGGAGGGGAACCCTCTACAGCGAATTTGTCGGCGAGATGGCCGCCGGGGGCAAGGCCCATCCCAAGCCCGCAAAGGCCCGACCCCGAAGTCTGGGCACTATCCGGAGAAGCAGCAAGGGCCGAGCTGCGCGGGAGCAGATCGCAAAAGCCTGGCCGTGCGCTGAGCGATTGGGCCAGAATCGGGGGTTGATGAAGGTGCCCCTGGCCCAAGGCGTCCCCAACTTTTCGCGCAAGTTTGGAGCCCCTGGGACCCTCTGGGCCTCGTGAGTGGTGCTCTGGAGACCGAGGGGGTCTCCTTGAAAATCCTGGGGGCAACTTGGGCCAGGGGCACATCGAGCAACACCCGACAGAGTGGACAGGGGCCGTTTTGAGCAGTGATGAGCTGCAGCAGGAGCTGGAGAAGGAGGGATGCGCAAGGCCGACAGGGCAGAAAGGGGCTGACCTGGCGGCAGAACAGAAACGGCCAGATCCGAGGCCCCGTCCACGCCCTCAGACTCTGGAGCTGACTTGTCCCACCAGCCTCTTCAGGCCGCCTCCTCGTTCGGAGTGGCCTTTGTGATCCCAGTGCCCCGCAGCAGCTGCGGCTGACGAGCTTCCTCCGTGGCCGCCCCCGACCTTGTCTCGACCCCCTCTTGTGGCTCCGCACCGCTGCAACCCAGCTGTGATCGGCCCCGAGCTCACCCCTATCCCTGAGACTGGCAAGCCAACAAGAACGACGACGATCTGAGGGGTGCGCCCTCAGAAACCGAAATAGGGGAACGAAGAATGGCATAAACATACAAACTCGGAGGTCCGCGCGGGTTTCTCGGATCGGCGCTGGACCCCACTCCCTGGCGCGCGGAGCACGCCAGGGGCGGCGCCGGAGGCGCCGCCAGGGGGTCCAGCGCGCATCCGAGAAATTCGCACGGACCTCTGACTATCTATGTGCATGTCATTGCCTGTTCCCCTGGATTCGCCCTCAGAAACCGAAAGGATCCCCGAGACCGGCACCGAGACAAGGCGATGCCAAGCGTAGGGACGGGGATGTGCGTACCAGGACGGTAGAGCTCGGGCCTCGGGCGTGACGCGCCGACCGCCCGGCGCCGCGAAAACAACAACAACAACAACAACAACAACAACAACAACAACAACAACAACAACAACAACAACAACAACAACAACAATCATTTTACCCGAACGCTCAGTGTTCTCACCAGTGCCAGGGTTTTCATGCGACGCGAGACAATACCCCCACTTCGTGGGGGGGCAGTTCAAGCTCTACCAAATATCCAAACGACTCTTCGCGACCACCCAAACCCAGCTTCCCGCCCTATGACGTTGGGACACTTCACTTCGTGGCGTGCGGACGACCGTGGCTACTACACTGGCGTGGGGTACACACCCACAGAACTTGGTCACTTATTCGGGGCGCGCGTGTGCCCAGCATCCTGCAATTGTGACATACAATACATGACACAGACAGACAGAGAGAGAGACAGAGAGCAGACAGAGAGAGAGACAGAGAGAGCGGAGTTGGTCACATTTTTGGGGCAAGTTCCTGAGATCGTCGTGTTTTTTGTTGGTCTTGCGCGCGCGAATGTCCACTTTACTTTTTTTTTGCAAGGGAGTATTGAAATTTGATTATGTTAGAACAAGAAAAAGTAGCTCGCGCGAGCTCATGTAACATAAATGTTGAAAAACCATTGGTTTTGTGGGAGTCGGACAGCGCGCGCGGGATGAAATTTGGACATTTTTTTTTTTTGAAAAACCATTGGGTTTTTGATGTTTTTATGTTGAAATCGCTTACGAAACCTAAGGTTCTGGAAGGATTTCGTCTTGCGCGCGCGAATGTCCACTTTACCTTATTTTTTGCAAGGGATTATTGAAATTTGATTATGTTAGAACAAGAAAAAGTAGCTCGCGCGAGCTCATGTAACATAAATGTTGAAAAACCATTGGTTTTGTGGGATTCGGACAGCGCGCGCGGAAGGACATTTTGACAATTTTTTCTTAAAAAACCATTGGGTTTTTGATGTTTTTATGTTAAAATCGTACGAAACCTAAGGTTTTGGAAGGATTTCGTCTTGCGCGCACGAATGTCCACTTTACCTTATTTTTTGCAAGGGATTCTTGCAATTTGATCAAGTAAGAACAAGAATTTTCATTTTCTATTGTTTTTTGCAAGGGAAAACGAGCGTCAACAAAAAACCGGATCCGGAGCTCATCCACTTTTCTGAAGCTTTCGCGAAAAAATGATGAAAATGTAGCTGCGGCCTAGGCGCGGCGCAGAGGTCGCGCACCAGGGGTCCCAACAACAATAATTCTTTAGAAGGAATAATGTTCAACAACAACAGCCACAGCAACAACAACAACAGCCACAACAACAACAGCCACAAAAACAACAACAACAACAACAACAACAACAACAACAACAACAATCATTTTACCCGAACGCTCAGTGTTCTCCCCAGTGCCAGGGTTTTCATGCGACGCCAGCCAATACCCCCACTTCGTGGGGGGGCAATGCAAGCTCTACCAAACATCCACACGACTCTCGGGAACCACCCACACCCAGCTTCCCGCCCTATGACGTCAGGACACTTCACTTCGTGGCGCGCGGACGATCGTGGATACTACACTGGCGTGGAGTACACACCCGCAGAGGTTAATCACTTGTTTGGGCCCCGCATGTGCCCCGCATCGTGCATTTGTTGCGCATGATATGAGAGCAAGACAGAGAGAGAGAGAGAGCAAGACAGAGAGACAGAGAGAGAGAGAGAGAGAGAGAGCAAGACAGAGAGCCAGAGGAGAGCTACGGTGCGATTCGTGTGATTTTATGATGCGCGGTGCTAACATTCTTAAAAACCCAATGGTTTTTGTAGATTTCGGCGTGCGCGCGCGAAGAAAAAACGAATGTGTCCCGCATGATATTATTTGACAGGGATGATGGCCCTGGCAGGTGCGCAACCGTTGTCGCAGAAGTTCGAAAAAGTTGCTCGCAAAAGCCCGTTTGACAGAAATTGTTTAAAAAGTGTTGGTTTTCCTACGAATCCGCAAGAGCGCGCGGAAGGACATTTTGACAATTTTTTATTACAAAAAAACCATTGGGTTTTTGATGTTTTTATGTTAAAATCGCTTACGAAACCTAAGGTTTTGGAAGGATTTCGTCTTGCGCGCGCGAATGTCCACTTTACCTTATTTTTTGCAAGGGATTCTTGAATTTGATCAAGTAAGAACAAGAATTTTCATTTTATAGTGTTTTTTGCAAGGGAAAACGGATTACAACAAAACAACCGGATCCGGACACACTTTTCTGAAGCTTTCCTCACGAAAATGATGAAAATGTAGCTGCGGCCTAGGTTTTGGAGGGGGGTCGCGCACCAGGGGTCCCAACAATAATTATTCTTTAGAAGTAATAATGTTCAACAACCATTTTAAGGCTGTACGCTCTTACTTGCCCGCGAGTCATTCAACACGTATACCCTACACCCTCGATGCCCGCCCTCTTCGTCTTCGATCACACCCCTTTCGGGGGGATTATTTCTCTTTGCTGGGGCCGGCGGGCTTAGACGTACGGGCAAACCGGAACGGGCGGACAATCCTTCGGGGGCGTACATCTCTCTGCCCGCCATTGGAATTGGCGCGGGCCCTGCAAGAGGAGGAGGGGAAGAACGAGGGAGAGTGGGAGGAAGGGGAGGGGGAAGGACGAAGGAAGAGGGAAGATACCACGTTGTGAAGGCGTCCTTGGCGCGCGCGTGGTTCCTGAGCGCCGAAACGCAATTCCAGAATAATTTGTGAGGACGTCGCACGCGAGAGCGCAGTCCTGAGTACATTGTGAGGAAATCTCGGGCGGAAGCGGGGGCCCTGACTAAGTTGCGAGGAAGTCTCAAGCGGGAGCGCCGTTCCTGAACAAATTGCACGGAAGTCTCAGGCGGGAGCGGGGGTCCTCACTAAATTGCGAGGAAGTCTCAGGCGGGAGCGCCGTTCCTGAGTCAATTGCGCGGAAATGTCAGGCAGGAGCGGGGGTCCTGAGTAAAATTCGAAGAAGTCTCAGGCGGGAGCGCCGTTCCCACGTAAATTGCACGGAAGTCTCAGGCGGGAGCGGGGGTCTTGATTACATTGCGAGGAAGTCTCAAACGGGAGCGCCTTTCCTGAGTAAATTGCGCGGAAGTCTCAGGCGGGAGCGGGGGTCCTGAGTAAAAATCGAGGAAGTCTCAAGCGGGAGCCGTTGTTGTTGTAGCCTGGGGGGCAGGGGCACAGTTTGAGCAGGAAGACTTTCCTTGAGAAAAAACAAGGTGCGAGCCCCGGGGGTGGCACATCAATAGAAAAAAACAATGTGCACCGGTGGGGGGGGGATCAACAATAATTATTCTTCAAGAATGAGAGTTCAACAACAACAACAACAACAATAACAACAACAACAGCAACAACAACAACAACAACAACAACAACAACAACAACAACAACAACAACAACAACAACAACAACAACAACAACAACATTAACAACGACAACGACGACGACGACGACGACGACGACGACGACGACGACGACAACAACAACAACAACAACAACAACAACAACAACAACAACAACAATCATTTTACCCGAACGCGTGGTGTTCTCCCCAGTGCCAGGGTTTTCATACGACACCAGGCAATACCCCCACTTCGTGGGGGGGCATTACAAGCTCTACCAAATATCCAAACGACTCTTCGCGACCACCCAAACCCAGCTTCCCGCCCTATGACGTTGGGACACTTCACTTCGTGGCGTGCGGACGACCGTGGCTACTACACTGGCGTGGGGTACACACCCACAGAACTTGGTCACTTATTCGGGGCGCGCATGTGCCCAGCATGGTGCAATTGTGCCATACAATACATAATACAGAGAGACAGAGAGAGAGACAGAGAGCAGACAGAGAGAGAGACAGAGAGAGCGGAGTTGGTCACATTTTTGGGTCAAGTTCCTGGGATGATGGGAATACACAACTCTGTTACATTTGATAGTGTGCACGACACACATGAGATGATACGTACTCGAGGACCTACGGTGCGATTCGTGTGATGTTATGATGCGCGGTGCTAAAATTCTTAAGAACCCAATGGTTTTTGCAGATTTCGGCGTGCGCGCGCGAAGAAAAAACGAATGTGTCCCGCATGGTATTATTTGACAGGGATGATGGCCCTGGCAGGTGCGCAACCGTTGTCGCAGAAGTTCGAAAAAGTTGCTCGCAAAAGCCCGTTTGACAGAAATGTTTAAAAAGTGTTGGTTTTCCTACGAATCCGCAAGAGCGCGCGGGATGAGATTTTGACATTGTTTTGTTGAAAAAACCATTGGTTTTTTGATGTTTTTATGTTAAAATCGCTCCGAACACTAAGCTTTTGGAAGGATTTCGTCTTGCGCGCGCGAATGTCCACTTTACCTTATTTTTTGCAAGGGATTCTTGAAATTTGATTATATTAGAACAAGAAATGTCATTTTATAGTGTTTTTTGCAAGGGAAAGCGGGGGGGAACAAAACAACCGGATCTTGATCACATCGAATTACCTGAGGCTTCCTCACGAAAATGATGAAAATGTAGCTGCGGCCTAGGCGGCGCAGGGGGGCCGTGCACCAGGGGTCCCAACAATAATTATTCTTTAGAATTAATAATGTTCAACAACAACAACACCAACCACAACAGCAACAACAACAACAGAAGCAGCAACAACAACAGCAGCAGCAACAACGACAACAACAAAATAACCACAACAACAACAATCATTATAAGTCTGTTCGCCCTTATCTGCTCGAGTGTCCACTGGCGCGTACTTCCCAAACCCTCAGTACCCGCCCTCTTCGTCTTCGATCGAGTCCCTTTTGGGGGGTATTCCTTTCTTCCCTGCAGGCCGGGCCCCGGCAAGCGGCGGGGCGGCCGCGGATCGTCGGCCTGGCCAGCGGCAGCGCTGATCGGCGGGGCGGCCGCGGACCGTCGACCCGACCACAAGAGGGACGGACAGGGGACGTCAATTGCACATTACCAGGCCAGACTGAAAAATCCGCAGTGGGGGATGGATCCGACATGTCTTTCAGGAAGGAAAATCTGCGTGGCGCAACGTGGTGCAATTCATGTTGCGCAACACATGTTGTGCAACGCGCGGCGTGCAATACATGTTGCGCAAGCGATGCGGCGCAACCTATGTGGCGCAGTTCGCCCTGCCGAGCTTGAACTTACCAACTCTACTGATCGCGCGAGCGCGATCACTGGCAGAGCGCGATTAGCTCCTGCAGCGGTCGCGAGGCCGCAGGGATTCGCCAAATTTACGCCATGTACGCGGCGCGCACGTTTACGCGCGCGCTTTGCGAGTTCCGCGGCCTCGCGCTTCTCTTCCTAGCGCGTGGCAGGGCGCGAGCAGGTCCTGCAGTGGTCGCGAGACCGCGGAATCCGCGAGATTTACACCACTCACGCGGCGCGCAAATTTACGCGCGCGCTTTGCGGACTCGGCGGCTTCGCGCTCCTCTTCCCAGCGCGCGGCGGAGCGCGAGCAGGCTCCGCGACCTCGCGCTGCGAAGCGCAGGGAAATTTGCTCAATTTTCCAGACCCGCGTTGGCCGCGGAGAAATTCGTGGACTTTTCCAGACCCGCGACGGCCGCGGAGAAATTTGCAAAATGTTCCAAACCCGCGAAACCGACTTTAAGTGACTCAATTTGTGTTGCGCGCGTTCTTTGGGGCATCTTGGGCCGTCTTGGAGCGGCGGGAAGCCGAACAGGCGAAAACCAGAAAAACCTTTAAAAACCTGAGGAACACTGAAGACTTGTTACGTTTCGGGCTCTCCTGGAAAACCTTTTTGGGGGCCTCTCGGGGCGTATTTTGGGCTCCCTGGACGTCGGGACGCCATATTGGGCGTCTCTGGGGGCTTCTGGAGGGGTCATCGGGGCGTCGAACCCGAAAAAACGGCCCCTGCCTCTGCTCCGGGGGCTCTCTTGGGGCGTGCCTGGGGCGCTTGTGAGGCTGTCTAAGACGGCTTCTTGGGTGGTCTTGAGGACGTCTTGAGCCGTCTGAGCGCTCTCTTGGGGGTCTCTGAGGCTGCCTTGGGGCGTTCTTTGGGACCTCTTGGGCCGTCTTGGAGCGGCGGGAAGCCAATTATAGCCGGAGTGCAGTATCCCCAAACAGGGTTTTTAGACCCACTGCGGTTTCCAAGGTCGATTGCGTGCCCGTCCAGTGCGGGCTGGCATGGCATGTTAAAACATGCCTCCTGCTCCTCCTCCTCCTCCTCCTCCTCCTGCTCCTCCTCCTCCTCCTCCTCCTCCTCCTCCTCCTCCTCCTCCTCCTCCTCCTCCCTCCCTCCTCCTCCTCCTCCTCCTCCTCCTCCTCCTCCTCCTCCCTCCTCCTCCTCCTACCCTCTCCTCTCATCCCGAACGGCATCTCGGAGCCCAGAGTTGCGAGGATGTCTCCAGCGTAACGGGCTGGACCACCTCGCGCGGCATTTCGGACCCCGACGAGAGTTGCGACGATGTCTCGGGCGAAACGTGCTGCGAGGAAGTCTCAGGCGAAACGGGCCGGACCACCTCGAGCGCGGCGTCTCAGAGCTCCGAGTTGCGGGGGCCTCCTGGGGCCTCCTGGGACCTCCTGGTGACCTCCTGGGGCTTCCTCCTGGGCCTCCTGTGGCCACCTGGACCCCACCTCGGGCTTCCTGAAGCCTCTTGGGGCTCCCAGGGGGGGATCTCTAACATGTGGCCGTCGGGGCCCCCCAAATTGGGGGGGGGCACAACAGCAGGAAAAATCAACGAATCGGCACCGGATGTGTATTAACTTGACACGTTCTGATAGGGGGCCTCCTGGGGCCTCCTGGGAGCCTCCTGGGAATCTCCTGCGGACCCCTGGGGCCTGTCCTGGGCGTCCTGCGGCCTCCTGAAGCTCTCTGGGGCCTCCTGGGGCTCCCAGGGTCCCAGGGGGGATATGTAACATGTGGTCTTCTGGGCCCCCAGGCTGGACCACCTCTTGCGCAGCATCTGAGAACTCAGAAAGGCGAGAATGTCTTATGCGAAACGGGCCGGACCACCTCGCGCACGGCATCTCAGAGCTCAGAGTTGCGAGGATGTCTCAGGCGAGATGGGCCAGACCACCTCGCGCAGGGCATCTCGGAGCCCAGAGTTGCGAGGATGTCTCAAGCGTAACGGGCTGGACCACCTCGCGCGCGGCATTTCGGACCCCAGAGTTGCGACGATGTCTCGGGCGAAACGTGCTGCGAGGAAGTCTCAGGCGAAACGGGCTGGACCACCTCGAGCGCGGCGTCTCAGAGCTCCGAGTTGCGGGGGCCTCCTGGGGCCTCCTGGGACCTCCTGGTGACCTCCTGGGGCTTCCTCCTGGGCCTCCTATGGCCTCCTGGACCCCACCTGGGGCTTCCTGAAGCCTCTTGGGGCTCCCAGGGGACCACCTTGCGCACGGCATCTCAGAGCTCAGAGTTGCGAGGATGTCTCAGGCGAGACGGGCCGGACCACCTCGCGCAAGGCATCTCGGAGCCCAGAGTAGGATGTCTCAGGCGAAACGGGCTGGACCACCTCGCGCGCGGCATCTCGGACCCGAGAGTTGCGACGATGTCTTGGGCGAAACGCGCTGCGAGGAAGTCTCAGGCGAAACGGGCCGGACCACCTCGAGCGCGGCGTCTCAGAGCTCCGAGTTGCGTGGGCCTCCTGGGGCCTCCAGCTCCTGTGGCCTGCTGGACCCCACCTGGGGCTTCCTGAAGCCTCTTGGGGCTCCCAGGGGGATATCTAACATGTGGCCGTCGGGCCCCCCAAAATGGGGGGGGGCCACAAGAGCAGGAAAAATCAACGAATCGACACTGGACGTGTATAAACTTGACACGTTCTGATAGGGGGCCTCCTGGGGCCTCCTGGGAGCCTCCTGGGGACCCCTGGGGCCTGTCCTGGAGCTCTCTGGGGCCTCCTGGGGCTCCCAGGGTCCCAGGGGGGATATGTAACATGTGGTCTTCTGGGCCCCCAGGCTGGACCACCTCTTGCGCGGCAACTGGGAGCTCAGAGTTGCGAGAATGTCTTGTGCGAAACGGGCTGGACCAACTTGCGCACGGCATCTCAGAGCTCAGAGTTGCAAGGATGTCTCAGGCGAGACGGGCCGGTGTCTCGGGCGAAACGTGCTGCGAGGAAGTCTCAGGCGAAACGGGCCGGACCACCTCGAGCGCGGCGTCTCAGAGCTCCGAGTTGCGGGGGCCTCCTGGTGGCCTCCTGGGGACCTCCTGGGGCTTCCTCCTGGGCCTCTTGTGGCATCCTGAACTCCACCTGGGGGTTCCTGAAGCCTCTTGGGGCTCCCAGGGGGGATATCTAACCTGTGGCCGCTTGGGCCCCCCAAAATGGGGGGGGGCACAAGAGCAGGAAAAATCAACGAATCGACACTGGACGTGTATAAACTTGACACGTTCTGATAGGGGGCCTCCTGGGGCCTCCTGGGAGCCTCCTGCTCCCCCCGGGGGCCTGTCCTGGGCGTCCTGCGGCCTCCTGAAGCTCTCTGGGGCCTCCTGGGGCTCCCAGGATCCCAGGGAAGATATGTAACATGTGGTCTTCTGGGCCCCCAGGCTGGACCACCTCTTGCGCGGCATCTGGGAGCTCAGAGTTGCGAGAATGTCTTGTGCGAAACAAGCCGGACCACCTTGCGCACGGCATCTCAGAGCTCAGAGTTGCGAGGATGTCTCAGGCGAGACGGGCCGGACCACCTCGCGCGCGGCATCTCCGAGGTCAGAGTTTCGAGGATGTCTCAGGCGAAACGGGCTGGACCACCTCGCGCAAGGCATCTCAGAGCTTAGAGTTTCGAAGATGTCTCAGGCGAAACGGCACGGACCACCTCTCGCACGGCACCTCGGGGCTCAGAGTTTCGAGGATGTCTCAAGCGAAACGGCCCGGACCACCTCTCGCGCGGCGTCCCAGAGCGCAACTTTTCGAGGATATCTCAAGCGAAACGGCCAATCCCGACCAACTCAGAAACGAGAGTTGTGAGGATGTCTCAAGCGAAACGGCCAGGACCATCAAATTTTTGTGAGGATGTCTCTGCTTCGGCCTCCCTCGGCCGGAGTTAGCTTCTATCACATCAGCACCCCGTTCAGCAAGCTGTTTGGGGAAAAATGCGAAACCCCAAAAAATCGTCAAAAACCTAAGGAAAACTAATGATTTGTTATGTTTCGGGCTCTCCTGGGAAGCCTCTTGGGGGCCTCTCGAGGCGTCTTTTGGGATTCTTGGGACGTCGGGACGCCATATTTATTGGGCGATTTGGGCCGATCTTTCGGCCACTCCAGGCCTTCTTGAACCATCTTGGGGCCGTCAGCGCCTGTCGGGAGCGCGTCTGCGGAAATGGGGCCGTGTCCTGCCGTCTTCTGCCGTCTTCCGCCCGCGTTCCGCCCGTGGCCGGGGCCATGTCCCGGGGGGTATCCCCCCCAAACCCCCAGGGGAACACTAAACGGGGACCCCAGCCGCCAGGTCGGGGAACAAAACCTGATATTGCCACGAACGCCGACCTTGGAGGACTAGTGGGCGTGACTTGCGAGGAAGGGAAAAACAAAGGAGAGGATGCCTATAGGGCGCATGATGCTGATTCCCGTGTTGTCCGTTTGACGCTGTGCCGCATTCAGGCGCATTATGTTGGTTCCCGTGCTGTCCGTTTGATGCTGCACTACTTTGTCTGGGCTTTTCCGACCAGATTGGAGCCGTGTTGGGCAGTCTTCGGGCCCTGGAGCGTCTCCGACCATCTCGGGGCCCTCTTAGGCCAGTCTTGGGGCCCTCTTGGGGGCCCCTGGGGGCTTCCTGGAAACTTCTTGTAGGCTTTTTGGGTCCTCTTGGGGCCACTTACGACCTCCTGGGACTTCTTTGGGCGGAGAGCCCGAAATGTCGGTCCCTGCCCCCCCTTCTGGGGCCGTTCCTGAAGCGTTCCTGGGGCCGTCTTAGGTCGTCTTGGGGGCGTCTTGGGCTGTCTTCGGGGCGTCTTCGACCGTCTGGGTGCCCTCCTGGGAGACTGTGTGGGGTCTCTCGGGCCGCCTTGGAGCGTTATGATATGAAGCCCGAAAGCCGAAAACAGAGAAGAACTGAAAGAACTGAAAGAAATCAATGAGTTTGGACTCTTCGGGGTCTCTTGGGAGACCTCTTGGAGGACAAATGGGCGTGACTTTCGATGAAGAGGACAGCAAAGAAGAAGACGCCCATAAAGAGCGTGACGTTGATTCCCGTGTTGTCCGCTTGGGGCTGTGACGCTTTGTCGGGACGTCACCAGCCATCGTGGGGTTCTCTCGGGTGATCTTGGGGCCGTCTTGGAGGCTTCTGGGGGGTTCCTGAAGGCCTCTTCGAAGCTTTTCGGGGCCTTCTGGAGGCCCCTTGGGAATGTCGGTCCCTGCCTCCTCTCTGGGGGCTCTCTTGGGGCGTTCCTCAGCCCTTCTGAGGCCGTCATGGAAGCCACTGGGGCTGTCTTGAGGGCGCCTTGGACCGTCCGGGCGCTGTCTCGGGGGCCTCTTAGGCCGTCTTGGCCGGATCGTTGGGGCGTCTTGGGTCGTCTTCGAGCGTCGGGAAGGCGGACAATCAATGAATTGACTCTTGGGGCTCTCCCGGGGAGCCTCTTGGAGGTCTCCGAGACCGTCTTCGGGGCTCCCTGGGCCGTCTAGACCGCTCAGTCGGTGGCACGTGGCCCTCTTGGACCATCATGCGGATCATCTTGGTGCCGCCCGTGTCGCCCGAAAGCGCGTCCGCCGAACTGGGGCCGTCTGCTGTCTTCCGCCGGATTTCTGCTGGCGTTCGTCACGTGGCCGGGGCCATGTCCTGGGGGGTCCCCCCCCCCAGACCTCCCAGAAGCACACTAAACGGGAACCCCTCCGCAAGGTCCGGGAAAAACATCACGCCATCAGGGCGCCTCGGCCGTCCGCGGCCCTCCCCCCTTCCTCCTGACCATTCGCCAAGCCAGCATTGCAGCCTGACGCGCATTGGCGAGAACGGCACACATACTGGGGCATCGAACAGATCCCTCGCTGAATAATCGAACGCCAACAGCGAAACACTTCATAGCCAACACAACACTCTGCATATGTCAAGGCCAAGCATGGACCGCTGCCCCACACACGTACCGCAACTGGTGCATGACATCGTATTGCTCCCATGCACTGTGCCGATCGTGATACCACCCAACTTCTGGTTTGTACGTGTGTAATTCGATGTAAAGTTCATCAATCAGCCGAAGGTCGTGATTCACTAAAGTTGCAAGCCAACCCCACTCCATGGTGGCACCATGACTAGCGCCTGCATGCTCATCGTCAACGTCGAACACGACAACAACGAAATTATCTGGCGAAACATTGTGACTCAAGTATGTGATGAGGTCGGACGCATCACATGACGCGACCTTCACGAAACCTTGAACCCACTCCACATTACCGCTCGCATTACAATGCGATGGCACACTCATGCCGTGCGAGTCAGGCTCGAAGAGTACCACTCGATCGAACTCAAAGTATGGGCGGTACATGTCCATGAGAACTTTGGGTGCACGGAAGAAGCCATTAGCACCAGCAACTATTAATATTTTCCGCTCGTTGGCGATCGCATTCATATCAAATCCAGCGAGGGAAGGTAATGGACGATAAGCAATAAAATCCCTAGAAAGTGCAAACTCGTGATGCCATAGATTTCGCCCGCCTGGAAGAAGATCCTCCAACTCTGATGCCAAGGCGCGGTATTGAGCCAGTCCTCCTCGGCAAAGCGTGTTGCTTGGCTTCGGAAACATGTAACAATATTTCTGCCCCTTTCTTTTCGGCGGTGTAAGCAACTTTGGCCTTGGTGCCAGACGATTCTTGCCATAATAGACTTCCATCCAATAGTGGTGCTGTCGAACAATGTCGAACATGCTCGGCACGTCGGGATACTCCTTTGCGAGACCACTCCGCATTTTCCATGCAATAGACGCTGCGGCCAAGCGGTTACACGCTTCTGTCACATGTTTCACGTCTCTGTCACATGTGGCCCCAAGACCGTTCCCACAACGCGCATACTCGTACACATCTCGCACTCTCGACGCTGGTTGGTTCTCTATATCAATACATTGTTTGTCGATGGGCCATTTCACCAATTCCTTAAGCCACCCTTCGAGCCGACAATTCTTGCTAAGCCCCTCATTCAACATCTGCGCGCTCAGCTGAAACTCTTTGACATTGTGTGGCTCGGCACGAAGCCCGATTACATCGATCGTGGTCTCGGCCCATTCCGCCATTGTTTGATAATCACTGGATTGGGAGTCTCCACGCAAATATCCGCCGACCCCAAAGGCGCGTGCGACATCCTTTGTACCTTTCAGCAACCAACTAGCCATCCCTCTCTCTCTCTCTCTATTTCTATATCCATCGACCCCCGAGGCGTGTGGGGTTCCACTGCACACTTGTTCACTATGCTCTCATCCTCCAATTATTACCGTAATTCTACGTCGGAGATTTAGGGACCCCCCACCCTGCAAAATCTCCGCCGGGACCCCCCACCACGCCCCCACCACGTCTGACACCGCCAACCTCCCGAGGCCTCTGGCCAAAGGTTTTTAAGAACCCCCCACCCTGCAAAATCTCCGCCGGGACCCACACCACGCCCCCACAACGTCTGACACCGCCAACCTCCCGAGGCCTCTGGCCAAAGGTTTTTAAGGACCCCCCACCCTGCAAAATCTCCGCCGGGATCCCCCACCACGCCCCCACCACGCCGCCAGCCTCCCGAGGACTCTGGGCAAACTTTTTGCCTCTGGGCAAAGGTTATTTAAGAAGCCCCCACCCTGCAAAATCTACGCTGGGACCCCCCACCACGCCCCCACCACGTGTGACGCCGCCAGCTTCCCAAGGCCTCTGGCTAAAGGTTTTAAGGACCCCCCACCCTGCAAAACCTCCGCCAGGCCCCCCAACCACCACGTCTGACACCGCCAGCCCCCCGAGGCCTCTGGGCAAAGGTTTTTACGGACCCCCACCCTGCAAAATCTCCGCCGGGACCCCCCACAACGCCCCCACCACCGTCTGACACCGCGAGCCCCCCGAGGCCTCTGGCCAAAGGTCTTTAAAAACCCCCCAACCTGCAAAATCTCCGCCGAGACCCCCCACCACGCCCCCACCACGTCTGACACCGCCAGCCTCCCGAGGCTTCTGGGTAAAGGATTTTAAGCACCCCCCACCCTGCAAAATCTCCGCCGGGACCCCCTACCACGCCCCCACCACGTCTGACGCCGCCAGCCTCCCGAGGCCTCGGGGCGAAGATTTTAAGGACCCCCCCACCCCTGCAAAATCTCCGCCGTGACCACCCACCACGCCCCCACCACGTCTGACACCGCCAGCCCCCCGATGCCTCTTAGGTACCCCCCACCCTGCAAAATCT
The DNA here is from genome assembly GCA_963575745.1 of Prorocentrum cordatum. NCBI lineage: Eukaryota > Dinophyceae > Prorocentrales > Prorocentraceae > Prorocentrum > Prorocentrum cordatum. The sequence goes on from CAUYUJ010005287.1 coordinate 40,966, forward strand.
CCGCCAGGACACCCCACCACGCATCCACCACGTCTGACACCGCCAGCGTCCCGAGGCCTCTGAGCACAGTTTTTTCCCAACCCTCCTCCGTTGGGTTCTCGTTTTGAATAGAGCACTGCTCGCGCGAACCTTCCTTCCTTCCTTCCTTCCCGTCCCTCTCTTCCCCCTCTGCCTTTGACCTCGCCATCCCTGGGGGGCTGCGATATGCGAAACTGTCGCCACTTTCGAGGGCTGATGGGGAGGCCAGCTGAAAGGGTACCCACCGCGGACCCAAACGGGACCTCGCCGTCCCTGGAGGGCTGCGATATGCGAAACTGTCGCCACTTTCGAGGGCTGCTGGGGAGGCCAGCAGAAAGGGTACCCACCGCGGACCCAAACGGGACCTCGCCGTCCCTGGGGGGCTGCGATCTGCGAAACTGCTGCCACTTTCGAGGGCTGCTGGGGAGGCCAGCAGAGGGTACCCACCGCGGACCCAAACGGGACCTCGCCGTCCCTGGAGGGTTGCGATATGCGAAACTGTCGCCACTTTCGAACGCTGCTGGGGAGGCCAGCAAAGAGGGTACCCACCGCGGACCCAAACGGGACCTCGCCGCCCCTGGGGGGCTGCGATCTGCGAAACTGTCGCCACTTTCGAGGGCTGCTGGGGAGGCCAGCAGAGAGGGTACCCACCGCGGACCCAAACGGGACCTCGCCGCCCCTGGGGGACTGCGATCTGCGAAACTGTCGCCACTTTCGAAGGTTGCTGGGGAGGCCAGCAGAGAGGGTACCCACCGCGGACCCAAACAGGACCTCGCCGTCCCTGGAGGGCTGCGATCTGCGAAACTGTCGCCACTTTCGAAAACTGCTGGTGGGTTCTGCGGAGTGAGGCGCCGCGCGGACCTGAGCGGGACCTCGCCGTCCCTGGCAGGGTGCGATATGCGAAACTGTCGCCACTTCTCAAGGGTTGCTAGTGGGTCCTGCGGGGTGAGGCACCGCGCGTACCTGAGCGGGACCTCGCCGCCCCTGGGGGGCTGCGATATGCGAAACTGTCGCCATTTTCGAGAGCTGCTAGTGGGTCCTGCAGAGTGAAGCACCGCGCGGACCTGAGCGGGACCTCGCCGTCCCTGGGGGTCTGCGATCTGCGAGACTGTCGCCGCTTTCGAAGGCTGTTGGTGGGTCCTGCTGAGTGAGGCACCGCGCGGACATGAGCGGGACCTCGCCGTCCCTGGGGGGCCTCGATCTGTCAAACTGTCGCCACTCTCGAGGGCTGCTGAGGGGCACAGCACAGTGGGTACTCACCGCAGACTCAGATTAGACCTCGCCGTCCCTGGGGGGCTGCGATCTGCGAGACTGTCGCCACTTTCGAGGGCTGCTGGGGGTCCCAGCACAGTGGGTACTCACCGCAGACTCAAATCAGACCTCGCCATCCCTGGGGGGCTGCGATATGTGAAACTGTCGCCGCTTTCGAGGGCTGCTGAGGGGCACAGCACAGCGGGTACTCACCGCAGACTCAGATTAGACCTCGCCGTCCTTGGGGGGCTGCGATCTGTGAAACTGTCGCCACTTTCGAGGGCTGCTGAGGGGCCCAGCACAGTGGGCACTCACCGCAGACTCATATTAGACCTTGCCATCCCTGGGGGGCTGCGATCTGTGAAACTGTTGCCACTTTCGAGGGCTGCTGAGGGGCCCAGCACAGTGGGTACTCACCGCAGACTCAAATTAGACCTCGCCATCCCTGGGGGGCTGCGATCTGTGAAACTGTCGCCACTTTCGAGGGCTGCTGAGGGGCATAGCACAGTGGGCTTCCCGCACGTCTTTCTCCTGCTCTTCGTTCCCGACTCCCCATGTCCTCTTCGAGCCTGAAGTTGTCGCCCCTCGTTCTTGTATGGTTCTCCTGCGCATCATGCCATAGGCGCGTGTCCCAAGTAGCTTACATATCAAACAACGGATCCTGCAATCTGATTGTCCATGCAAGTTTCGGCCAACTCCTCGTTTCCCATGATACAAATGGGTTGGGTACGTCACAAGGTAATTAGGCACCCCCCATCCTACAAAACCTCCGCCCAGGCCTCTGGGCAAAGGTTTTTAAGGACCCCCCACCCTGCAAAATCTCCGCCGGGACCCCCCACCTCACCCCCACCACGTCTGACGCCGCCAGCCTCCCGAGGCCTCTGGTCAAAGGTTTTAAGGACCCCCCACCCGTCAAAATCTCCGCCGGGACCCCCCACCACGCCCCGACCTCCCGACGCCTCTGAGAAAAGGTCCCGAGGCTTCTGGCCAAGGTTTTTGGAGACCCCCCACCCTGCAAAATCTCCGCCGAGACCCCCCCACCACGCCCTCACCACGTCTGACGCCGCCAACCTCCCGAGGCCTCTGGTCAAAGGTTTTAAGGACCCCCCACCCGTCAAAATCTCCGCCGGGACCCCCCACCACGCCCCGACCTCCCGACGCCTCTGAGAAAAGGTCCCGAGGCTTCTGGCCAAGGTTTTTGGAGACCCCCCACCCTGCAAAATCTCCGCCGAGACCCCCCCACCACGCCCTCACCACGTCTGACACCGCCAGCCTCCCGAGGCCTCTGGGCGAAGGTTTTTAAGGACCCCCCACCCTGCAAAATCTCCGCCGGCACCCCCCAACCACGCCCACACCACGTCTGACACCGCCAGCCTCACGAGGCCTCTTAGAGACCCCCCACCCTGCAAAATCTCCGCTGGGACCCCCCACAACGCATCCACCACGCTGGGACCCCCCACCACGCCCCCACCACGTCTGACACCGCCAGCCTCCCGAGGCCTCTGGGCAAAGATTTTTAGGGACCACCCTGCAAAACCTCCGCCGGGACCCCCCACCACGCCCCCACCACGTCTGACACCGCCAGCCTCCCGAGGACTCTGGGCAAAGGTTTTTAGCGACCCCCAACCCTGTAAAGTCTCCGCGCCGGGACCCCCCACCACGCCCCCACCACGTCTGACACCGCCAGCCTCCCGAAGCCTCTGGGCAAAGGTTTCTACGGACCCCCAACCCTGCAAAATCTCCGCCGGGACCCCACCACGCCCCCACCATGTCTGACACCGCGAGCCCCCCGAGGCCTCTGAACAAAGTGTTTCCCCCCCCCACCCTGCAAAATCTCCGCAGGGACCCCCACCACGCCCCCACCACGTCTGACACCGCAAGCCTCCCGAAGCCTCTGGGTAAAGATTTCTAGGCGCCCCCCATCTTGCAAAATATCCGCCGGGACCCCCACCACGCCCCCACCACGTCTGACACCGCCAGCCTCCCGAGGCCTCTGGGCAGGTTTTTAGGGCCCCCCCACCCTGCAAAATCTCCGCCGGGACCCCCCCACCACGCCCCCCCGTCTGACACCGCCAGCCTCCCGAGGCCTCTCGGCAAAGGTCTTTAAGGACCCCCCACCCTGCAAAATCTCTCTGACACCCAGCCCCCCCCTCTGGGCAAAGGTTTCTAAGGACCCCCCCCTGCAAAATCTCCGCCAGCACCCCCGCCACGCCCCCACCACGTCGGACACCGCCAGCCTCCCGAGGCCTCTGGGCAAAGGTTTTTAGGGACCCCCCCACCCTGGCAAATCTCTGCTGGGACCCCCCACCACGTCCCCACCACGTCTGACACCGCCAGCCTCCCGAGGCCTCTGGGCAAAGGTTTTTAGAAGCACCCCACCCTGCAAAATCTCCGCCGAGACCCCCCCACCACGCTCCACCACGTCTGACGCCGCCAGCCTCCCGAGGCCTCTGGGCATAGGTTTTTGGGGACCCCCCCCCTCCACGCCCTTACAACGTCTGACACCGCCAGCCCGAGGCCTCTGGGCATAAGCTTTTAGAGACCCCCCACCCTGCAAAATCGCCGCCGGGACCCCCCACCACGCCCCCACCACGTCCGACACCGCCAGCCTCACGAGGCCTCTGGGCATAAATTTTTAAGGACCCCCCACCCTGCAAAATCTCCGCCGGGACCCCCCACCACGCCCCCACCACGTCTGACACCGCCAGCCTCACGAGGCCTCTGGGCAGAAGTTTTTAGAAACCCCACCCTGCAAAATCTCCGCCAGCACCCCCCACCACGCCCCCACCACGTCGGACACAGCCTCCCGAGGCCTCTGGGCATAGGTTTTGGAAACCCCCCACCCTGCAAAATCTCCGCCGGGACCCCCCCACCACGCCCCCACCACGTCTGACACCGCCAGCCTCCCGAGGCCTCTGGGCATAGGTTTTGAAGGACCCCCCACCCTGGCAAATCTCTGCTGGGACCTCCCCACCAAGCCCCCACCACGTCTGACACCGCCAGCCTCCCGAGGCCTCTGGGCATAGGTTTTTGGAAACCCCCCACCCTGCAAAATCTCCGCCGGGACCCCCCCACCACGCCCCCACCACGTCTGACACCGCCAGCCTCCCGAGGCCTCTGGGCATAGGTTTTGAAGGACCCCCCACCCTGGGAAAACAGGCTACCCGTGGGAAAACCTTGCCGTCCTTACTATGCGGGTTTACTGTACGGGCCAATCCAGCACCAGCCGCAGCACCGACCGCCAAGCCAGTTCCTCCTGTTATGAGCGCCACCGCCGCACTCTTCCCCGCCAGTCGCGGCTGGTCTCCTCCTGCGCCCCCTGCCCCGGTGGTTGAGTGTTCGGCATGCCCGCGCTTTGCGCGAGCGCTGGCGCTGCGACACGGGTAATCGGGAGGACCACGGGGGATCCAGGGCCAGGTCGTCGGACGCTCTTGCGGGCAAGACTTGTTCGGGTTGACCCAAAAGGAGGTCCAGAGACAAGGGGGTGGTGCAATAGATCTGGTGCAGTAGATTTGGTGGGTTGCGATACATTTGGGGCGTGCAACACATTTCGGGGCGCAAATGTGTTGCTGTCTTTTCGCGTGCAATGCATTACTTGCAATACAATGCAATACAATTCCCCGGCGCAGTGCATTTGCACTAGAATTGCCCAAAATGTATTGCACCAGCCCCTTTCAGCTGGACCCCCTTTTGGGTCACCCAGACTTGTGTCCACGTCAACTGCAGCTTGGAGTCTCGGGCCCCCTTCCCCAGACAACCCCAGGCGCACTGGACAAGAACACAAATCTGACCCTTAGAGGCTCGAGCTTTCGTCGTATCCAGGGCGCCTCGGCCTGGTGGCGCCCCTCGCAACAAGAAGCCCGAGACGCACCTTAATTATGGATTTAGCTCCGTGGAACACACACACACATGTAGAAACACGTGGAAAAAGACACAGACACACATAGTGGAAAGACACAAACAAAATGTGTGTGTGTGTGAGTGCGTGTGTGCGTGCGTGCGTGCGTGCGGGCGTGCGCGCGCGCGTGCGCGTGCGCGTGCACGTGCACGTGCGCGTGAGCGTGCGGGCGCGGGTGCGGGTGCGCGTGCGGGTGCGGGTGCGGGTGCGGGTGCGGGTGTGGATGCGGGTGTCTGTGTGGGGGTGTGGGTGTGTGAGTGTGAGTGGGTGTGTGGGTGTGTGGGTGTGTGGGTGTGTGTGTGTGGGTGTGTGGGTGTGTGGGTGTGTGGGTGTGGGTGTGTGGGTGTGTGGGTGTGTGTGGATGTGTGGGTGTGTGGATGTGTGGATGTGTGGATGTGTGGGTGTGTGGGTGTGTGGGTGTGTGGGTGTGTGGGTGTGTGGGTGTGTGGGTGTGTGGGCGTGTGGGCGTGTGGGCGTGTGGGTGTGTGGGTGTGTGGGTGTGTGTGTGTGGGTGTGTGGGTGTGGGTGCGTGGGTGTGTGGGTGCATGGGTGTGCCGTCTTGGGGTAGTCGGGAGTGTGGGGAAGCCGAGGCGATGAGAACACCCACATCCCTGAACACCCTAAAGAAAATCAATGATGTGGTCGTGTTGAGGCTCTCTGGGGAGACCTCGGCCTCCTTGGCCGGGAGTCATCTTGGGCGTTCTTGGCGCGCTCTTTCGGCGACTCAGGGCCTTCTTGGTCCGTCTGGGGGGCTTCTTGCCGCCCTCATGGCCCGTCAGACGCGGGGAACTCCAAGAGATTTGGGCCGAGGAGCTGCGAACCCTTCCAACACTCCCCAGGAGCGAGGACTGAGGCTTCGAGGGGTGGCCTGAGGACCTGAGGACACGCCCAGTTGGGGCGTCCCGGGCCGTATTCGGACGATCTTGGGGCCTGTGGCGGCTCTCTTGTGGCCTTTTTGAAACCCAAACGGCCCAAGGGAGCACCAAAACGGCCCAAGAGACGCCAAAGGAACCCAAGAGAGCCCCAGGACGCCCCAAAAGGAGTCCCACAGAGGGAACACGAACCGAAAATCCTAGCCTTCCGCCCCAAGAGGCCCACAGCAGGCCCCAGAGGCGCCGAGGAAGCCCCAATGCCAATTCAGCACTACCTCCGCACACGGCTGACTGCGCCGGCCCTCGGGACCGTATCTTCCGATAACACGTGGCTACAACGCCAAAGAATGGATGTCCCCATGCGACCACCGTACACAGACATGCAGCGGATTCCGCGCGGGAGTCCTTTTTGGGGTCGGCGGCAGAGGCGGCGGCCTTTAATAAATTGACGATTGCACACTGGGTGATCGCCAAGCGGCTCCAACGTTCTTCTTGCGTACATGCACTCTGGCACTAGTGCATCCTCCGCTCGTGTTTTGTAACTCGAGTTGGACCTTTCTGCCGCGACATTCCAGATTGCAATTGAACCACCGATGCCAGCGCCTGTTTGGCAATCTGGCAATGAGGAACCAAATCTGTCGGGTGCAGCAGTGAATAGATCAAACACGCTCCTGGCAAAATCTTGCGCGCTCTTGTTAGAATGCGGTGTAGAAACCCACTGTACCAAAAGTGGCCCTGATCCGAGTCCATTCTTGACGCGTAACAGAACCTTCTGACCCCAGAATCCTTCTGGCCCGCCATAGCCCACAAGCCATTCGTCTGCCCAGTAGTAGCCAGCAAAGCCTCGGCCAGACCATTCTATCCCATTTGCAGTGAAATCTGTTACTGGGGCATTGTTCAGGAAACTCGGAATCGCGGCGGGAAATCTGTGGCGCAGTTGATCCATAACTACTTCTTGCACTCCGCGAATCGACAGAAATCCAACAGTACGGGCGGCTTCACCAAGGAGAAACATATCCGCGGCAATCGAACTAAGGCCGATCCCTGCCCGCAAATTGATCTCATAAACTCGCGTTGAAACACTCTGGGAGCAAGAAGGCAGTGTCTCAGACTGATAATACGTTCGATTCGAAATGCCGAGTGGATCGAACAAATACCAGCGAGCTGCATCGGGGAAGCTCCAGCCTGTGGCAACTTCGACAGCACGCTCTACGATTGCCCACTGCATGTTGGAATATTGAAATCGGGAGCCCAGAACAAATGAGGGGCTTACCTTGCGAAGTGCCTCTTCACATATACTGGACGCTGGCATGATTCTTTTTTTCACCCAGTCAGGCGTCCAGTGCCAGTAGGGTAAGCCACCCACGCCTGCCATGACATGCCGCAACGTCAATCGCTGCAGTACTGAATGGTTCTCCACTTTCTGTAACTGAAGAAACTCAACAATTGGCTCATCGAGCCCTGGGAGTTTGCCGATTTCCACGAGTCGTAACACCAGGAGGGCCGTGGCAAACTTCCCAGCACAACGCATCCACATGCTTCTGTTCGCAACGTCTGGGCCAACTGAGAACCTCTGCGTCTGGTGTGATGCGTCGCTTTGGCTCAACAGAACCAAACTTGGACCAGGGTCCGACCCACGCTCGGCAAAAACACACCTACCACGCGCTGCTGGCCAAAATGCTTTTGGCCACATTTTCTCGGCCAGGGGGCTGCTCAGGCTGGCAGCTGGCCCAGCTGGCGAAATTTCCTTCGCCCTAACTGACCATTTTATCAATGTCTTCAAAATCAAATCAATTCTCGAAGTATGAACAGCTGCAACACCAAATTCAACACAATATTGCAAATCGCTTTGCCAAGAGTGCAGATCTCGGTAACGTGATATATGAATTGCATGGGCCTCTCCGTCGAGCTCGTGAACGGCCAAATCACAAATTATGTCAACCTGTCCAACAATCTTGAAGAAACGAGAACTAGCCGCCAATTCAGAAGGTGTCAAGAATATCTGAAGTTTCCCGTTCTGAGAGGCTGTACTGCTTGTGAGAATGCGACTGAGCGTCTCAATATTGTTTCGCTTGCCCCACCCCCCCGGCGCGGGTACCCCGAGACTGAATGTGAAAGGCAGCGTTGAAGACCCGAACCAATCTTCAAAATCCGCCGGCCCCCTTGCGGGGCCACCAGGCTGCAGGCCGGGAATGTGCTGCTCCCTGTACAAGCTGCAGCTTCCAGTTTACACTGTTACAGTTCTGCTTCTTGCTGCTTGCTGTCCCTTGTTGATGAACGCGCGAGGGGGGGGCCCAAACCAGCAGAACTACCACGACCTGGGAGAGTTCTCAGAATTTCTGGGGGGGGTGAAAATAGACACCCCTCACGCAGATCCGCAGGGTCAGGGTCCAACATGATCGACCCACGAACCCGGAAAGGAATATAGAAATGTAACGCATGGTAACGTTTTCAAAGAAACCTGATTGGGTGACGGGCAAATGCAATGCTGAGTGTATCGATCTTGATGTACCCTGCCGAGAGCTATGCTGTGCTGCATCGTGCTGAATTGCGATGTGCCATGACGCGATTCTACTCTATAGCGTCGTGGATCGAGTCCTCCTTTGCATCCGAGTCCTGACCGAACTGATCTGGATCTTAAGCTCGAGCTGCCTGAACACATAGTAGCTACCCCAGAGCTAATTGACAGGGGGACATGCCAGGAGGACGCGCCGAGGAACGCCTCAAAGGACGCGCCAGGCGACGTGCCAGGGGACGTGCTATGGGGTCGCACCGCGGGACGTGCGAAGGGGACGCGCTACGGAACGTGCCAATGGATGTGCCACGGGATGTGCCAGGGGACGCGCCACGCGACGTGCCAGGGGGACTCGCCAAGGGACGCCCCACGGAACGTGCAAAGGAACGTGCCAAGTTGCAATGCTGAGTGTATCGATCTTGATGTACCGTGCCGAAGTCTGTGCTCTGCTGCGCCGTTCTGAATTGCGATGTGCCATGACGCGATTGTGCTCTATAGCGTCGTGGATCGAGTCCTCCTTTGCATCCGAGTCCTGACCGAACTGAACACATGGTAGCTACCCCAGAGCTAATTGACAGGGGGACATGCCAGGAGGACGAGCCGCGGAACGTCTCAAGGGACGCGCCAAGCGACGTGCCAGGGGACGTGCCACACCGCGGGACGTGCCAAGGGGACGCGCTACGGAACGTGCTGGGGACAAGCGTTTCGCTCGAGACATCCTGTCAAAATCCTCATGCTAGACATCCGCCTGAGCGACCTGGACACGTGAAAACAAACGCTTCGCTCGAACTGGACACGTGAAAACAAGTGGCTCGCTCGAGACATCCTCAACACATCTTCATGTGAGACGTCCGCCTGGGTGACCTGGGCACGTGAAAACAAGCGTTTCGCTCGAGACGTTTTCAACACCTCCTCATTCTAGACATCCGCCTGGGCGACCTGTACACGTGAAAGCAAACGTCTCGCTCGAGACATCCTCAACACATCTTCATGTTAGACATCTGCCTGGGCGACCTGGACACGTGAAAACAAGCGTATCTCTCGAGATATTCTCAACACATCCTCATGCTAGGCATCCGCCTGGGCAACCTGGACACGTCCAAACAAGCATCTCGATCGAGACTTCCTCAACACATCCTCATGCTAGACATCCGCCTGGGCGACGAGGACGCGTGAAACCCAACGTCTCGCCCGAGACATCCTCAACAAATCCTGGGCCTAGACCTCTGCCTGGGCAACCTGGAGGCGTGAAACAAAGCGTGTCGCTCGAGACATCCTCAAGACCTGGGCACGTGAAAACAAGCATTTCACTTGAGAGATCCTCTGAATGTTGGTCCCCAGGAGAGGACAATGTATGACACAAAACAATCGTTTCGCTCGAGACATCCTCAACAAATTCTGAAAAAAACAAACGTTTCGCTCGAGACATCCTCAAAAATAATTCCGCCAGCCTCCTTCAAACTCGTCATTTATCACAAAATAATCCCGCCGGCCTCCTTCAAATCGATTCAGAACACTGGGCCCCCGCCCTTTCCGGGAAAAACACTTGGGATTTGCCACATGTTTCAACTTCAGTGGCACCCCTCACGCAGATCGGCGGGGTCTGGATCAAAAAACACATGGCATTTGCCACATTCCTGAAATTTGGTGGCACCCCTCACGCAGATCGGCGGGGTCAGGATCCAAAAACATAGGGGATGTGCCACAATTCTGAAATTCGGCGGCACCCCTCAAGCAAATCGGCGGGGTCAGGGTCCAAAAACACAAAGGATTTGCAACGTTTCTGAAATTCGGTGGCACCCCTCACGCAGATCGGCGGGGTAAGGGTCCGAAAAACATCAGGGATGTGCTACATTTCTGAAATTCGGTATCACCCCTCATGCAGATCAACGAGGTCAGGGTCCAATAACACGTGGGATTTGCCACATTCCTGAAATTCGGTGGCACTCCTCACGCAGATCGGCGGGGTCAGGGTCCAAAAACACATGGGATGTGTCACACTTCTGAAATTCGGTGGCGGCCCTCACGCAAATCGGCGGGGTCAGGGTCCAAAAAACTGAAGGGATGAGCCAAATTTCTGAAATTCGGTGGCACCCCTCACGCAGATTGGCGGGGTCAGGGTCCAAAAACACAGGGCATGCGTCAGATTTCTAAAATTCGGAAGCACCCCTCATGCAAATCGGCGGGGCCAGGGTCAAAAAACAGTGGGGATTCACAACATGTCTGAAATTCTGTGGCACCCCTCACGCAGATCGGCGGGGTCAGGGTCGAAAAACAAACAAGTCCCGACACTGCTTAACGGCGGCGTCCAGACCTCATGATTGAGCTTTCGCATCCCCCATTATCCGAGACAGGGGGCTGGCGGTACGGGACGAAGCCCTTACGGATAATCTGCGGGATTGGTTTGGTTTGGAAAAGCAAACACCCGTAATGTGAAGTAAGCGTTTCATCTGCACGTCGCTCTGGATATTTTCGATACAACAACTCGTGCAGAATAGTAACCTGTCTCCGCTGCATTTCCCAAGAACTTGCTTTCAAATCAAATATGATAGGGATGCCTGGAAACGCATCAAAGAAATCTTCAACCGTATTAATTGTTTGGCGTTCACAAGCCTGAAGGCCAACCATTTCCGATGATGATACTCCAATTGACAAGAAGAATTGTTCAAACATTTCACACGTTGGTGATAACTCCGCCTGTTCAAAACGAATGTCCATCAAATCTTGCGCCCGCTTTGGGAATCCACTATTTGCAATCCATTCAGTCGAGCTGTGGGCACCAACAAGCTTATCATCTTGCGTGAGGCTCAAATCGACTCCTAGACTGGTCGCACCATTCTGTAATGACCGTTGCGCTGCAAGGACAGAGTTGGGAGGCCCCAAATATAAACCAGCGTCGTAAGCGATAAGTTGTGTAAATGTGACAGGACGTTTCTTCAAAGATCGTCTTTTATCAGCACGTACGTCCTGCTGATCCAGCGGCTGCGGTTCATCCTGAAAGCGCGCATGCTTATCCAGAAACTGGTCGGAGAGCGGATTCAGCTGCAGCCCGTCTGTGAATGAAAACTCGAGGTACATTGCACACACTGATGCGGCACTGATAATGGTAAATGCAGTGCCACCAGTTCGGCAGATCCATGCGGCAATACCCGAACGCTGATTACTTTCAAACAGCATTCAGATGTTGCGCTGCCTTGTATGAAACAAAATTTGCAAACGAAATGGATGCGTGGAATCAAAATCGCTTGGCCTGACAAAATGAGCTTGACCCAAAATGGCTACGAAGATTCCCGGGATGAGAAATGAGGAAGCCACGCGTTTTCATTTGGATGTTTTGAAATGTTGGGGTTCTGGGGGTCGGACCTCCTGGGAGGGCTCCTGGGTGTAGTTTTCGCTGGAGGGAGGTAAATGTAATTTCATGGTTCCCTCACCTTTCATCCCAGTAATCCCAAACATTCCTATGAGAACACATGGCTTCCACACCCCTGACATGGCAAACCTTGTGTTTTCACAGGGATTGCGCTGGGCGCCTGGGCGAGAGAGAAAGAACGAGAGAGAAAAAGAAAACGAAAACAAGAGAGAGAGAGAGAGAGACACACACACAGACAGAGAAATAAAGAAAGAGACAAAGAGAGAGAGAGAGAGAAAGAGAGAGAGAGAGAGAGAGAAACAAATAAAGAAAAACAAAGATGACGAGGAGGATGAGGAAAGGACAAGCACACCCGTCATAAATGAATGCTGAGAGGTGATCCGGAAAGCGCGGCCAAAGATAAGTTCAATCCGGAAGCCGAAAAACCGGATGCCGGAAGCCAGAAGCTGGGAGCCAGGAGCTGGGAGCGGAAACCGGAATCAAGCAGGAAGCTGGAAGCCGGAAGCCGGAAGCCGGAAGCCGGAATCCGGAAACCGGAACCTTGAAGCCAGAAGCCAGAAAACGGGAGCCGGGAACTGGGAAGCCGGGAGCTGGAAGGCGGAAGGCGGAAGCCGGAAGCCGGAAGCCGGAAGCCAGAAGCCGGGATCTGGGAGCCAGATGCCGGAAGCCGGGAGCCGAAGCCGGGCGCCGGGAGCTGGTGACCAAGAGCCAAAAGCCGGAAGCCCGAAGCCGGAAGCTGGAAGCCAAAAGCCGATAGCTGGAAGCCGGAAGCCGGAAGCAGGAAGCTGGAAGCCGGAAGCCTGAAGCCGGAAGCCGGAAGCCGATATATAGCTGGAAGCTCGCAGGCGGAAGGCGGAAGGCGGAAGCAAGAAGCCGGAAACCAGCCATAAGCTGGAAGCCAGAAGCCGGGAGCCAGAAACCGTAAGTTGGAAGTTGAAGGTGAAGCTGGAAGCCAGGAGCCGGGAACCAAGAGCCGGGATCTGGAAACCGAAGCCGGAAGCTGGAAACAGAAGCCGTTTTGAAGCATAAGGCGAGCGTGCGGGACGCGTATTGGTGGAACGAGTGTCCGAGGGATCACCGCGTTCAATTGGTTTGCGCGTGGTGTGTGTGCCAATATGCATGATGCTATTCGTATGCGGTGGAAGTCGTTGTGTCTGCTGTGTGCTGCGCACGTTGCGTTGTCTACGCTGACAGAAACAAGAAGGAAGAGCTAGACTGCGCCGTCTTAGAAGGCTGCCTTGAACACGTATTGGGCGGGCTTTGGTGTACCTTGAGCCGTGTTGTGGCCCTCTTGATTTGTCCTGGGCACCGAGAGCTGAGAAGATGTTGCGAACAAATCAGTTTCGAGGATGCCTCCTACGAGAGCGTCGCTTTCATCGAAAAGCGTTTTGGGAGAACTGTTCGATCGACGACCCCAAGACGGCCTTTGAAGGCCCAAGTGGCCAGAGACGACCCTAAAAGCCCCCAAGACAGCGCAAGAAGCAGTTTGAAAGGGGGTTGGGAGGCCCAGCCAGATGCTTCGCGTAAGGCGAAGTCCATGTCCAACTCTGTTGCACCGTAGTAACGATAGTCCCAAATAGGAGTGAGTCGCGGGGGAGCGACGAGCCATGTTAAGCGAATGTGTTTTCGGTATCGATGGCAAGTACTGTGCCTCGCAATGAGGCACAGTCATATCTTGGTGGCCGGCGGCTTGATCATAAACGACCGCGGACAAACGCTCGCTACCTGTCGTTTTGGCCCTAACCTCCTTTGGAATCGGGGGGGCGAAACGTGAATCCGCCGCCGGCTATGCAGCATAACACCATAATACACAAGGTAGGCAGCAACAGGCGGACTCAATAACGCAGGTTGGCCCGCGTGCAAGTTACCTTGCACGCAAGTTACTTCGCAGGCGAGTTTCCCTGCGTATAGCTACTCCTCATGCGGTTCAGACGATCTTGTTTGGCCGGCCCTGTATGGAGTGTGTCGTTTGGAGTCATGCTTGAAGGATCGTGTTCCTCCCATGACTTGTAGGAGCATGTCTCTGTCGATGCTCCCTCGGGCGTGGCCGTCCGCAGTCATGTCGCGAGTGTCACACCACTGTACGCAGTGCACGATACCTCGCTCCATCACTTGTCGTGTCCAACTGATGTGTCCCAGAAGTGTACGCGAAGTCGATTACTTCCTGTTTTTGCTTGACAAGGACTTGAAGACTGATTCTGCACCGATGGTCACGGTGACCTTAATGCTCAGGCCGCCCATCTCAAGCATGTCCTTCCACTGAGCGGGCGTGGGCGGCCCCGCGTGGAGTTCGCGCAGAGCAACAATCGTGGGAAAGCAGTCCTCCAAGTGGCGGGCCGCTGCAAGTGCTTCCACTGAGTGGCTCGAGCCGACCTGCAAGCGATGAGACCTGCAGTGCGCGTCGACTAGATGGGCGACGGGCTCGCCTGCATGCGTGCGTCCACGCCGCAGCAGGTTTGCCCCGCGAATACCGTAGCCTTTGACCTCGCCATCGGCATCTCCGCTCAGACGTCGGTAGCCGGAGTCGCTGTGCAGGTTGACCTCGCCCGTCGGGGCCACCGCTTGACAGGCGATCTGCAACGCCCCGGCAATCGCGCCCAGCCGTCGCACTTGCGCGTCGGTCGTTTCTTGGACGCGCTGTAGCTATACAACATATGCCATTAACCACACTCGCGTGATAAGGGCGCAAGCCGCAGCGCCTCTGAGGCCGACAAACATGTCGGCGACCATCTTCGACGCCTTGGCCTCAGCGTCCGCGCCAGTGAGGTCGCGATGATGGATTGGACGGAGTTGCTTATATATATGTGTATAAATATATATTCGCATTGGTCAAATGTAGCATTGCCGTCGCCGTGTTTCGTGCACCTCGCGGCACAGTTGGCACATGTGCATTGAATTTACATTTGCCACAAATATCCTCAACGCACTTGACGCACCTGTCGATAGTGTCCTCAGTACTGGCCATGTTTATGTCATCAACATGCTCGGCTGTAAGCAAGTCAGAACTTGTCTCGAACTTCTCGTCATGGGACGCGGGTTAAATACCAAACCACCCCGTGGTCTTTCTGAGCTTCTGTGAGGAGGCTCTTCGTGCACCCTCGGCGCCAGTGCCTGGTTCGAGACGTTTTAGGCTGTGTCTCGCCTCATCGCGGTGCTCGAATCCTGGGGAGGGGGTTGAGCACGAATGCTGGCCCAGGTGGCAATGCGAAGCACGCCGCGCGTTCATCGTTGCCGATTCCTGAATAAATTGAAAGGAAGTTCCAAGCGAGAGCGCGATTATTGAATAAAATGCGAGGAAGTCTCGGGCGTGAGCAGGGTCCTGGCTAAATTGTGAGGAAGTCTCCGGCGGGAGCCGTTGCTGTTGTAACCCGGGGGCCAGGGGCGCAGTTTGAGCATCAAGACTTTCCCTGTCAAAAAACAAGGTGCGAGCGTCGAGGGGCACACTTTGATTGAGAAAAAAATGCATGCACCGGCGAGGGGGGATCAACAATAACTAATCGTCAGGCAAGAAAGTTCAAGAGCCATAGACGCGGCAAAAAACAGCACAAAACCAAAGCTCAAAACTTGAACCAAAAAGCAGGCAGGCGACGGCGAGCACGCAGGCGGGAGGCCAGGACTGGCGGGACGAGGCAGGCGGGCGGATCGAGGCGAGATGGGGGACAGGGGGAGGGCGGAGACGAAGGGGGAGAGGCGGGATAGAGGAGGGGTAGAGGAGGTGGAGAGAGAGAGGAGGGGGCAGAGGAGGGGCGAGGGGGGGGGAGAGGAGGGGCGGAGAGGAGGGGTCGAGGTGTGGTAGGGCAGGGGGGGGGGAAGAGGGGCGAGGCGAGGCGAGGCGCCGGTCTGTCGCCCCAGGGCGGCGGCCTCCTGACCTCAGGAACGAAGGGGCTTTTCTCTTGATTCCTCTCGCTGCTCCCCTCCTCCTCCCCCTCCTCTCCTCCTCCTCCTCCTCCTCCCCTATCCCTCCTCCTCCTCCTCCTCCGCCTTATCCTGCTCCTCTCCCTCCTCTCTCTCCTCCTTCTCCTCCTCCTCCTTCCCCCCCTCCTCACTCCTCCGCCTCCTCCACCCTTCCTCTTCGCCCCCCACTCCTCCTCCTCCTCCGCCTCCTCCCCCCCCGCTCGTTTTCACCTTCGTCGTCTTCAGGGTCGGCGGCACCGGCCGTAAGGCCTTCGCAATCAGGAACGAAGGGGCGTTTCTGGTTACGGCGAGTTTCGGCCAACGACAGGTTCTCCGATCTGGACCTACGGAGCGGCCCGAAAACCAGAGCCCCTCCTGGCCCCAAAGCGGTCCTTGTTTTTCAGCGTCTTGGCTGTAATCATACGAATGAGACCGGCCAGCCGCTCATCCGTAGGCGTTCGGAGGTGGGAGCCAGAGGGCGTTGGAGTTGGATGGCGCAGATCAGCCGCTGAGAAGCTGGAGTCGGGGAGAGGAGGGAGGGACAGGGCGGGAGACGAGGGGGGGAGGGGAGGAGCGGGATCCGTCTCGCCCTGCCTCGTTGATCTCCAGGGTGTTGTCTGCAAGGTAGTAGTGGATGACAAAATAAACCCGAGCACCGTACAGTGTGGTATCATCCCAAAACGCCTCGCTGAGTGTGGGAGAGCCCCCCGATGATTGGATTGCAAGCAAAAGTGGAATCAAGAGAAGGACAGCGAACGGAGCAGCCTCATGTGAGGATATCAACACAGGAGCATTGGACGCATCAAAGTCGGTTACATCCAGTAGGGCTAACAGAAGCGCCTTGACAACGAGAGCAAAATACTATAGCCTCAGGTCGGAGTCTGCTCTGGTAAAGCATGAATGGCACTGATATGACCATGTGCTTTCCCAAACATTACTGCAAAAGACCAGGGGGAAGCCTTGAACCGTAAGACCTTTCTGTCATTCAGCAAGAACTGGGTGAACTTCTTGTCGGCTATTGACTGGCCCACCTCACCACACAAACAACATCTAAGCCAAAGAACCAGGGGCGCATGGCAACCGAAGTACCAGCGAATCAGCAGCGTGGTAGCCCTCATCTGCCCGTGTGAGGTTCAAATTGTATGTGCAGCAAGTCTCTACCTGCCCAGGGGAGACGCAGAAGATGACCAGAGCCTGCTGCATGTTTGGAAATGCCTCCTCCATTTCCTCGTGGCCGCTCTAGGTTACCCCAGGATGCCCCGAGGGTCGCCGCCAGAAGACCAGGAGGACCCAGGAGGCCTATAGGAGCATCCCAAGAGGCCTCAAAAAGAGCCCCAAGAGCCTACCAGGACGGCCCAAGACGGCCTCAAGGCAGCCCCAAGCGCGCACCGAGAGGGCCCCAGCGACGCTCCGCGAAGGCAACAGATCGAGGAAAAAACTGAGGATGATATGTGTATTCTGCCAGTCGCCTGATTTCCTCCCAATATGCCACGAGATGACTTCAAGGCACCAGAGACTCCAAGATAGCTCCAAGATCGCACAGGAGGGCCTCAAGGTGGCCTCCAGGGGGGGGCAAGACTCCAACAACATCGCCCAGGATGGCCCAAAGAAGCCCCGAGTCAGCCCCCACATGCCACCGAGCATCTCCAAAGTACCCTCACGGGCCCCTTGATAACCCCAAGTCTGCCCAAGGCAGCCCCGATGGTGGCCCGCAGGTGCCCCAACATGCCCCCGAGAGGCCCCCAGATGGCCCAAGAAGGCCGCAGGACAGGACCGAGGGTGTCCCAAGATGGCTCCGCCTGGGGACGGGCGGCAGAGGGCGCAGCCCTTCGGGCACATCCCACATGCTGCAGCCTGGTAATCAAGCACGGCGGCGCGACACCAGATGACGGGAGACCGAAGTGGACACACGCAGACACGACATCCAAAACCCAACAACAACAACAACAACAACAACAACAACAACAACAACAAGAACAACAACAACAACAACAACCACAACAACAACAACAACAACAACAACAACAACAACAACAACAACAACAACAACAACAGCAGCATCAACAGCAGCAGCAGCATTGACAGCATCACCATCATCACCAGCGTCAACAACAGCAACAACAGCAACAACAGCAGCAACAACAACAACAGCCACAACAGCAACAACAACAACCACCACAACAACAAAAATTACACCCTACGCTGCAAGCAAGACCCCATGGCTGTGCATTTCCTCTCTCCGACTCCTGATGCTGCGCTGCTTCCCTCATCATTCTCCTTCTCCCCCCTTGGCTCTCATCATTCTCCTAAGCCTCACCACAATACACAAACACTCGAGGCCTTGACCAGTCTCCGAGAACAAACAGACAACCTCCCTGCGACACAATAGGCGGCTCGAAGGTGAGGTCAAGTTGCCGTACGCCCAGTGGCCCATCAAAACAAATTACGCTACCGAGGAACCTCACATACTTATCATGGTTCTTGCTGTGGTGATAGCTGGGCGGAACTTGCGAGTACGTTGATTGTGGCCGTTGTTTCGCCCCCTGCGCACCCTCTCTGCTGCCGAGAAAGTCCCACCCCTGCCACGCTTTCCGACCCTTGCACGCATAGAGGCCGCGCTGAGGGACCGCCCCCTGCGCACCCTCTGGTGGTGTCGAGAAAATGCCACCCCTGCCACGCTATCCGACCCTGGCACGCATAGAGGCCGCGCTGAGGGACCAACCCCCGGCGCACCCTCTCTGGTGTCGAGAAAGTGCCACCCCTACCACGCGGTCCGACCCTGGCACGCATAGAGGCCGCGCTGAGGGACCATCACCTGCGCACCCTCTCTGGTGTCGAGAAAGTGCCACCCCTGCCACGCTTTCCGACCCCGGCACGCATAGAGGCCGCGCTGAGGGACCATCCTCTGCGCACCCTCTCTGGTGTCGGGTTTCCGACCCTGGCACGCGTAGACGCCGCGCTGAGGGACCGCCCCCTGCGCACCCTCTCTGGTGTCGAGAAAGTGCCACCCCTGCCACGCTTTCCGACCCTGGCACGCATAGAGGCCGCGCTGAGGGACCACCCCCTGCGCACCCTCTGGTGGTGTCGAGAAAGTGCACCACTGCCACGCTTTCCGACCCTGGCACGCATAGAGGCCGCGCTGAGGGACCGCCCCCTGCGCACCCTCTCTGGTGTCGGGAAAGTGCCACCCCTGCCACGCTTTCCGACACTGGCACGCATAGAGGCCGCGCTGAGGGACCACCCCCTGCGCACCCTCTGGTGGTGTCGAGAAAGTGCCACCCCTGCCACGCTTTCCGACCCTGGCACGCATAGAGGCCGCGCTGAGGGACCCTCCCTTGCGCACCATCTCTGGTGTCTGGAAAGAGCCACCGCTGCCACGCGTTCCGACCCTGGCACGCATAGAGGCCGCGCTGAGGGACCATCACCTGCGCACCCTCTCTGGTGTCGAGAAAATGCCACCCCTGCAACGCTTTCCGACACTGGCACGCATAGAGGCCGCGTTGAGGGACCCTCCCTTGCGCACCATCTCTGGTGTCGGGAAAGTGCCACCCCTGCCACGCTTTCCGACCCTGGCACGCATAGAGGCCGCGGTGAGGGACCACCCCCTGCGCACCCTCTCTGGTGTCGAGAAAGTGCCACCCCTGCCACGCTTTCCTACCCTGGCACGCAAAGAGGCTGCGCTGAGGGACCACCTCGTGCGCACCCTCTCTGGTGTCGAGAAAGTGCCATCCCTGCCACGCTTTCCGACCCTGGCACGCATAGGGGCCGCGCTGAGGGACCATCCTCTGCGCACCCTCTCTGGTGTCGGGTTTCCGACCCTGGCACGCGTAGACGCCGCGCTGAGGTACCGCCCCCTGCGCACCCTCTCTGGTGTCGAGAAAGTGCCACCCCTGCCACGCTTTCCGACCCTGGCACGCACAGAGGCCGCGCTGAGGGGAAGCTGCGCTGTGCTGTGCTGTGCTGTGCAGTGCTGTGCTGTGCTGTGCTGTGCTGTGCTGTGCTGTTTTGAGTTGTTGTGCTGTGCTGTGCTGAGCAGTGCTGTGCTGTGCTGTGCTGTGTACGTGCTGTGTGTCAATGTACTGTGTGCTGTGCTGTGCTGTGCTGTGCTGTGCTGTGCTGCGCTGCGCTGCGCTGTGCTGCGCTGTGCTGTGTGAGAAGGAGGAGGAGGAGGAGGAGGGGTGATGAGGAGGAGACGCGGGTGAGGAGACGCGGGTGCGACGCGGGAAGGAAGAAAACCAGAACCCCACTAAGCATGTGGGGCATTATAGCTTGACGCAGTGGGTGAAAGAGAGAGAGAGAGAACAAGCAACAACAAACCTAGACGAAAAAGGGAGAAAGAGAGGGACAGAGGGGCAGGGATGGGGAAAGAGAGCAAGAGAGAGAGGGAGAGAGTGAGGACTAAGCCACCGAGTACTTCGTCAGCTGCTTTGCCTCATAGGCACTGCGCGACATAGGAAGGCTGCCCTTCTCTGCTAGCTTCTTGAACCTGATTCAGTGGAGTACAAGAGCATACACGACATCGAAGAGGTCCAGAAGGAAAAGATTATACAAGAGAGCAGCGCGAGTGAAAGCCGCAAGTCGCCCAACGCTGGTAATATGATCAAAACGAGCCAAACTGGCACAGCGCATGTACGCATTAAACCAGCAGGCAATCACATCGGAATCCTGCAAGATATCAACTTATTTCACAACGATCACCACCTCGTGAGCATGACGACAAGTGTGCGGGAGGGGAGAGGAGGGAACCCAAAAAGCATTCAAACCTGAACTCTCGGAGGCCCGGACGGCTCCTCCGCCAGCGCCAAACCCCTCCCAAACACCTCATTTTCTCCCAACTGCGCGAAGCGCGCCCTGGGCGGGCGGGGGCGCCGCTCAAGCCTGCGGGGAGGAGGATGAGCAGGAGGAGGAGGAGCAGATGCAGGAGGAGGGGGAGAGGAGGAGGTCGATCGATTCGGCAGGAGGGAAAGTCGAGAACCACAGCGCCGTTGGAGGGGGGTCCGGAGCAAGCCGAGAGAACGGCCGTGGAAATCCGAGAGGCACCGAGGAACTGAGGGAGCTCCCGAGAGCACCACGCACCACGACCACGCCGCCGCCGCCGCCGCCGCCGACGCCGACGCCGACGCCGACGCCGACGCCGCCGCCGACGGCTACGGCGACGCCGTCGCCGTCGCCGACGCCAACGGCGACGGCGACGGCGAACGGAGAACGGCGACAGGCGAACGGCGACGGCGACGACGAGGAGGCGGCGACACGACATGACACGACGACGACCGACGGCGACGACGACGACGGCGGGCCGACTGACGACGCGACAGACGACGACGGCGACGACGACGGACGACGACGACCTAGACGGGACGACGAAGACGACGACGACGACGACGCGGCGGCGCGGCGCGGCGGCGGCGGCGAGGCGGCGGCGGCGGAGGTGGCGGCGAGTGGCGGCGAGGGGGAGGACCCATGACGGCCGAGCAGGAGTCGCAAAGATCCAGCGGCTCGCGTCGGGGTTCGGCAGCCAAGTCCCGCTCTACGGGGACAGATCCTCAATACTGGCGCTTACCGGGGAGGACCAGGGAACAGAGAACCAGGGACCCCAAGCTCGCGCCACGAAAGCTGAGCCCGCTCACAGCCCCAGGCCGGCGCCTGGCAAGGGAGGAAGGGGAGCGAGGCGAGCGATGAGGAGGAGGAGGAGGAGGAGGAGGAGGAGGAGGAGGGGAGGAGGAGGAGGAGGAGGAGGCGGAGGAGGAGGAGGAGGAGGAGGAGCAGGAGCAGGAGGAGGAGGAGGAGGAGGAAGGGTGAGCGAGGCGAGGCGAGGCGACGGGGTCACGGCGCGGGAGCGCGCTGAGAACTTGTACGACTTCGACCAGTGGTCCTCGAGCTGCGGCTCGTCCTCTCGGGCTGCGGCCGCGAAGCCTTGCTCGCGGGGCCTCGGA
>CAUYUJ010005288.1:0-2500 GCA_963575745.1 Prorocentrum cordatum
GCGTATTGTTTTTTTACACACAGGATTCCCGGGAAATCCCGGGAAACGACTCTCGCTGAGGCGCCGGCGTCATTTTTTCCCAAAATGCTGCTCTCGATGAGGCGCCGGCCTGATTTCTGCTCCCGAATCGTTCCGAATCGTGCTCCCGCTGCAGCGTGGGCCTCATTTTCGGTTCGGTGTTTGGCCTCCGTCGTTCAGGATGGCGTTCTCGCCCCAGCGCGGGCCTTTTTCTCGCGCGCCCATCCGCCCGCCACCACCGCGCCGCACCGCCACCACCACCACCACCACCACCACCACCACCACCACCACCACCACCACCACCACCACCACCACCACCACCACCACCACCACCACCACCACCACCACCACCACCACCCCACCACACACCACCATCACAACACCTCACCAAGCACACATCCACCATCCACCACCAGCACCAGCACCACCACCACCACCAACACCACCACCACCACCACCACCACCACCCCCACCACCACCACCACCACCACCACCACCACCACCACCACCACGACAACCACGCACACACGCACGCACGCACGCACGTGCACCACCACCCACTACGCACGCGCGCGCGGAGCCACAGGTCCGCTACGACACGCGTCCGCGGATAGAGAAAATCAGCGCCATGGTAAGGGATAGGAGGGAGGGGTAGGACGTCAGATATGACGCGAGCGCACCTAGCTTGCCCTCCCCCCCTCCCCTCCACCCCCTCCCCCTCCCCATTCCCCTCCCCCGCTCCCCCCGCTCTTGCTCTCTCCCTCCCCCTCCCTCCCCCTTCCCCTCCGCCCCTGCTCTCCCCCCCTCTCCCCCTCGCGCCTCCCGCCCGTCCCCGCGCCAGGCGGCCGGTGGCAACGGGAGCAGCAACGGCGCCGAGGCGCGGGGGCGGCCGGCCCGCCTGCCGCTCGGCAGAGAAGGGTGGAAGGGTGGGGGGATCAGGGGGGGAGGGCGAGGAGAAGATGAGGAGGGGGGCGAGGAAAGGGCGAGGAGAGGGGGCGAGGATGAGGGGAGGCTATATTGGTGAGGGAGGGGAAGGAGCGGAGGGAGGAGGGAGGGGGTGCGGCGGGCTTGGGCGGGCGGGCGAGGGAGGGGGGAGGGAGGGAAGGGAGGGAGGGAGGAGGGGGAGTGAGGAAGGGGAGGAGGAGGAGGAGGAGGAGGAGGGAGGGAGGAGAGAGGAGGAGGAGGAGGAGGGAGGAGGACGACGCAGATATTCACAGCGACCCCTTCTCCCTCCTCCTCTTCCTCCTCCTTACCTCCTCCTCCTCCTCCCTCCTCCTCCTCAACCTCCTCCTCCTCCTCCTCCTCCTCCTCCTCCTCGTCGTCCGTAATCATTTTGGTTCAAGCCATTTTGGCTCAATGTGAGGGGTTTGCCCGACGCGTGCCGCCCCAGTGGGCTTCAATTTCCTCGCTCTTCGCAGTGTGCCCCCCCTTGGGCGGCTGCGACTTCCGTTTCGCTCACGCGCTGGGGCCGAGTGCTCTCGGCCGCTAGGGGGGGCGACTCGCACCGTTCCTGTCGACCCCGCGATGGCGCCTGCTGCTGCTTCCGCTGGCAAGGGGAGCGTGATCAAGAGACTGGGCAAGGACCGCTCTGGTACTCCGAAGCCTGGGCGCGCCGACCCGCTTCAGAAGCGAGACCCGTGGAGCCCGCCAGCATCGTCTGCTTCCATCGCTGGTCCTGCATCACCGCTCGCCCCTTCCGACGGCGACGCCGCGATGCACTTCGGCCTGGGCATGTCGCTCGACGAGGATGAAGCTGCTGACAGCGGCGTGGTTGACTTGATCAATGATGCTGGCGGAGCGGTCGACCAGAACGGCGACCAGGCCGCTCGTGACCTCATGCCAGGCCTTCCTCACCAAGGCCGTCTTCCTGCTTACTCTGTGCAGGAGGGGCCGCTGGCCGATCGCATGTTTGTGATGCTGGTAGCCATCGACTCGAACATGGCTACGAAGTCCGCGATGTAGGACTTCATTCAGAAAGCTGACACTCAGGCGGCCTCCCTCGCGGCGCGCATGGACGACATCGACTCTTGCATGAGCGCGCTGGAGGATGCGCAGGAGGCTGCGATGCTCACTGCTCTCGACGGGCGGGTGACCGTGCCCAAATCCGAGCTCATTGACCAGCGTCTGTCATGATGGATCCTTGCGGAGGCGGGGGTTCCATGTGCTTCAAGAAGTTGGAGGAGCAGGTCGCGGCGCTGGCCCAGCAGGTCACGGCTCTTCAGCAGCCCGCATCGCCGATTGTTGCAGCATCGCGCGCGCGGAGACCCCCTCTGTGGGCGAGGAGGAGGCCGAGAAGTCCAAGCGGTGGATCGGTGGCTTCCCGCGGCGCATGCTGGACAGGACGCCCACTATGCGTGGCGAAGAGCTCCTGGCCTCTTTGCCTGCGCGCGTCTTCCTCAGGGCCAACGTCGCGGCAAAGAATTTCAATCAGAGCTATGCTGTGCTGTTCGACTCAGTTGAGCAGGCCCGCGAGGCGCTGGGC
>CAUYUJ010005288.1:12500-15000 GCA_963575745.1 Prorocentrum cordatum
TTGTTATGTTTTTTCTTTGGCTGGTCGCATGGGACCACTTGGACCTTGGGTCGCTATCGGTCAGCAGCGTGGCAGAGTCGCAGTATTATACCGATCAGGAATTGTGATAAGGAGAATCAGGAGGAGGAAGAGGAGGAGGAGGAGCGAGCGAGCGAGCGAGCGAGCAGAAGCCGAGAGGCGGGCGGGTCGGGGCCGACGGCGGCCCGAGGGGCTCGACGGCTTCACCTTCCCCCCCGCTCAGTCCACCGCGCAAGGGGCCCGAAGTCATCCTTGGGTGGCAGCCCGAGCAGGGGGGGGGGGTGGAGCCGTCAAACCCCCAGCAGCGGCGCGGCGCCTCGCGGGTGCCGGCGGGAGCACGGGGCCTGCGCCAGGCCCGTGTTCACCTGCTTGTCCCCGAAGCGCGGGGCCCGCAGGACGGGGACGGGTCCCAGCGTCGGCACAGGGGGGCCGATCACCAGGGGTCCCAGCGCGAAAAGGGTGGTGCCGAAGTCCAGCACTCCCAGCGCCTTCACCACTGAGCTGGCCCACAGCAGCTCCAAAAAGTCATAGTAGCTAACAAAGACGGCGATCGAGCCGCACGGTGGCAAAACGAGGCGAGCACGACCAACGCACAGGGTACCCAAGGGCCAGCAAGCTGCAACTCCAAGGGCCCAGGAAGGTCGTACCCACCTCGGCGACGTGGACCTGCACGGAGCAGGATTTGAAAGCTGAACGAGGTCAGGAGAGCGTCCATACCAGCGGGGATCAATCATTACGAACCACTGGTAGCCGACAGGACGCTCACACCATATCAGAGTCAACTTCATCATCGTTTCCATCTTCTCGAGGAGCCCCCAACTCCAAACACTCTGGATAAGTTAGGCCATGGTCCGCCAGGGTACACGCTGTGTCGAGATATCTCTGGGGTTCGGCCCTGATCTTCCCTTTGGGGCGACTGACGGTCACCTCATCTCTCGGCAGATCCTGCCAACCTCCTGGATCTGCACAACGATCTTCTCACATCATCTGATGGCCTGCGCGCATGTGAAAAGCCGAACATTCTTGTGCATGCTCTGTGGACGCCTCAAGTTCTCAACATGTCGCGTGTTCTCGTGCACTCCAAGCCGGCCACAACATGGGAAATCAAGCCCGCGATGATTGAGGCTACCCGTGCCCGATACGGATACTCCAGCAGCGCATGTTCCTGAACCAACCATGGCCAAGGGAGAAATGCCTCCCTGGCTGCTGCATTCTGCGCAGGAGACACCACTGCATCCTCCTCAGCTTCAGGAAAACAGATAATCGCGAAACTCCTCATTCGGCTTATAAAACCACACCTCGAACTGCGCGATGTAGGTGAGCAACATCTTGTGGAAACGGCAAGTTCCTCGGACAAACCTTTCCTGCTCGTCGCTAGCCGCATGGAATCTCGCCCCAGCCTTGGCCAAGTCATCAAACTCCGCGTTGCAGCTGCGATCACATTCGCTTATGATGCCTTCCCTGACATCGGCCATGGACGTGTGCGCCTTCACGTGGCTGAAGATCACACGGCAGAAATCATCATTCAGGGCAGCTCTCTTCCACACATGGGCCCGCAGGTTGGCTGGCCCACAGGCGGATCGAAGCCTGTGGCAGCAGCCCGCCGAACCCTTACAATTTGACTTGACATGATACGTGCCAAGAACCAACTGCGACGTCATCATCAGCGCGTAGTCCTCCCCATCTCGGGCAACTTGGCTGGCCCCTTCGGCACGAGGGACAGCGCCATGACACCGAGCGACGCGCTGCCTCTCAGAGTTGTAGACGGACGCCGCCCAGCCCGCCGCCCGAAGCTCGGGCACCCGCACCGTGAACGCGCTGCCGTCCACAGAAACGTGACCATCTTGCATCGAGACGACACCACGGCGGTCCACATCGATGCTGGCATGGTCCCGACTCTTGGCACCGCCACGACACGTTTGGCCTGCAGGGGGTCGACGCCCTCGAGCGAACCTGTCTTGGCCGTCCTTGGGCTCCCTCGCCGTTCGACTGGCCGCTCTCTGAACCTCCACTGGGATCAGCACCTGCCTCTGGGCCGCGAACGCGTCACGGACGAAGAAACGGTGAAACGGCGTACCTGGGGCCGCCTGGCATCGCGGTGCGACTCTCCTGCAAAAGCTCGGGCCACACGGATCTGCGACCAATGAGCGTCAGCGATCACACCTCGCAACGGCCGCCTTTCATGAGGCATCAACTTCTTACCGTGCAAACGCTCGTGAATGGGCCGCCAAACCAGAGGGCCCGTCCTGGTCGTCCCTGCGCCTTGAAGCAGCACAGGGGCATCTCGATCGAGCTGCCTTCTCACGCCGAGCTTAACAATGTGGGCCATCCAATTGGCCGAGTAGAAACTGAGGTCCCAAGGCGTGCCCTCATCGTCCACTATGGTGACGGTGTCAATCAACTTCCAGCAGGTCCGATGAAGACTGAGCATGAGAGCAGCGATCGTTTTCTTACGCTTCAGCCACGCCTGGGGATCATCGAG
>CAUYUJ010005288.1:25000-47500 GCA_963575745.1 Prorocentrum cordatum
GAGGGCCCTGATGTGAAGCCTCATGTGGGGAGTAGCGGACGGACCCGAGAACAGCCACTGCTCCAGGAGATCAGACTCAGCTCGTCGCACCAGGGCCCACACATCACGAGCAAAGAGGAGGAGGAGGAGTAGGAGGAGGAGGAAGAGGAAGAGGATGAGGATGAGGATGAGGATGATGATGCTGACGATGATGATGACGATGAGCATGAGGACTCCTCGATGAGGATGAGGATTCTTATGATGCTGATGATGATACTGATGATGGTGATGATGCTGCTGATGATGATCATGATGATGGCGATGCTGATGATGCAGGTGATTATGATGATGTTAATGAGGATGCTGATGATGCTGATGATGACACTGCGGCTGATGATGATGTCGATGCTAATGACGATGATGTGCTGTTTTTTGATGATGATGGTGATTGTGATGCCGGTGATGCTGATGATGATAATGCTGATGCTGATCATGAGGAGGATGATGATGATGACGAGGAGGAGGAGGATACTGAATTGTAATACCAATGGCACTGAGCAGGATCGTGATACGAATAAGTCAAGTAACAGGACTAACACTATGTTCGATTAGTGTAACTGATGGTCGTAACCACGCAAATAATAGTAGTATCAATAATAGTAACGATAGTAATAGTAGTAATAATACTGATATTAATAACGATAGTAATAATGGCACTAGCAGTAATACTAATAGTACTACTAACAATATCGTACTATTATAATTATGGTCGTATTACTGATACTAACATGGCTGATATTACTGAAGATAATATCAACCACAAGAAACAACACTTAACCGTAGTAATGATCACACGGATAACAGCAATCATACTCACAGTGATAAAACCAATAATACCAATACTAGTATTCAGACTACTACTAATACTAATCATATTAGTAAGAACAATCATAATAGTGGTATAAATATAAAGGATAATATCACTACTACTACTGATAATACTAATACTAATAATAGTCGCAATGGTCATACTACTAATAGTATTCGTAATAATTCTTAAACCAAATAATACTAATAGTAATAATGCTAATACTAATGATACTGGTAAAGATCATTATCATACTAATAATAATGACACTAATAATATTACTACTACTACTACTACTACTACTGATACTACTACTACTACTACTACTACTACTACTACTACTACTACTACTACTACTACTACTACTAGTACTACTACTAGTACTACTACTATTACTACTACTACTAGTACTACTACTACTACTACTACTACAACTACTACTACTACTAATAATAATAATACTAATACTAATACTACTAATAATAGTACTACTAATAGTAGTAGTAGTAGTAGTAGTAGTAGTAGTAGTAGTAGTAGTAGTAGCAGTAGTAGTAATAAACATAATAGTATTAATACTAACAATAATATCAATAATAATAGTAATACTAATAATAACAACAATAATAACACTAATGATCTTATTCATAATAACATGATTCATAATACTGGTACTAATAATAATAACACATATAAGTATAATACTATTAATAGTAGTCATAGTCGTAGTCGTAGTAGTAGTAGTAGTAGGGCTAACCAGGGGATGGTGGCCGGGGCGCGTGGGGGGGGGCGCGGGGGGGCGCGGGGGCGCGGGGGGGGCGCGCGGGGCGCACGGGGCGCGCGGGGCACGCGGGACGCGCGGGGCGCGCGGCGCGCGCGGGGCTCGCGAGGCGCGCGGGGCGCGCGTGGCGCGCGCGGCGCGCGTGGCGCGCGCGGCGCGTGGGGCGCGCGGACGCGCGTGGCGCGCGCGGTGCGCGTGGCGCGCGAGGCGCGCGGGGCGTGCGGGGCCTCCTGGGAAGCCGCCTTAGGCTTCCTCAGGGGCCTCTTGGGTATCCTGGGAGGCTCCTTGGGCCTCCTGCGAGGCCTCTTGGGCCTCTCGAGAGGCCTCTGGGGCCTCCTGAGAAACCTCTTGGGCCTCCTGGGGGGCCTCTTGGGCCTCCTGGGATGCCTCTTGGGCCTCCTGGGAGGCCTCTGGGGCTTCCTGGGAGGCCTATTGGGCCTCCTGGGAGGCCTATTGGGCCTCCTGGGAGGACTCTTTAGCTTTCTGAGAGGCCTCTTGGGGCTTCTGGGAAGCCCCTTGGGCCTCCTGAGATGCCTCTTGGGCCTCCTGGGAGGCCTCTGGGGCCTCCTCAGAGGCCTCTTGGGCCTCCTGAGGCGCCTCTTGGGGCTCGTGGGGGGCCTCCTGGGGTGCCTCTTGGGCCTCCTGGGAGGCCTCTTGGGCCTTCTGGAAGGCCTCTTGGGCCTCCTGAGAGACTTATTGGGCCTCCTGGGACGCCTCTTGGGCCTCCTGAGAGGCCTCTTGGGCTTCCTGAGAGGCTTCTTGGGCCTCCTGTGAGGCCTCTTGGGCCTCCTGGGAGGCCTCTTTGGCCTCCTGAGAAGCCTCTTAGGCATCCTGAGAGGCCTCTTGGGCCTCCAGAGAAGCCTCTTAGGCCTCCTGAGAGGCCTCTGGGGCCTCCTGAAAAGCTTCTGGGGCCTCCTCAGAGGCCTCTTGGGCCTCCCGTGAGGTTTCTTGAGCCTCCCGAGAGGCCCCTTGGGCATCCTGAGGGGCCTCTTTGGCCTCCTGGGAGGCCTTTGGGGCCTCCTGGGGGGCCTCTTGGGCCTCATGATGATGATGTTGATGCTGATGCTGATGCTGATGCTGCTGCTGATGATGATGATGATGATGCTTCTGATGCTGATGGTGAGTATGATGATGGGGATGATCATGCTGAGGATGGTGAGGATGACGATGACGAGGACGACGATGACGACGACGATGATGATGATGATGGTGATGATGATCATGATGATGATGATCATGCTGGTGGTGATGCTGATGCTGATGGTGTTGCTGATGATGATGAGGACTGTGATGCCGATGTTGCCGCTGGTGGTGATGACGACGATGATGGTGGCGGTGGCAGTGGTTGTGATGATGTGGATGATGATCATGGTGATAATGCGGATGATGATGGTGATGATGGCGGTGGACGGTGGCGACGACGACAATTCACACCGACGATGATGATGGTGATGGTGATGATGGCAATGATGACGATGATGATAATGATGAGATTGATGATGTTGATGATCATACGCCACCAAACATCATACGTCATCAAACATACATCATCAAACATCATACATCATACATCATCACACATCATCAAGCATCACACATCATACATCATAATACACCATCACACACCAGACACCATACTACATCATCATACATTATCGTGCACCATACACCATACATCATAATACGCCACCAAACACAACACATCATAATACATCATCAAACACCATACATCATACTAGGCCATCAAACACCGCACAACAATCATTATCATACACCATCAAACCTCATGCATCGTAATACATCTCACATCATCAAACATCATACAACACACAGCAAACATCATACATCATCAAACATCATACATCAAACATCACACATCATACATCATCAACATCAACCATCATCAATCATCAAACATCATACATCATCAACCATCAAACATCAAACATTGCACATCAAACACCAACCATCATTAAACATAAAACACCAACCATGATCAAACATCAACAAAATCAACCATCAAACATCAAACATCAACAAACATCAAATATCAAACATCATCAAACATACATCAAACATCATCACGCATCAAACATCAAACATGATACAGCAACCACCACAAATCATCAAACACCATACATCAAACACCAAACAACATCCATCAGCATTTAACATAAAAACTCAAACATCAAACATCATTCTATATCAAACATCAAACATCAACCATTATACATTGTGAAGCACAATACATCTTACATAATCAAAGACCATACATCAATCATCATACACCATCATACATCATCATACACCATCGTACACCACCAGACAAAATATTTCATCATCTTACACCATCATACATCATCATACATCATCATACATCATTATACATCATCATACATCACCATACATCATCATACATCATCATACATACATGAAACACCCACACCCACACCCACATCCACACCCACACCCACAATCTCATTTTTTTGTTAAACCCGTTGGAAACGCGAAACCTCCATCACCACCCTTAAGTCGTCTCACGGAGGAACTGCCCGGCCACCATCCCCCGGTCAGCCCTAGTAGTAGTAGTAGTAGTAGTAGTAGTAGTAGTAGTAGTAGTAGTAGTAGTAGTAGTAGTAGTAGTAGTAGTAGTAGTAGTAGTAGTAGTAGTAGTAGTAGTAGTAGTAGTAGTAGTAGTAGTAATAGTAGTAGTAGTAGTAGTAGTAGTAGTAGTAGTAGTAGTAGTAGTAGTAGTAGTAGTAGTAGTAGTAGTAGTAGTAGTAGTAGTAGTAGTAGTAGTATCACGAGTACAAAGAGGAAGATGAATAAGAAGAAGACAACGAATAGTAAGAAGAGGAGGAGGAGGAAACTGAGGAGCAGGACCAGGACCAGGAAGAGGAGGAGAAGCAGAAACAAGAGGAGAGGAGGAGGAGCAGGAAAAGCAGGAGGGAGACGCGCGGCGCTGCGGATTCA
The DNA here is from genome assembly GCA_963575745.1 of Prorocentrum cordatum. NCBI lineage: Eukaryota > Dinophyceae > Prorocentrales > Prorocentraceae > Prorocentrum > Prorocentrum cordatum. Next base: position 29,599 of record CAUYUJ010005288.1, read on the forward strand.
AAACGAGGCTTGGGAGCCGCACTGACTCACGAGCCGCACTGGCTCAAGCGATCCCGTCGTGCGCGCCACTTTCATCGGCTGTGGCCCTGGGCGCGCGCGGCAGAGCCGAGAGTGGCAATGGCGGACTCTCGGCCAGGGGCCCGGCTGCCCCTGAGCGCAGGCCGCACGGGCCTGGGCGGGCCCGCGCCGCCGTCGGGGGCCCGCGGCCCGACCTCCGAGCCGCAGGGGCGACCGCCGAGCAGCCCGAGCCCGCAGCGGCGGCACCGCCCCTCGCGCCGCGTGATCGTCCGCGCCCGCGCCGCGCGCCTGGCCCAGCGGAGCGGCGGCGCGGCCCGGGCCCCTGCCGGGGGCGCGAGCGGCAGCCTGGCTCCGGCCTCCGTCGAGGGCGCGGGCAGCTGCCGCAGCACGGCTCGGGCCCCCGGCGTGGGCGGCGGCGGCGGCGCAGCTCGGGCTCGCGAGGCCGCTCCGCCCGTGGGCGTCCCGAGCGGCCCCGCAGCGGGGCTCGTGGAGGCGGCAGCGGTTAGCTCGGACTCGCCGCCGCACGTGACGTGCAGCCAGACCGCGGGCATGTCGAACACGGTCTGCGTCTCCGACGCCGTCGGCGAGTGGGCGGTCGTGGGGGCGAAGCTCGTGCAGGAGCTGTCGAAGTTTGGAGAAGTCGCCCGCCTCGACGCCATCGGCGGCACGCTCGGGACCGTACTGGCGACGTACTTCGACGTGCGGTGCGCCCAGAGCGTGCTGCTGCACATGGCGTCCCGCGCTGAACCTTTCCAATCAGCGCCACAGGACTGCCGCATCGTCTTGGTCGACCTGTCGGGCTTCTTTGCGAAGACAGGCTACGCGACAAGACTCCAAGATTTCGGGGAGGTGGCCCACATCGACATGCACGAGGCGCTGGCGGCCGTCGAGTTCTACGACCTTCGCTCTGCGCACGCGCTCTTGGTGGCGGCGGGTGGCTGCGCCACCCCGGTGTCCGGAAGCGCTCCTGTGCCACCCGCGATGCTGACGCGGGGCCTCCCCGAACCTGTTCTAGCGCAGCCGCGGGCGCTGCGCGGCACAGGACGCCCGATGGCTGCACCCTCCAAGGCTGGCCCTCAAGACAATGGCAGCGTCCCGGGCAGTGCTGGAGAGCGGGCCGGCGACGTGGCCAAGCACCTCCTGGCGCGGACCAAGGGCAGCAGCGAGGGCCTCCAGGAGCTCGACATCACTCCAGGGGCCATCCTACGTGGCGAGGACAAGCGGACGACCGTCGTGGTCAGGCACCTGCACGGACCCCGCGCGAGAAGAGGCCTCCTGATGCTATTGGACAGGTGCGGCCTCGGTGACCAGTATTCTTTCTTCCACATGCCATGGAAGGAAGACCGCAGTCGTTCGGCAGGTATCGCTTTCGTGAACTTCGCGTCGCCGCACGACGTGCACATCTTCTGTGGAGCGGTGGCGAGCGGGCTCTGGCGGGACGTTTGCGGCAAGCCCCCCCCGTGGCCGCCCGCTGTGAGCTACGCCCGCTTCCAGGGCCACGAGGCCCTGGCGCGGCACTTCGGGCCCTCGGCCGCGCTCCCAGAGCAGGACCCCGAGAAGCGCCCGATCGCCCGGCCAGAGGTGCTCGGCCGGTCTGCCAGCGACGACGCCCCGGTGGAGACGACGAGGGCCCTGCGCACCCCCGGCCCGCCCAGCATCGCAGACGGCGCCGCGCGGTCCGACCACCACGACCTGGCGGCAGAGCGCGGGCCGCCCGGCAAGAGCCAGCCTGCTCTCCACGGGGGGCACGGCGCGGGGGAGAGCCCTCTGTCCGAGGCCCGGCGAGCCCGAGAAGGTTGACGGAGACGTCTGGTGGCGCTGGATGCCGGGGGGGTAGGGCCGCTCTGCCCGCGCACGACACGGCCCTGACGTCGTCGGAGCGCGATGTCCGGATTCCTCTTGCGACTGGCTCGCCGGCACTTGCAGACAGGGCTCTCTTCCGCAGCAGCTCTCGCCTGCGATGCCGGACGTGTTCTCACTGCCTACTCCCTGAGGCGCTGCAAAAGCCTCGTCGGGGTGTTGTGTTTTTCATCCTCATGTCCTGAAGGCTCATCCTGGTAGGCTGACATGGGGGCTGGGCCTTGGTATAGACTCCCACTGGGCCGCCCCTGCGCCCGCCGCCCCGCCCCGCGACGGACATCGGCTGCTCCGTGACCATGCGCAGGCCCGCCGTTCTCCCCCCTCCACTCAGGCCCGCCCAGGGTCTCGTGGCGGCAGGCCTCGTGGCGTCCAGGCGAGGTCCAGGGCGCCACCCAGGTCTGCCTTTTTTTGTTTGTTCGGGATATCGGGTGCTCCGTAAGCACGCGCATGCCCGCGGTCCCCCTTCCCTCCCCCCAGGCCCGCCCAGGGTCACGCGGCGGCAGGCCTCGTGGCGTCCAGGTGAGGTCCTGGCGCCACCCAGGGTTCTTGTTTTCTCTGGGCATCCCGCGCAGGAACACACAGGAACACACCCTCTCCTCTCACACACTCATCACCATCAACATCAGTAGCATCATCACCACATCATCATCAACATCAGTAGCATCATCACCATCACCATCACTCACTCACTCACTCACTCCTTCACTCCCACTCACTCCTTCACTCAGCATCATCATCATCACACTCATCATCGGCATCACTCACACACCCATTCACACTCACATTAACTTACACACAGACTATTTTGACCACCTGGACCATCACTCGATCACACACTCATTCACCCACTCACTCATCATCTGCATCATCCGCATCAATTATCACCATCATCATCATCATCATCATCATCATCATCATCATCATCATCATCATCATCATCATCATCATCATCATCATCATCATCTTGACTCATTCAGTCATTCACTGACTCACTCACTCACCCACTCATTCGCTAGCTTGAAAAGGGGGGAAGTATCGGGCGGGAGGCTCGTCCGTGAGTGAATTGCGAGGAAGTCTCAGGCGGGAGCCCTCTCCCTATGGGGCCCGCACATCATGTTCTTAATCCAGACGGGTCATCCTCGAACCTATAACTGTCGTCACTTTTGGGCTCCTTAGGCTTGAATATGGGGGAAGTATCAGGCGGGAGGCTCGTCTGTGAGTGAATCGCGAGGAAGTCTCAGGCGGGAGCCCTCCCCCTCTATGCGGCCCGCATTCTATGTTTTCAATCCGAACGGGTCATCCTCGAACCTGTAGTTGTCGTCACTTTTGGGCTCCTCAGGCTTGAATATGGGGGAAGTATCGAGCGGGAGCCTCGTCTGTGAGTGATCTGCCAGGAAGTCTCAGGCGGGAGCCCTCTCCCTATGGGGCCCACACTTCATGTTTTTCATCCGAGCAGGTCCCCCTCGAACCCGTCAGCTTTCGTCACTTTTGGGCTCCTGAGGCTTGAATACGGGGGAAGTATCAGGCGGGAGCCTCGTCTGTGAGTAATCTGCGAGGAAGTCTCAGGCGGGAGCCCTCTCTCTATGGGGCCCACACTTTATGTTTGTAATCCGAACGGGTCACCCTCGAAACTGTAACTGTCGTCACTTTTGGGCTCCTTAGGCCTGAATGCGGGGGAAGTATCAGGCGGGAGTCTCGTCTGTGAGTGACTTGCGAGGAAGTCTCAAGCGCATCCGCAGGCCCGCTGCTCTCCCCCCCACTCAGGCCCGCCCAGGGTCTCGTGGCGGCAGGCCTCGTGGCGTCCAGGCGAGGTCCAGGGCGCCACCCAGGTCTGCTTTTTTTGCTTGTTTGGGATATCGGGTGCTCCGTGAACATGCACAGGCCCGCCGTTCCCCCCCCCCCCCCCCCACTCAGGCCCGCCCAGGGTCTCGTGGCGGCAGGCCTCGTGGCGTCCAGGCGAGGTACAGGGCGCCACCCAGGTCTGTTTTTTTTGTTTGTTTGGGATATCGGGTGCTCCGTGAACATGCACAGGCCCGCCGTTCTCCCCCCCCCACTCAGGCCCGCCCAGGGTCTCGTGGCGGCAGGCCTCGTGGCGTGCGAGGTCCAGGGCGCCACCCATGTTTTTTTTTTTTTTTTTTAGTTTGTTTGGGACATCGGGTGCTCCGTGAAACTGCACAGGCCCGCCGTTCACCTCCCCCCACTGAGGCCCGCCCAGGGTCTCGTGGCGGCAGGCCTCGTGGCGTCCAGGCGAGGTACAGGGCGCCACCCAGGTCTGTTTTTTTTTTGTTTGTTTGGGATATTGGGTGCTCCGTGAGCATGCGCAGGCCCGCGGTCCCCCTTCCCTCCCCCCAGGCCCGCCCAGGGTCACGCGGCGGCAGGCCTCGTGGCGTCCAGGCGAGGTCCAGGGCGCCACCCAGGTCTGCCCCTTTTTATAGATATATGTGTTTTTCTACTCGCGAACGGCGGCGCAATGAATGTGAGGTGAAACTGTGACGCCGCGCGCCGAGCAGGCCTACCGGAGGAGGAGGAGGAGGAGGAGGAGGAGGAGGAGGAGGAGGAGGGAGGAGGAGGAGGAGGAGGAGGAGGAGGAGGAGGAGGAAGAGGAGGGAGGAGGAGGAGGAGGAGGAGAGGAGGGAGGAGGAGGAGGAGGAGGAGGAGGAGGAGGAGGAGGAGGAGGAGGAGGAGGAGGAGGAGGAGGAGGAGGAGGAGAGGGAGAGAGCAAGAATTGGCACGACTTCAAGGTCAGCCAACGCATGCGCCGCCTCCAACGGCGTCTGCAGGCAGCCTCGTCGTGTAGGCAATGCAATACCCAGCACCCCCCACCAGCGGTGCATTGGGCCTAGGGCGGCACCCTTACGGACTCGTGCATGCATGCCACGCGTGAATGCAGAAGCTAGTGCAGGTACCAGCCATAGTGGTTGTTGCCCCATCTTCCATACACCTCGGATCCCAAAGACAGCAACTTTCCCAACTCTGTCGTCACAAGCTCTTTCTTTGACATGCCCCCGCCCTTCCCCTCATACGTAGCCATCCATACCCAGAGTTGCTCGGGCTCAGACACCCTCGTTCGCATATACGTAGTCAGAAGTTGGAAGTGAATGTGCTAGCACGGCAATGCACAATTCTCCGCGTGGAGACAATTCTCCGCGTCGAGACAATTCTCCGCTGGGTGCCCGTAGTGTGCTGGCACTTTGATGTAGCCTTCTCCTGCGGGAGCTCTCGACCTACGACGCCACTCAGGATCGTGCTTGTGCTCCTCTCGCTGACGTTGGCCTCTGTGTCCAGTCTGTACAAGACCAGACCCTCGTTAGAAGAAGGACTACACAAACATAATGCTTGCACGCGGTGGCGCAGCCTTCGCTTATGAGGAACATCCTGGAGGCCTCGCGCGGCGCGAAGTAGTAGTTTTATTTAGTGCACACGTCAGCTCTGTTAGCTATGGACTTACCCTCGTGCGGCGATGCTCTGGAGTCAGTCCGACGTGAATCCGACGTGATTCCGACGTAGTCCGACGTGAACCCGACGTAAATCCGATGTGTATCCGACGTGAATCGGGTCTCAAGTTGCCGCGCGAGGCCTCAAGTTGGGGGGTGGTCTGCTACTGCAGGTAGTCAGTTTGTTCTCCTCGCAGGTCCTGGGCCCCGTGCAGCGTTCTCTGGGGCGGGGTCCAGATCCTGTCCCTTCCCTTCTTACTTACTCGTTAGCAGTATCGTAATTCAATGAGGCATAGAATGATGCTTCGTATTGCGCGTGAGTATTTTCAAGGGCTCATTTGGTGCCCAGTCTGATTGGTACCGTGGCACCAGCACAGCGCCGACGGAGGTCTGCGGCACCGTGCTTCTGTGGCTTTTTGATATACCTGTCTGCTCAACTTCGGCCACGGTGCTTCGTGTGCCCATGCATGTCGCGTGAAGCGTCCCAAGTGCTGGCACCGTGCAGCGTGGACCCGCACTTCGGTTTACCCTGAAATAATCACTGAATGTGGTTCAGTCATCGCCTTCGTCTCCCTCCTGATCCTCTTCACTATGCTCATGCTCCTCGTCCTTCCTGTCTCACCCCCTCCTCACGAAGGTGGATAACAATTGATGCTGCGTTAGAAAGAAACTTTCAACTTTTGCAATAATTCCGCGTGCGTCACATGCTCGCAATCCAAAGAAGGCCTGGCGCCGGAAGCGGGGCCGGGCGCCGGGAGACTGGCGTGCGGACCCGTGGGCGGTTGTGTGCAAGCGACATGCAAACTACAATCGCTTAGCATTCTGCCAGGATCCTGTTGTTTTCCGCCACAAAGGAAACCTTTTGCATTCTGCCACAAGGGGGATTCTTTTTGTAATACGCCGCAAAACACATCCTTTTGTCATCCGCCACAGAAGGGTTCTTTTTGTATTTCGTCACAAAAAGAATGCTGCTGCATTCTGCCACATATCGAATCTATGTGTGTTCTGCCACAGCGGGGGTTTCTTTTGTTTTCGGCCACACACGGACTCCTGTTGGATTCCGCCGTATAAGGAATCCCGAGGTAATCAACCACATAAGGGTTTCTCTTGTATACTGCCACACAGAACCCCTTTCGTACTCCACCACAAAAGTAGTCCTTTTGTATTCCGCAAGAAATGGAAACCTTTCTTGTTTTTGCCACAACGGGGATTCTGGTGTATTCCGCCGCAAGGCGAACCTTTTTGTGTTCGGCAACTGTTTGGATTCCTTTTGCATTCCGCCGCATAAGGAATCCTTGGGCAACCGACCATATGAGGATTCTGTTCGTATGCCGCCACAAAACAAAGCCACCACATAAGGACTCATCCCTTAGTATTCCGCCACAAGCTGGATCCTTTTTAGTATTCTGCCACACGTGGAATCCTTTGTTATTCCGCCACAACGGTGATCCTTTTGCAGCAAAGGAATTCTTTTGCATTCCGATTTCGGTATTCTGCCGTCAAAACGAACCTGGCGCATCATAGATGTCCCTGTGGTGGAATACAACAGGATTTATGTGAGCGGGACGGAACATCTTTCACTTAGTCGAATACGCATCGATTTTGTGTGGCGGGTTACAGCAATATGTCGGTCGTTGCTTCGTTCGAAGAAAAGGCGACCGTCCCTGGCAGCGGATTTTCCATAGTCAACGGCAGCAGCCTTCGATGGATGGGGGGCGCGAGGTGTTCTTTGAGCCCTGGGCGCGGTGCGGCGTGCATGTTGTTGCTCATCATTCCTTTTGCTGTGTCTGTCCTCACCCTCCCTCTCCTCCTCCTCCTCCTCCTTCCCCTGCTCCTCCTCCCCCTCCTTCCTTCCAGCCTCCTGCGTCACCCCTCCTCTATGCTCTGGGAGCAGGAGGAGGAAAATGAGCAGGAGGAAGATACTGATGATGAGGATGTCTCCCCCTCCCCCAGGCTCTCGTTTGGGGGCTCCGGGGGGGGAGGGGCCGGACACAACACACACACACAGACACGCACACGCACACACAGGCACACATATCTATGTCTATATATGTATAGATGTGTATATTTGTATGTATGTATGTATGTATGTATGCATGTATGCATGTATGTATGTATGTATGTATGTATGTCTGTATGTATATTTTATAATTTGTATATATGTTTAAATATTTACATTATTTGTATGTATGTTTATATATATACATACATATTAGTGTGCGTATATATATATATGTACGGATACATACACGGATCCATATCCATGTATTTTCCCAATCAGAGCTTGCCTCTGTAGGGGTCCTAGTGGACTCATATGGTTAGGTGAGGTGGAGCGCCGATTTGGTGGCCGGTGGCCGGGTGCCCGGGTGCCCGGGTGCCTGTGGTTGCCCGGTGCCCCGGGATTTCGGTGGCCGGTGGCCGGGTGCCCGGGTACCCGGGTGCCCGTGGGTGCCCGGTTGCCCGGGTGCTCGGGGGTGCCCGGAGGTGCCCAGGGGTGCCCGGGTAGTTTACAGCCATGTAGCCCTATAGCTTTATAGCTCTATAGCCCATTAGCCCAATAGCCCAACAGCCCAATAGCACATATAGCCCATATGGCCTTCTATCCCAATAGCCCTATAGCCTTATAGCCCTATAACCCTATAGTCCTATAGCACCTATAGCCCCATGGCACAATTGCCCTATAGCACTATACCCCCATAGCCATATAGCCCTATAGCCCCATAACCCTATAGCCCTGTAGTCCTATATCCCCATGGCCCCAACAAGAACCTGATTGGGATTTCTCTGGTATCATTACATATACATATTTGTGTATATATGCATATGTATTCGTATATATATATATGTATATATGTGTATATATGTATACATAGATATACGTGTCTATATATGACGAGTGTTATTTCTATAGAGAGAAGGCAGCGATTCCTCGATGCGCGTGGGCTCTGACTTCAAGCTCTCATTCGCCCGCCGCCCCTGCGCGACCGAGCCTCCCTCTGGCTCCGCCCTTGGATGCTCGCCTCGCTCCTGGCGGCGGCGGCGGCGACCTCTTGCGGCCGGAGGGCGCGAGCGCCCCTTCCAGCCTGGGCCGAGGGCCCGCCCTGGCGGCCCTGCGGCTGGCGCTGCAGTCCAGACGGTGAACGCGGACGTGACCCCCTACGGGGCTGGCAGCCTGCCGGCCAGAGCTGCCTCGAACGAGCAAGGCGTACTGCAACGCGGGGGCGCAGACGGAACCCGAGGCGGAGTCCAAGGTCGCCGCGCCCCGCGCGACCCAGGTCGTCCCGCCCCGCGCGCCCCGGGCGGCTTGCTCCGAGGCGCTCTCGGGCTACATCGAGGAGGCCGTCCGCCACGGCGCGCCTGTGCCCCCTCCGCTCCACCGCTGGTGGAGATGGCTCTCGAGGGGACGTTTTCGACACTGGCGACGGGGATGTGGAGGACTCCGAGGCCTGCTTCGAGCAGGCCACGCCCCAGTACGTGGCCGCCTCCACGCTGCTGCCTGCTCATGTTGCCGAGTGCCATGGGTGGGGGGTTCGGGTTCCTGACGTCGAAGGACAGCGTCGATTCGGAAATTCTGATTGCGAGCGAGGTCATGGTGGCGGCGCTGCGGGCGCGCGCCGACGACCTCTCGACGGTGGCGGTGGTACCAGCTGGGTGGCTCGACGCGGCCTACGAGATGGTGCAGCTGCTTGCCTGGGACCGCGTCGGCGCGCCACTCGATGGCCAGCTCATCTCTGCCGAGATCATGGAGACGCCGAGCGCCCTGGTGCGGCGCTTCGCAGGTCTTCGCCTTCACCGACGACGGCTGGTGGCCCGAGCCGATGGCCGCCCTTGGGGCCGCCCCCCCCCCCGATGCTGGCAACCCTGGCTTCCCTGCAGGGCGCGGAGCCCGATCTCGAGCCGTCGGGCGGCTTGTCCACGCTGGGGGGGTCTCTGGGCGCGGCTCCGCTCTCCCCTGGCCCCTGGGCCGCGGCCAGCGGCCGCTGGGGTTGGGCCCGCCGCGCGGTTCTCCGGGGGGGGCCTCCCCCCCCCGGCCGCCGCCGCGACGCCGCCGGGCGAGCTCGTGGAGCAGCGGCGGGCCGACGTTCTCGGGGAGGTGCGGAGGCTCGCCGACGAGGTGGAGGAGCTGTAGAGGCAACGCGAGGCTTTGCAGGCGGAGGGGGCGGGCCTGGCGCATCCGAAGCCAGGCGTGCGCAAGGCCCCCGCTCGGAAGGCTTCCCAGCAGCAGCAGCAGCAGCAGCAACAGCAGCAGCAGCAGCAGCAGCAGCAGCAGCAGCAGCAGCAGCAGCACCAGCAGCAGCAGCAGCAGCAGCAACAGCAGCAGCAGCAGCGGCAGCAGCAGCAGCAGCAGCAGCAGCAGCAGCAGCAGCAGCAGCAGCAGCAGCTGCAGCTTCAGCTGCAGCAGCAGCAGCAGCAGCAGCAGCAGCAGCAGCAGCAGCAGCAGCCATCAGCAGCAGCAGCAGCAGCAGCAGCAGCAGCAGCAGCAGCAGCAGCAGCAGCAGCAGCAGCAGCAACAGCAGCAGCAGCAGCAGCAGCAGCAGCAGCAGCAACAGCAGCAACGGCAGCAGCAGGAGCAGGAGCAGGTCCTGGAGCAGATCCTTGCGGGCCAGGGCGCGCTCCTGGAGCGGGTCTCGGCCTTGGAGGCCAGCGGGGCTCCGCCCGGGGCGCCGGCGGCCCTGCCCGCTGCCTGCGGGCCGCCCTCGGCAGTTCCGCCGTTCGGCGCGGCTCTTCGGCGGGGCTTGCTCGGCCCCCCGCCCCCGCCCGGGCCGGCGACCGCGGCCGGCGAAGGCGGAGTGCTGACCCCTGCCAGCGGCGCGCGCTGCGGCTGCCGTGGCTGCCGGGCCCCCGCCGCTTCGCCGGGGAGGTGCTGCGAACCCGCTCCTGCAGAGGCCCCTCGCGGGACAGACGGCGCCCGGCCCCTCGGGCCCTCCCTCGGTGGCGGGCCCCCGGCCCCTGCCTAAGCGGGGCTCGGGCCCCCCTCCAGCGCGGGCGCCGCTGCGGGGTCTCCGCTCCCGGGCTCCTCTCCAGGCCCCAGCGACCGCGAGGAATCCGAGGCCGGTCATCGGCATCCTGTATCTGTCGTCATTCTTGGGCTCCTCAGTGAGCGTGGCTATGGAGGAAGTATCATGCGGGGGCCTCGTCTGCGAGTGAACTGTGAGGAAGTCTCAGGCGGCGGCTCCCTGCCTACTGGGACCCGCATTTCATGTTCGAATCCGAGGCGGGCCATCGGCATCCTGTAACTGTCGTCACTTTAAGGTTCCTCAAGCGTGAATGAGTATCAGGCGGGGGCTTCGTCTGTGAGTGAAATGTGAGGAAGTCTCAGGCGGGGGCTCCCTCCCTAAGGGGCCCGCATTTCATGTTCGAGGCGGGTCGTCGGCATCCCGTAACTGTCGTCGCTTTTAGGCTCCTCAGGCTTGAGTGTGGAGGAAGCATCAGGCGGGAGCCTCGTCTTTGAATGTATTGTGAGGAAATCTCAGGCGGGAGCCCCCTCCCTCAGGGGCCCGCGCCTCATGTTTGAATCCGAAGACGGTCAACGGCATCATGTAAATGTCGTCATTTTTGGGCTCCTCAGGCCTGAATATGGAGGAAACATCAGGCGGGGACCTCGTTTGGGAATCAATTATGAGGAAGTCTCAGGCGGGGGCTCCCCTCCTTTGGGGGCTTGCGCTGCGCGTTCGAATCCGAGGCGGGTCATCGGCGTCATGAAAATGTCGCCTCTTCTGGGCTCCTCAGGCGTGAATATGGAGGAAGCATCAGGCGGGAACTTCGTCTGTGAATGTATTGTGAGGAAGTATCAGGCGGGAGCTCCCTCCCTAAGGTGCCCGCGCTTCATGTTCGAATCCGAGGCGGGTCATCGGCATCCTGTAACTGTCGTCACTTTTGGGGTCTTCAGGCGTGAGTATGGAGGAAGTAGCATGCGGGGGCCTGGTCTGCGAGTGACTTGCGAGGAAGTCTCAGGCGGGTTCCGAGGCGGGTCATCGGCATCCTGTAACTGTCGTCACTTTTGGGTTCCTCAGGCATGAACAAGGAGGAAGTATCCGGCGGGGGCCTCGTCTGTGAGTGAATTGTGAGGAAGTCCCAGGGCTCCCTCTTTAAGGAGCCCGCATTTCTTGTTCGAGTCCGAGGCGGGTCATCGGCATCTTGTAACTGTAGTCATTTTTAGGCTCTTCAGGCCTGGATGTGGAGGAAGATCGGGCGGGAGCCTCGTCTTTGAGTGAACTGGATTCAGGGCGATCCAGACGCGGGCCGACGCCTCCTGAACGTCCCGAACATGCACGAGACGCGGGACATCCATGGCGTCTTACCGGCACGCGTCGGCATGGAGATTCGGTTCACGGCCGCGCAGGAGGAGTTGAAGAAGTTGGGGCTCGTGCAGGAGCAACGGGCCACCATCCTGTCCTTCGAGTTTCACCCGCGCGACGAGCGGGGCTACGAGGAGTGCGCGCAGGGCCAGCTCTTTCGCCCCCGCTACCTACCGCGGGAAAACGGGCTGCAGGTCCACGGCTTCGAAGTGTCCTCGATCTACAAGGAGGTCGCCGAGCTGCTGCTGCAGGGCGCCGAAGGCGCCGTCGAGCATGGCGAGGCCGAGCCGCGGGCGAGGAGCTTTCTCATGTTCAGGCCCAGCGAGCAGAAGTTCACGTGGCAGAGCTCGGGGGCGCGCACTGTGCGCCGCTCGGGGTTCACCCTGGCGCGCGCGTCCTACCTGGCCTCCACGCTGTCGCCGGGCCAGGCGCTGCGCAAAGGCGTCGCCGTCGACTGCGCGAGGGGCCAGGGCGCTGGCCGCGCGGGCACGTCGGGCGAGCAGTGGTGGCTGCGCCTCTACGTCATGTTCGCCCGCGCCACGCGCGTGCGGAACATGCTGATCCTGCGGCCGCCCTTGCGCGAGTTTCTGGGGCGCGGGGGGCGCTCGAGAAGTTCGAGGGGAAAGCGAAGACCTCCAGGTATAAGGCCGAGCAGCTTGCCGCGGAGCTTGGCTTCGTGCTGCCTCCCGCGTGAGCGCCGCGGCGCGCAGCAAGAGGCCCGCGGGGTTGCCCCGACGGTCTGGCCCGCGGGGTTGTCCCAGCGGCCTGCCCCCGCGCCCCAGCGGCCCGCGGGGTTGTCCCAGAGGCGTGGCCCGCGGAGCTGCCCCAAAGGCTTCGCGAACCAGCCGTCGGCGAATGCGCGCGCGCGCTGGCCGAGGCGGCGGCGGCGCCGAAGGACATCGATTTGCTTGCCCCGACCAGGGGGGGGGGCATGGAGAAGAAGCAGGGGAAGGGTAACGACGGGGAAGGGATTGGGACGATGAGGAGGTGGAGAAGGAGAAGGAGGAGGAGGAGGAGGAGGAGGAGGAGGAGGAGGAGGAGGAGGCGGAGGGGAGAGGAGGAGGAGGAGGAGGAGGAGGAGGAGGAGGAGGAGGAGGAGGAGGAGGAGGAGGAGGAGGAGGAGGAGGAGGAGGAGGAGGAGGAGGAGGAGGAGGAGGGGGGGGAGGAGCGAGCGAGCGAGCCGCAGGAGAGGCGTCCGAGTGACGAACACCCACCGCGTGTGAGACCTGAGAGCCACAGGGGTGGCGGAGGGCGGAAGCCTGGGAGAGGGTGGGGCGCCTCAGGAAAACCACGCCCAAGAAAACCTCCCAGGCCCAAGCCCAAAAGAAACACTAGGGGGCAGGGTTCGGGCCAGAACGCACCGCTCCTGCCCCCCGCTGGCGGGGCTCCAGGCCGCGGGTGATGCGGTCGATCGCCGTGAGCTGGTTCGCCCTAGTCTTTGGATTCTCCGAGAAACCTTGGCACTGCGCCCGCAGCTTGCGGGCGGACCTGAAGGACTCGGACCCGTTGAAATTGCCACCGCACTTGCGGCAGCAATACACGGAATTGACACAGAAAACATCATGCCCCAATTCAGCGAATTCAGCAAGCACAGGTTGGGGTACGTGGGCCGAGCCGCTGGCAGCCGACACCTGCCCCAGCGGCAGAGGAGGGACCGCGGGAACCGAGGAGGCCTCCAAAGGCCGAGACGTGGACCCCAACATCCTATCGGCCGCCTCGATGGCCGCCGTGACCCTAGAATCCGAGACACTAAGCCACGCCTCAGAACTCCGCAAGAAGAAGTCCTCGGCCAGGCTCTGGACAAGGGGCGAGGGAGCACATGCACGATCAGCTCCCGAACGAAGAGTCTGGAGGGTACTCGCACACCGAGCGACACGATTGCACCTTCGACACCGATACTCTGACGTCCTCTGGCAGAAGAGCAACTCGTGGTCCTGGGGCCTCTCGAAAACCACACGCTTGGGCACCTGGGCGAGCTCTGGGTCCTGCACCACGACAGGGTCAGCTCCCCACTTCCGAAACTGCACGACCTGGAAGGCCGCCCACGACACATAGTGCAGGACCTGCCTGTGTTGCTTCAGCCCAGCTGCCAGACTGTCAGCCAGTGTCTTTGACACCATATGCGAAGCGCTGCCACACTTCGCGAAGAAATCGGCCCAGGCATTGCCGACGTAGGCCTCCAGCTCGTCTGGCGTGGCCGACCCGATGATGTCCTCCAGCTTCCTGTGAGCTGGGGTCCACTGAAACCGCACTGGTGGCAGACGTGGATCGCGTGCTCTGGCAGCCGAAAAAATATCTCTCCAGACTCGGGCGTGCTTCGCTTTGCCAAACTCGAGCCTCTGGTCCCAGGACGCACCTTCTTCCACGAGCGATTTCAGATCAGAAATGAAAGCCTCATGCCCAGGATGCCACTGAAGTCCCATCTTAATGGCATAGCGCTCAGCACGTCCTACTGTCTGCACGTAGTAGGGCAAAGGCCCATATACAGCTCTGGCGGGGAGCCACGTGACGGGGTCCAGCTGGCAGACCGACCGCCCGCACCTACGTCCTTCAGGAATGCTGGCCGAGAACCCCGAACCGTCAGTATATGACGTGGGTCCCCAAGAGCCCGAGACATCTCCCCATGCAAAAACCTCCTTGGAGACCGTGGTGTAGTGCGGTACAGGAACAGGCTCGGGAACCCCATAGATCAGGTATCTCTGGTCCCAGTCGGTGCACCCCAGCATCTGCCCAGACGCCTGAAGCATGTCACGAACCTCCTGAAGCTGTTCTGGAAACTCATAATACTCCTGGTCGGGGTCCCCTTCGAGGAGCGGCGGGCAGCCGTAAAAGATATGACCCCAACAGGAGTCGATAGCCTTGCCGCAGGCCTGACATGGCCTAATGAGCCTCCCGTGCTTCATGTCCCGACGTGGTGGGATGGGAAGGTTGTCAGCCCACAAAGCCTGCAGCGCCCCGAGGCGCCTGTGACACTTTATATTGGCGAGCGCGTGGCGAAGCGCACGATGCCACACCTCCGCCTGCTCGGTGTAAAAATGCTGCTGCAACCTATGGTGCTGCCATCGCTGAATGCCTTGATGCAGGAATACTCGTAGGTCTGCTGGACATATACGATATAAATCAAAACTGTTTCCCAAATCGTCGACCAGGATGTGCTCTGACGACATGGTCCAGGATATGCGCCTCAAAGTAAGCCAAGTGGCCCCGAGGGGCCCACGCGCCTTGGCCCAGGAAGGTGAACTGTCGAACTTAGCACCCAGACGCACCCAAGCCTCCCGAAGTCTGCTAGGTTGCACACGTCCGTCCCAGATCCAGGAGGCGTATTTGAGCACAATATCCGTGGTGGCGTTATATATGGGGTCATAACACTCATCCCGATGAGATATGAGATACGCTGTTACCCCAACCATCGTCTTACCTGGAGCACCATTTAGGACTGCAGCACAATGTCGCAACTCGCGAAGAGCGCTGTCGCTAACTCCAGCAACTGCACCGCCATGCGCCACTGATGGAAGGGCGCCCGTGCGCCACAGGCTGGTAGCACTCGGCCCCACGGCGGACTTCAACATGCGAAAACGATGCTTGCGCTCTCGAAACTGCACCAACCTACGCTTCTCCATATGCCGAAGAACTCGAGGTCCTGTGAGCTCGTGTCCCAGATTCCTCATGTGGGCCCTGTACGGGATCTTCAAGGTTCCCAGGTGCCTCTTGAGCTGTCCCCAAACTTTTTGGTTCCCAGGGATACATCCAGACTTCGGCGGCTTCAGGACCATCCCAAGATCTCCAGCATCCGACGTAAACGCCTTGGCCGCACGGGCCAGGTTGGACACCTCCCTCAATACAGGCGACACGTACTGCAAACCCACATCGTCCATGAGCGTGCGTGGCGTGATAGAAGGTGCAATGCTGGCCGTGCGCTGGACCGCTCGGTACGTGAGGAGGTAAAGAAGGTACGTGGCGTGCGTGCAGCCCGCAAGAATACCCTGATGGGCCACCAAGGGCCTAGATACAGACCCAAAACACTTGATCCTTCTCGGCTGACGGTAGGAGCCCAGGAGCAACCACAGGAGCCTCAGCGGGTACCCGAGCTCTCTAGCTTCTCGGAGAAGTGCACTGTGACTGACCATATCGAAGCACTTGGTCATGTCCAGGAGAATGGTGCATGTGTGCTCACCTAAAAGTTCTCCTATCTCCTGGCTCAGGTTGTGGTCGAAGGCTGAATCGGTCGAAGTCTGCCCAGCCCTTGACCCCCACATATGCTCGCACCTGTGTGTCTCTTGCCACTCCGCCGAAAGCGGCCGACGTAGCTTTCCCCACAACCTGACGAAAGTATTGCTGAGGACGATCAACCTAGTGTCCCCGTCAGGCTTGGGCAGGCGAACAAGCTCGCTGTAGAGCCTGTCCGTGGGCCAGGCCAGCCAACTCTCAAACAGCATGAACATATCGGCCAGGCTCTGCAAGGCCTGGTCGGACAGCACATCGAGCGTGCGTGGCGCGATCCTCGTCTGGCCCGAGGCCGTCTTCAACGGAAAACTCCTGATGGCTCCACGCACCTGCGATGCAGTCAAAGGCGGAAGCAACGGCCACTGAGCGTGATCGACAGGCAGCGGCAAAGAACACGCCCCGTGGTAGGTCCAAACGTCCTTCCACTTGTCGAGCGTGCGGTCAGCCATCTGATATGGCTGAGCGTCGTGGGAGTAGGCAAGCACCTCCTGTCGAGCCCGAACCCTGGAGGACGAATGTGCCCGAGATGCTCCTCCCAGGAAGGCTTCTTTGGCCCACTGCCTCCAGGCCCTCTCTGCCGCTCTTTGTGCCGTTCTCAAATGATGGTCAGCTGCGGCAATGATGGTCTTGGCTACGTCCTCAAAGTCAGCCTCGACCAAGCCGATCAGCCCTCGCCGAAAGAAGCCTGCGAAGGCAGCATCCAAGACACACAGCACATGCTCTGACCGAGCCGCGCGCCTATAAAAGGCAGCCACCTCGTTGAAAGCCACTACGACCTTAGTGTACTGCAGCGGCGTGATGTCACATACGGCAGCACAAAGCTTGAGGCGCTCGATGTACCTCACCAGCCGCTTCTTCTCAGCCACAAGGTGCTGGGCCCATCGCTTCGCCGTGGCCCAGGCCAGCACGGTCGGCTCCTTGTAGGTACGCCTGCGTGGCGGCTGCCATGACAAGTGCTGCCACTTGAACTGCGGCGGCCCCTCGCGTCCGATGTACTGCATGGCCTTAGCACCCACGCAGTCGTAGCGCCCTGCCAGCTCGTAGTCCACCCCTCGCAACACGGAGTCCCAGAGCGAGCTCAGGTCGTCAGTACAGCTGACCCGTTGGAACTCTGTCCGAAGCCTGTGCCACGGGTAGGGATATCTAGCACAGCCAACTGGCGGCACCACCGCAAAGGGACGTGGCTCCACAGGGACACGGCACCACGTGGGGCGATCCTCGCCCATGAGCTGCAGCTCCACAGGAAAATGCGGCGGCGGCACGCCCATGGAGTCATACTGAACCTCTGGCTTGCCCTTGATGCGAGACGCTAAATTGGCACAGACGACGAAATAGTCTATGGTGCTCTTGCCTTCATCGGTGATGCAGGTGTGCTGGTCGGGCACGTAGTGGACGGCTGCCATGGTCTCGACCCAGTTGCGAACATTGAGCGCATCGATGTCGGAATTCCAGTCGCCACCTAGGATCCAGTCGAGGCCCCGTGAGTTCCATGCCGCAACTCTCTGTGCCAAGGCCCACAGGACTTCAATGCTCTCGCCCGATATACCAATAGACGTGACGAGATACACACTGGCGACTATGATGCCGCCTGCCACTCCCCAGTTAATCTGTGCACAGACTGCTCGTCCTGGGTAAATAATATGCCCATCATCAGGTGGGGCTGTGACCATGATGTATGTCGGCACAAGTACAGCGACCCCTCCGAAGTTGGACGTAGCTGAGTCCCCCGTAGAGGGCGAAGGGGCCCATAGCCCATGCCATCCAGCATCCAAGGCCCTGGCCTGAAACTCGCCAAGCCTGGAGTCGGTAATCCTCAACTCTTGTGCCAGCAAGATAGTACCACGATAGGTAGCCAAAAAGTCAAAAAGAGGGCCGTAGCTCGTAGCATTCACCGTTGTGATGAGGCCCTTGAGCTGCGGCTGGGATACTGCATGCGTTGGCTGCACCTTCGCCTCCGTGCTCCCTGGCGGCGAAGGCGAGGTAGGTGCAGCGCGTTCTTGACTTGATTTTTCGAAGCGTAATCGGGAAGAAGGTGGGGACGAAGATGGCGCTTCATGAAATGCGCCT
>CAUYUJ010005288.1:52500-62715 GCA_963575745.1 Prorocentrum cordatum
GGCGTTGGGTCCCAGGAGGGGAGCGCCTGTGCAGCCCCCGACCCCACGCTGCTTCTAGCGGCCCTGCCAGAATTTGGCAGCCTTTGGCTCCGCCAAAAAACTGCTTGTCATCAAGCTCATGAAGGCGACCGCGGGCCAACTCGGCAGCGTCGAACACCTGCTCAATCGCTGCTTGGGGCGAGAGCGAAGCCCAGTCAAATAAGGGCGACTGGCTGGGGTCCCACTGCATGCGGGCCTTCTCCTCTTCATCATTGGGCAACGGGAAACTACGAGGCACCACTCGCGGCCAAGTATTGGCCTGTCCAGCCACCTGCTTGAATTGAAGCACAACTGCTCAATGCACTATTTACCATGAAATTCGAGACCGCGGCCGGCCTCAAACAAGTCGCACCCGTCACTGTGGCTCGTCTCTTTTGGGGGCCCGACCACTGTCGCCCCAAGGAGAACTGCCCATTGGGATGTAGTCAGCTGCTCCGCATCAATGTTCCAGTCTGCTCCTAGAACAAACGGGCAGCCCACCAAGGCCACCGCTTCCCTGAGCTCCTCTACAAACGCAAGGTTGGCGCCCGAGGGCCCAAGCGTGGTGTGGCCGTGCACTGAAACACACATGGACGGGAAGGAACGGTGCATCATGACCTTGACAATGCAGAGCCTCTCAGACCAGCTGCTCTGCCCATGCCCGTTGCTGCCAAAATGAGCCTTACCTGCGATGGCCGTCCTTCCAGACGTCTCTCGGCGTCCCGCTCCCGTTCGCGCCGCTTCCGCGAACCATGACATGTATCCAGCTGTGCGACCCCAACTGCGAGCCGCTTTGAAAGGTTCCAGTTCCAGCCTATGTTCTTGATTAAATGAGGCATCGGGCACAAAATCTTTAACGTTCAAGGCCCATCCCATGTGATTCTGAGCCGTAGACCACGAACTGCTGTTGTAGTTGACCAGCTGGAAATCCAATCTCCGAGATGTGGGTGGATGGCCGCTCCGACCTGGGGCACCGACCATCTGCGCGTCTGCAGCCCAGGAAGGAGGCTGGGTCTGATCGAAGGCTTCGGCCACCCGCACGTCTGCGGCATCGATCCAAGACCCGCTGCCGTCCTTTAGGGTCTGCCCTCCAGCGGGCTCCCCAGGGGCCGCCAGCCCCGAACCTCCTGCGCGCCGCCGCCTCCGCTGCTGTGAGGGGGCAAGGCCGCCCCACGCTGGGGCATCGACCGCCTGCACGTCAGCAGCCCAGGGTGGCGGCTGAGTCTGATCGAAGGCATCGCCCACCCACTCGTCTGCGGCTCCAATCCAAGACCCGCTGCCTGCCTTTAGGGTCTGCCCTTCCACGGGCCCCCCAGGGGCCGCCAGCCCCGACTAACCAGCGCGCCACCGCTTCGTATGCAGCGTGGGGGCTAGGCCGCTCCAACTTGGGGCATCGACCACCTGCGCGTCTGCAGCCCAAGGTGGGGGCTGGATCCGATCGAAGGCATCGACCACCCGCACGCCTGCGGCATCGATCAAGGACCCGCTGCCTGCCCTTAGGGTCTGCCCTTCCATGGGCTCCCCAAGGGCCGCCAGCCCCGAACAACCAGCGCGCCACCGCCTCGCATGCGGTGAGGGGGCAAGGCCGCCCCACCTTGGGGCTTCGACCACCTGCGCGTCTGCAGCCCAAGGTGGGGGCTGGATCCGGTCGAAGGCATCGACCGCCCGCACGTCTGCGGCCTCGATCCAGGACCCGCTGCCCGCCTTTAGGGTCTACCCGCAAGCCCCGATAAAAACAAAAAAAACGCGCGCCACCTGCCTGGCAGCTGCTGAGCCCTAGAGGCCCGACCCACTGCCCTCGGCCAGTTTGGCTCTTGCCGCTTCGACAGCAGCTTGCAGCTCCTGGGTGCTGGGAGTGTCGGCCCCCCCCGGGGGTGTCGTGGCCGCCGACTCAGGCGCTGCAAACTCAGCGCCAGACACGGCAGCACCAGCCGCAGGAGGAGCCCCAGGCGCCGATGCGGGTGGCGTCCCAGGCTGGGCGGCGGCGGCGGCACTGGTGCCATCGCCGCGGTCGGACTGGCGGGCACGCTTGGCCGACCAGCGTTTCCGCATGTCTCTGGCTTCAGCTCTGAGCCGCTGAATGTTGTCAGCGCTGGGCCCGATGGCAGCAACAATTGCCTTCTGGATCTCCGCCGCCATGTTGCTTTTGAGGGCATGCCACCGCTGCTTGTCAGCGTCTTCAATCTCGAGCTCGCTGAGGTCGAGAGCCTCGCCGTCCACGATCTCCACGCCTTCGAAGCCACTCTCCTCTCCCAGCAACTGCGACAGGTTGATCTGGGAGCCAGTCGGCATATGCACCGCTTCTGGCGGAGGCCCCGCGCCAGGCGTCGAGCCACGGGCCTTCTGCAGCTCGACCTTGAGCTCCTCTTGCCAGGCAGTCTTGGCCTGCACCGCCCAAACTGCCGCCTCCTGGGTCTTCTGGCTGCACTCCGCCAGCCAGCGCCGCGCCTCACCCTCCTGGCGGACCGCATGCTCCAGGGCCTTCTCCGCCCTCCTGCGCGCCACTCCCTTCGCACTGATGGTCTCCTCCAACAGCGGCTGGCGGGCTGGCTGCGCAGGCGCGGGCGGCGCCGCAACCCTGACCAAGGCCTGCAGCTCCTGCGCACCTGCGTCCGCCTTGACATGCTGCTGGAGCTGCTTGAGGATCTCCGCCACTGTCGGTTGCGGGGCCGCCCCTCGCTGTGGTGGCGTCGAGACTTTCGGTGCCTCCAGGCGGCTGGGTGCCCAGGTCCCTGGCGGGTGCGCGGGCCCTTGTTGGCCACCACCATCATCGCCAGGCAACCAAACTCCTTTGGCCTGGCGCCGCGGCATCGGCGACGAGGGGGCCAACGCATTGCCACAGGAGAAGCAACTTTCACGCGACTTCCAGTTCCAGCGGTATCGGCAGCTTGAGCAAGAAAGGTAGCCTTTGGCGGCATCCTTGCCCATGGGCTCCTCCAGGAGCTCACCCAGAACGGGAAGATGTTGTGCCAGTGAGACACCGGGTGCAATCGCGGAGTGGCCGTGAGGCCGTGTGTGAAAACAGCCTGGACGATGGCCCAGGGATCGCAGGTGGGGGCGCACCTCCCCCTTGCCACCCTCAAGAAGGAGGAGGAGGAGGAGGAGGAGGAGGAGGAGGAGGGGGAGGAGGAGGGGGGGGAGGAGCGAGCGAGCCGCAGGAGAGGCGTCCGAGTGACGAACACCAACCGCGTGTGAGACCTGAGAGCCACAGGGGTGGCGGAAAAGGCGAAAGCCTGGGAGGGGGTGGGGCGCCTCGGGAGAACCGCGCCCTAAAACCTCCCAGGGCCCAAAGAGCTACGCTAGGGGGCATGGGGTCGGGCCAGAGCGCGCCGCGCCTGCCCCTCTCTGGCGGGGCTCCAAGCCGCGGGTGATTCTGTCAATCGCCGTGTGCTGGTTAGCCCGAGTCTGAGGATTCTCTGAAAACTCCAGGCGCAAAGCCCGCAGTTTGCGGGCTGACCTGAAGGACTCGGGCCCGTTGAAATTGTCCCCGCACTTACGGCGGCAATAAACGGAATTCACACAGAAAACGTCATGCCCCAATTCAGCGAATTCGGCAAGCACTGATTGAGGAGCGTCGGCAGAGCCACTTGAAGCATTCGTCTGCTCCAGCTGCTGAGGAGGGTCCACGCCCTGTCCCGAGGGGGGCTCCCGAGGCTCAGGCGTGGACCCCAAAATCCTATCAGCAGCCTCAAGGGCAGCCGTGACTCTAGAGTCCGAACAACTAACCCACGCCTCAGAACTCCGCTTGAAGAAGTCGTCGGCCAAGCTCTGGACCAAAGGCGTGGGGGCGCAAACTCGATCTGCCCCTGAGCGAAGAGTATGGAGGGTACTCGTACTTCGAGCGACTCGATTGCACCGACGACACCTATACTCTGACAACCTCTTGCAGAACAGCAGCTCACGGTCCTGGGGCCTCTCGAAGACCACGCCCTTGGGCACCTGGGCGGCCTCAGGGCCCCGCTCCGCGATAGGATCCGTTCCCCACTTGCGAAACTGAACCACCTGGAAGACAGCCCAAGACACATAATGCAGGACCTGCTTGTGCTGCGTCAGCGCAGCGGCCAAACTCTCAGCCACCGTTTCGGACACCATGTGTGCGGCACTGCCACACTTCGCGGAGAAGTCGGCCCAGGCATTGCCGACGAAAGCCTCAAGCTCGTCTGGCGTGGCCCACTCGATGATATCATCCAGCTTCCTGTGCGCTGGAGTCCACTGGAACCGCACTGGTGGCAGACGTGGATCACGTGCTCTGGCAGCAGAAAAAAATGTCTCTCCAGACGCGGGCGTGCTTCGCTTTGCCAAATTCGAGCTTCTGGTCCCAGGACGCGCCCTCATCAACGAGCGATTTCAGATCTGAAATGAAAACCTCATGTCCTGGATGCTTCTGAAGTCCCATCTTGATGGCGTAGCGCTCAGCACGGCCAACCGTTTGCACATAATAGGGCAAGGGCCCATATACAGCTCTGGCGGGGAGCCACGTGACGGGGTCCAACTGGCAGACCGACCAACCGCACCTACGTACTTCAGGAATACTGGCCGAGAACCCAGACCCATCAGTAGAAGATGTAGGCCCCCAGGAGCCTGAGACATCTCCCCACTCAAAAACTTCATTGGAGACCGTAGTGTGGTGCGGCGCACCCACAGGCTCAGGAACCCCATAGATCAGGTACCTCTGGTCCCAGTCGGTGCACCCCAGCTGCTGCCCAGACGCCTGAAGCATGACTCGAACCTCCTGAAGCTGTTCTGGAAACGCATAATATTCCTGGTCGGGGTTCCCTTCGAGGAGCGGCGGGCAGTCGTAAAAGATGTGACCCCAACAGGAGTCGATAGCCTTACCACAGGCCTGACAAGGCCTAGTGGGCCTCCCGTGCTTCATGTCCCGACGCGGTGGGATGGGAAGATTGTCTGCCCACAAAGCCTGCAGCGCGCCGAGGCGCCGGTGACACTTTATCTTGGCGAGCGAGTGGCGTAGCGCACGATGCCACACATCCGCCTGCTCGGTGTAAAAATGCTGCTGCAACCTATGGTGCTGCCAGCGCTGGATGCCCTGATGCAGGAACACGCGCAGGTCTGCTGGACATATACGGTATAAGCCAAAACTATTTCCCAAATCGTCGACCAGGATGTGCTCAGACGACATAGTCCAGGAGATACGCCTCAAGGTAAGCCAAGTGGCCCCAAGGGGCCCTCGCGCTTTAGACCAGGAAGGTGAACTCCCAAACTTAGTACCCAGACTGACCCAAGCCTCCCGAAGCCTGCTAGGTTGTACACGCCCATCCCAGATCCAGGAAGCATATTTGAGCACAATGTCCGTGGTGGCGTTATATATGGGGTCGTAGCATTCATCCCGATGAGATATAAGATGCGCTGTTACCCCAACCAACGTTTTACCTGGAGCACCATTTAGGACAGCAGCACAATGTCGCAACTCACGAAGGGCGCTATCACTAACTCCAGCAACTGCTCCGCCATGCGCCACTGATGGAAGGGCGCCCGTGCGCCACAGGCTGGTGGCACTCCGCCCCACGGCGGACTTCAACATGCGAAAACGATGCTTGCGCTCACGACACTGCACCAGCCTGCGCTTCTCCATACGCCGAAGAACTCGAGGTCCTGTGAGCTCGTGACCCAAGTTCCTCATGTGGGCCCTGTACGGGATCTTCAAGGTTCCCAAGTGCCTCTTGAGCTGCCCCCAAACCTTTTGGGACCCAGGGATACATTCAGACTTCGGCGGCTTCAGGACCATCCCAAGATCACCAGCATCAGCAGTGAACGCCTTGGCCACTCGGGCCAGGTTGGACACCTCCCGCAAGACGGGCGACACGTACTGCAGGCCCACATCGTCCATGAGCGTGCGTGGCGTGATAGTAGGTGCAATACTAGCCGTGCGCTGGACCGCTCGGTACGTGAGGAGATATAAAAGATAAATGGCGTGTGTGCAGCCCGCAAGAATACCCTGATGGGCCACCAAGGGCCTGGAGACGGACCCAAAACACTTGATCCTTCTCGGCTGGCGGTAGGAGCCCAGGAGCAACCACAGGAGCCTCAGCGGGTGCCCGAGCTCTCTGGCTTCTCGGAGAAGTGCACTGTGACTGACCATATCGAAGCACTTGGTCATGTCCAAGAGAATGGTGCAGGTGTGTTCACCTAAGAGTTCTCCTATCTCCTGGCTCAGGTTGTGGTCGAAGGCTGAATCGGTCGAAGTCTGCCCAGCCCTGGACCCCCACATATGTTCACAATTGTGAGCCTCTTGCCATTCCGCTGAAAGCGGCCGACGAAGCTTTCCCCACAACCTGACGAAAATGTTGCTGAGGACGATCAACCTAGTGTCCCCGTCAGGCTTGGGCAATCGAACAAGCTCGCTGTAGAGCCTGTCAGTGGGCCAGGCCAGCCAACTCTCAAACTGCATGAACATGTCAGCCAGGCACTGCAAGGCCTGGTCGGACAGCACATCGAGCGTGCGTGGCGCGATCCTCGTCTGGCCCGAGGCCGTCTTCAGTGGAAAGCTTCTGATGGCTCCTCGCACCTGCGATGCAGACAAAGGCGGAAGCAGAGGCCACTGAGCATGATCAGAAGGCAGCGGCAGAGGGCATGAACCGTGGTACGTCCAGACGTCCCTCCACTTGTCGAGCGTACGGTCCGCCATCTGATATGGCCGAGCGTCAGGGGAGTAGGCGAGCACCTCCTGTCGAGCACGAACTTTGGAGGACGAATGCGCTCGAGATGCTCCTCCCAAGAAGGCTTCCTTGGCCCACTGTCGCCAAGCCTTCTCCGACGCTCTTTGCGCCGTGCTCAGATGATAATCAGCACTGGCAATGATGGCATTGGCTACCTCCTCAAAGTCAGCCTCGACCAAGCCGGGCAGCCCTCGCCGAAAGAAACCTGCGAAGGCAGTGCCCAGGACACACAGCACCTGCTCTGACCGAGCCACGCGCCCATAAAAGGCAGCCACCTCATTGAAGGCCACGACGACCTTGGTGTACTGCAGCGGCGTGATGGCGCAAATGAGGGCGCACAACTTGAGGCGCTCGATGTACCTCACAAGCCGCTTCTTCTCGGCCACAAGGTGCTGGGCCCAGCGCCTCGCCGTGGCCCAAGCCAGCGCGGACGGCTCTTTGTAGGTGCGCCTGCGCGGCGGCTGCCATGACAGGAGCTGCCACTTGAACTGCTTTGGCCCCTCGCGTCCGATGTACTGCATAGCCTTGGCGCCTACGCAGTCGTAACGCCCTGCCAGCTCGTAGTCCACCCCGCGCAGCACGGAGTCCCAGAGCGAGCTCAGGTCATCGACACTGCTGACCTGCTGGAACTCCGACTGGAGCATATGCCACGGGTAAGGATACCTGGCGCAGCCAACGGGCGGCACCACCGCAAAAGGGCGCGGCTCCACAGGGACGCGGCACCACGTGGGGCGATCCTCGCCCATGAGCTGCAGCTCCACAGGGAAGTGCGGCGGCGGCACGACCGCGGAGTCATACTGGACCTCGGGCTTGCCCTTGGTGCGAGACGCTAAGTTGGCACAGACGACAAAATCGTCTATGGTGCTCTTGCCCTCGTCAGTGATGCAGGTGTGCTGGTCGGGCACATAGTGGATGGCTGCCATGGTCTCGACCCAGTTGCGAACATTGAGCGCATCGATATCAGCGTTCCAGTCACCGCCTAGAATCCAGTCGAGGCCCCGAGAGTTCCATGCTGCCACTCTCTGGGCCAGGGCCCACAGCACCTCAATGTTTTCGCCTGAGATGCCAATGGACGCGACGAGGTAAACACTGGCGACGATGATGCCACCAGCAACTCCCCAGTTAATATGGGCACAAACTGCTCGTCCTGGATAGATAATGTGCCCGTCGTCAGGTGGGGCCGTGACCATAATGTTCGTCGGCGCAAGTACCGCGACCCCTCCGAAGTTTGACGTAGCAGAGTCACCAGTCGAGGGCGACGGGGCCCATGGCCCATGCCATCCAGCGTCCAAGGCCCTGGCCTGAAACTCGCCAAGCCTAGGTTCGGTAATTCTCAACTCCTGAGCCAGCAAGATAGTTCCACGACAAGTGGCCAACAAGTCGAAGAAAGGGCCGTAGCTCGTAGCGTTCACCGTTGTGATGAGGCCTTTGAGCTGCGGCTTAGATTCTGCATGCATTGGCTGCACCTTCACCTCCGTGCGCTCTGGCGGCAAAGGCGAAGTTGGTGCAGCCCGTTCCTGACATGATTTCTCGAAGCTGCATCGGGAACAAGGTGGGGGCGAAGATGGCGCATCCTGAACCGCGCCTGCACACCGATCTGCTTCAAGTTCCTCCATCTCAGGCTCGACGTCCTGGAAGAAGTCATGATCATCATCCGAGGTAGTACGCACAGGGCCGCTCTGGCCCGAGGACGCCCCTAGCAGTCGGCACCCTCTGCCGCCTGGATTCTCCGAGGGCAAGGGCGGTGAGCGGTGCCCGAAGACGGTCGGTGCCCTCTGCCGCCGCTCCCCGAAGGTGAGGTCGGTGAGCAGTGCGTGCTGCCAGGGGCCAACCGCGTAGGCGTAGGCGGAGTAGCCCTCTGTGGTGCCGTAGGCGCCGAGGGCCCAGCTGCGGGCGCAACCGACGTAGGCGGAGCCGCGGTCAAGGTCGGAGCTGCCCCCCACCCCGAAGAGCGGGCCAGTGGGGGAAATAATGTAGGCGCCGTAGTCCCAGCCGAGGTCATGGTACTGGAAGCCGTTGTGGGCAGGGAGGTCTGACGATGAGGGGCTGAATCCCCCCCCCCCCTGCCCGAGGTACCCGCCGCCGTCGAAGATGACGAAAGCGCGCCCTCAACATGTTGCGCTGATGTAGAGCTAGCCATGGTGACAAAGAGCCAAAGCAACAGCATACCAGGCCGAGCACATTCACGCGGACGTCTTGGCCTTCTTGGCCACAGTGTCCAGGTAGCTCTGCTGGAAACGCTTGAACTTTTCGCGCACGATGTCGGGGGTGTCGCTCTCCTCGACGTGGGCGCCAGCTGCATCCAAAGTCGCGCGGCAATCCTGCTCAGACATCTCAATGTCAGGTGGCTCAGCACTAGCTTCAGCACCACCAGCAGGGGCAGGTACAGGTTCAGGCGGCTTGGCCTGGGGCAGGCTCTGCAGCTTACTGACCGTGTCGGCCATGGCCTGCAGCTCCTTGACCATGTCGGCGCCGAGGCCGAGGCCTGTTGCGACCTTGCCCAGCTGCTCCACACTGACCGCGAAGGAGGGCAACAAGTCCGCAAGCGACGGTGGCTGTGTGCCCTCGGGCGGCTGGACTCGCGACATGGCGGTGCGGGTCTGCTGCTCCAGGCGGAGGACCTCCGAAGTGGCCTCTTGCAGCTTGGTGCCCGTGTCGGCCAGGCCGCGAGTGAACTCGTCGATCTTCTTCTGCTGCTCATCGCGGGTGGCCTGAATGGTAGCCTGTCGCGAACGGGCAGCAGACAGTCTTGACGCCAAAGACCTGGCCTGATGCTCGATGGGCCTGTCTTGAAAGAGCTCGGCGTCCAGCTTCGCCCGCTCTTCGCGCCATTTGGCCACAGTATCAGCATCAGCAGGATCAGTAGTGACACGGAGCATCTGATCCAGCAACTTGATCCTGTTCCGCTTGACAGTGTCGGCATCCCCTGGCGCGGCAGCCCATGGTGGGCTCGCGCCTGTTGTTCCCGTAGCCGCTGGCACTTGCCCAGGGGGATGCTCGCGGAGCTTGGTGAGCAGCGCCTCAAGCTCCTTGACCTTGGCCGAGAGCGACTGCTGCTTGGCCGAGACACTGGGCTGCGACGCCACTTTGTTCTCCTTGGAACAGTTGCTCTTGTGCAGGCCGCACTTCTTACAGTAGACAAGGGTGGAAGCGTTGAACCACGGTTGATTCGTGACGTCGTGCCTGCACCACTTGCAGTACCATGGCGAAGCGTTGTCCTTGCGCGTCGGGCCCATCGTGGCGCCGAAGCCGCAGGGACGAGCGGCGAGTGCCACAGGCCAGAGGGCAGCCTGGCCGTGGCGGCAAAACTGATGAGGGAGCCCAACTCCTCGGTATAGGCGAAAAGCTGTCGAACGCAAGCGCTCTGGCGAGGCCGCGGACTAGCGGTATCCGTGAATGCCAATACGGGCTCAGCCCGCAAAATCATAAGTCTTGAGCCAACATGGCTACGGAGGAGGGGGGGGGGAGGAGGAGGAGGAGGAGGAGGAGGAGGAGGAGGAGGAGGAGGAGGAGGAGGAGG
>CAUYUJ010005289.1:0-7500 GCA_963575745.1 Prorocentrum cordatum
TCGAGGCCCCCCGGGGGGCATTTATTAAGGAACCAGAAGTTTCCTTACCTCCACCATGTTTTCTTGGAACGGAAAGACCCAAAGTTCAAACGTCCCGGCGTGGCCGTCGGAGGCCCCCAACCAGCCACCCAGCTTGGAAACGCGCGGCAAATGTTTCGCCGAGGCTGAACGCGACTCTGCTGCCGTCGCCACCGTAGCTGCACTGCATCCGGTGATCCACTGGCCTCAGGGCCCCGAAGAGTAAGCCTCCAAGCGGTGTCCTGACGACCTCCTGGAATCTGGGGGGAGACCGCCGGGGGACCTCCCCTGGTCCTCTTGGGGGCCTCCCGCAAACTTCCAAAAGGGGGCTGGGAGGTTTCCCAAAAGTTTTTCTGGTCCTTGCAAGCCTGCTGGGAATCCTCCCCGAAGACCAAGGTCCGGGAGCCTCCCCCAGACCTCGAAATCTGGCAGGGCTCCCTCCAAGGGGAAACTTCCGGGGAGACCAGGGGAGGCCCCCTGGAAACCTCCCCTGGTCCTCCCGGGGCGCTGGGGGGAAACTTGGTGGAGGACCAGGTGAGGTCTCCTGGAAGCTTCCCCTGGTCCTCCCGAAAGCCTCCCACAAGAGACCTCCCCCCTGCGGGAACTCTCATCGGAGGCTCCCAGGTGAACCAAGGGAAGCCTCCCAGAGACCTCCCCTGGTCGTCCCGGAAGCCTGGGGGAGGCCTCGCCTGGTGCTCCCAGGGGCCGCGGGAAGCCTCTCGCCACACCTTGTGGAAACCAAGGGAAGCCTCCGGAAGGCCTCCCCAAACCCTCGGGGGGATCAGGGGGAGGCCTCCAGGAAAACCAGAGGAAGTCTGGTGGAGGCCCCCTCCACCTCGCCGGAGGAGGGCCCGCTGGGAGGTGTGGTCGACGTGGAAAGGGGGCATCCCACCAGACCTGTTGGAGGTGGAAGGGAGGTCTGGTACCAGACCTAGTGGGGTTGGGGGTAACTGAAGACCCAACCCAGGCAAAGCAAGAAAACCAGCATGGAGGCGAACGCGGCCCAAGACGGCACCAAGATACCCCCCAGGCAACTCACGACGGCCCAGGAGGGCCCCTAATGTCCCAGGTAGCCCCATATACGACTCAATAGTGTCCCAGGAGGCCCCCATGACAACCCGACAGTAACCCATGACATACCACATGTTGTCCATGTGTGCCACGGGAGAACCCCAGGAGACGCAATAATGAGACAAGGAGAACGAAATGAAAGAAAGGGAGGGTGACAACATGGGGGACGTGGGAAAGGGGGAGGGCGACGACGTAGACGAAGGAGTGCGCCCAGAAGCGGCGCGGAAGAGCGCGTCACATGTTGCGGCCCTTGCAAGGCTATGGGCGGCGACATGTCGCGCGTTATGGCTTTCGTGGCGGTGCTCGAAGACTCGCCGCGCCGAGTGCTACGCGGTCGCGGTGCGCGGGACTTGGCGCGAACAGATCGGCATGACGCACGCGCCGTGGTTTCTACCACAACCGCGCGACGCGTATGATTTGTCAACCTTGTCGCGCCCTCCACGAGCGGACCGGGCCCTCCACCTTGAGACGTGCGCAATAAAACACAATCAAAACATAATGCGAGTGGACGAGGGGGAAAGCAACCAGAAGAGGTCGCGCGAAAGGTGGACAACAAATGATCAATGCTCCCCAAAAAAATAACATGCGCAAGCGCCCAACGAAACAAACTTATAGACACTCCAACAATTTGGCGTGCCGCGAAGAAGGGAAAAAGGGGCGGGGGGGCCGCGTGCCCACGAGGAACAAACTTAACGGCATGGTAATCGCTACTGGACACGCCGTCACGCAGAGCCGCTCTGACAACGCACACGCACACGGGCGCATCATCGCGCAAAAGCGGCCGAACCACGCCGCGCGAAGCATCGCTGCGCCAAGGCGATCCGCCCATGCAAAACACGCGCAAATGGCATCCGAAAAGAGCGTTACGCGCCGCGCAAAAAAAATATGGCGCGGTGCCGCAACAATCAGGCGGCTACGAATGTAAACTCCTCTGAACTGCGCGCACGCGCGTCGTGTTAAACAGGCCGCGCCGCGCAGGCACGCCACTCGGTCTCGCGCCAGCACGTCGAAGGGAAGGTCTGCGGGAGTCGCTCTGCAAGTGGCAATGAAGCAACCCCACGAGAACGCGATACATGTGAAATCGAAGCACGTGCCAACAGTAACCGCGACAACAGAACAACCAACAAAAATCAGTTTAAAGAAACATCCATAACTTCCGGTTGCGGTGGTTTCTTGCGCGGCCACTCTCCCACATCGCATGCTCCGAGAGCGTTCTTTTGGTTGCTCAACTCTTCTGGTGCCTGCTGATCGGCGCGCCTCACCGCCCTGCCCTCCGCGATCAGACCCTCGATCGCCCCCGCGCGGCACGCCACTCAACTGGAGGAGGAGGAGGAGGAGGAGGAGGAGGGGGAGTAGGAAAAGGGAGCGAGGAGGAGGAGGGAACGAGGAGGGAGCGAGGAGGAGAAGGGGGCGGCGGTCGCGCGCAGCAGCGAGGTCAGATACCGACTCCTGGTGCGGCGCTGCTGCTCCCTCCGCTTGTCCTCGAGGGCGGGGGGGGGAGGGCGGAAGGGGGGGGAGCGGGGGAGGCGGGGACAGGGGGGTGGGCGGGGGACGGGGGAGGATTCTGCTATGAGGATTCTGCGATCCTGATCAGCCCAACAATTAGCACGAGTGCAGGGCCGACGAAAACACGCGGCTGTCGCGACGATGCGGCAAACCCGCGAACTTCTGCCGAACAACTTCCCGAATAAGCAAGAAGAACAAATCATCGAATTGTTGGCCGCGAGCGAACCCGCGAACTTGTGCCGAACAACTTCCTGAACAAATGCATGACAAATCTCTAAGAAGTTGCCAGCGCAGACATGCCCGCAAAGCTGTGCCGAACAACCTCCCGACCAAATAACAAACTCTCAACTTGCAATGATAAATCTGGAACCTTAACTAACAAACGAACGGCAACAAATACGCGTACTGTAACCGATTCGCACAGACGTTCAAGGATTGCTAATTATTCAGAGTCGCTGAATACTAAAAACTGCTCGCTCAAATACTGGTTCTGCCGCTTTCTTTTCGCAATGCTAGACAACAAACGAAACAAACAAAGTAATTACCTGAAGCGGTAATTGTTGCTTCGCCGCTACCAAGCCGAGAACTCATTCAGACCTCTCCTTGCATTATACAATGTACTCACCACGAATACATGTTTAAAGAAGATGGGTAACTTCCCGCATAGCCTCCAAAATCGCATCTCTGAGTTGAAACGCCCGCGAACGTGGGGGGCGAAACCCACGTATTGCGATAGACGGGAAAACAACGCGAATCCGATAGAAAGCCTTCAGGGCTTCACCGAGGCGCACAGGCGAGACAAGAACGCAAGACGCTGCTAAACTATTCCAGAACATCTTGAGAATTAACATGAAACGAATTCTTGAGTACCATCGTTGTGCTCTAAATTGCTGCAAAAGTTGTGTATATGCTATTTGGGACGTGCGGGGTCAGTCATACAACAAGGGGTGTACAAACTTGAGAACAACACATAGCAAACTTTTTAACAACAGTGCAGTGCGCAAACTTTAGAGCATGAGCACACACTGCAGGATAACACTGCACAAGTTGACAGTGTATGATTTACGCAATAAACGCACATTGCAAAACAAGAGTGTACACTTTGAAACGCGACACAACCTTTTAGATTAAAAACAATGCACAACTGAAACACATTTTCGAACAACAATACGTCAGCATTAGAACACACATGTACCATGTAGACATCCAGCT
This sequence comes from Prorocentrum cordatum, assembly GCA_963575745.1. NCBI lineage: Eukaryota > Dinophyceae > Prorocentrales > Prorocentraceae > Prorocentrum > Prorocentrum cordatum. Next base: position 3,808 of record CAUYUJ010005289.1, read on the forward strand.
CACAATCTCAAACAACAGAGCAAAGCAGACGACATCAATGCATCTTCAAAAGCAACAAAACACAGTTGAACAACACTACGCTTACACAGCAACTATGCCTTTGGAAAGTCTACCATTTATGTGTAGAAAACTATTAGTGTTAGGACACCATGCACACAATAAAATACGAATGCGTTGTTTTGGTCCGATCTGCCTCGCGACAACATTTGCTTCTCACATCTCTTCCGGGTGCAGAAGGCGCAAGGCTGCCCGGCAAGACCTGGGCACTGGGCCGGGCACAGCAAAAAACTCACACACCAGCGCCTGACCGCCTGGCAAGCCCGAGGCCCCAAGACAGCGCGAAAGCAAGAGCCAAAAATCCACATCCCGACAGCCTCTGTCGGCTCGAAATCGCGGCGACGGCCGAAGCGACCGTGCATCGAATACACGCTGGTCACCTCAAGTCAAGGCTTCTCGGAGCCAGGGACTCCGAGGATGTCTCAGGCGAAACGGGCCTGAGCACATCGCGGACTACGTCTTGGGAAAGATTAATGAAAACGTCTCAAGCGAAACGGGCCAAAGCACCTCAATTCACGGCATCTCGCAGTAGCCCGCGGTTCGGAGGATGTCTCAGGCGAAACGGGACTGAGTACCTTGCAAACCACATCTTGGAACCCCTCCCCCGCGGCGATGCTCGAGAAACTCCCTCGCGGCAAGCCTGTAGGCTGCGAGGGAATTTCTCGAAATGGCCTCCACCTCCCCCTCCACCTCCCCCCCAACCTCAATTAGAACCGCGCGCGCTTCGCGCGCGCTTCGGTTGTAGCGCATGCCATGGCGTTGTCAGCTGTGCGTGCTTTTCGGACCGGCTGTTTCCATGCCTTGCCTTACCTCGTCCTCCAATATTCCTCATACGTCCTTCCTCGTTAACGCTCCAGTCTCTCTAGGTTGTCCTCGCTTTTCGTTTCTCGTTCTTATGGACGGCCTCCTCTCGCTTGGGACTATGCGGGGGCTTCGAGCTGTTCAGGGCCGGCTTGGGAAATATGTATTATGAAGTGGGCTGGCTTGAAGTTTAGGGGTCTCTTGTGGATCTTCCTGTTTGGGCTGCCTTGAAAGCCTTGGGGCCCGCTTGGGGCCCTCTTGGGTTCTTCTTCGAAGTTGTGGGGCCGTCTCGAGCCTCGGCGCCATGTGAAGATCTCCCGAAGCCATCCGAAGGAGACGAGCGTGCGATTTACTGAATATGGAGAAACCTGAATGGTTTTTGCGTTTATGGCTCTCTGGGGTCATTTGGGATGGCCTTTGGGAGCTCCAATGGAGCATTTTGTGGCCCCTGGGGGCCGCCTTGAAAAATCTTGGAGCGTCTTGGACCGCAAAGGAGCCATCTTGGCGGCCAGCGGGCGTCCTCCTGAACCAAGGCCGGAAAAAATCCCCAAAGACCCCAAAGCGGATCCCGGAGCCAAAGGGGGCCATTTGGGTTGCGACGGGGGGAGTTTGGGAAAAACGGGCCACCCCAGGGCCACCCCAGGTCCCCTCCACCATGGGCGGTCCCGTCGTCTTCGTCCGTCGTCCGACGTCCGTCGTCCGTCCGCCCGCCATGTTGTTTCTCTATGGTAGCTCTGCCGCGGACCTCTGCTTAGTGCGACTGTTTGCAGCAGTGCGTCCTCTGGGGGAGACGCCACCTGCTTGAAACAGGCGCCGAAAACAGCAAGGAGCCAGTCCATGGAGGGGGGAGGGGGGAGTGCGAGGGCCCGTGGCGATCGGCAAAGCAAGGAATAATTACTCACTGCGTGGAGCTCCCCATATGTGCATCTCATGTTTTATGTCATGCCGTGGTGAGCGTCTGTTCATGAGCGGTCGACTACAATAGCGCGTCCACGTGGGCGACAGGGCCGACGAAGACGAGTGACCCCTAATGCGAGTGATTGCGTATGAGCCAGAATGAGCTTTGAATATGGTTGAATGCGAGCCTCTTCCTCTTCACCCCCCCTCCTCAGCTGCCAGGCCTTCCCCCTTTCAGCCCGTGGTAGCTTTGGAACTTCCCACATGCGCATATCTTGTAGGATAGTTGGCAGTGGGATATGTAGGACGGGCGTTTAGCCACACAAGGCCATAAGTGCATGTCATGTTGGAGGATAGTGCCACGAGAAACAAGCAAACCGCCTGAGACATCCCCACAAAATGGCCGCGAACGAGCCCGTGCAACCACCCCTGGCGGCTCCCCATAGGGGTGCTGAAACCAGCGCCCCGCCTGAGACATCCTCACAATCTCCTCTCCAAGCGAAGGATGTTGGGCCCAGAAACAAGCAAACTGCCTGAGACATCCCCACAGAATGGCCGCGAACGAGCCCGTGCAACCACCCCTGGCGGCTCCCCTTAGGGGTGCTGAAACCAGCGCCCCGCCTGAGACATCCTCAACAATCTGCTCTCCAAGCGAAGAATGTTAAGCCCAGAAACAGGCGAACCGCCTGAGACATCCCCACAAAATGGCCGCGAACGAGCCCGTGCAAACACCCCTGGCGGCCCCCCTTAGGGGTGCTGAAACCAGCGCCCCGCCTGAGACATCCTCACAATCTGCTCTCCAAGCGAAGGATGTTAGGCCCAAAAACAAGCAAACCGCCTGAGACATCCCTACAAAATGGCCGCGAACGAGCCCGTGCAAACACCCCTGGCGGCTCCCCTTAGCGGTGCTGAAAACAGCGCCCCGCCTGAGACATCCCTCACAAACTCTTTTCCAAGCGAGGATGGTTGGGCCAGAAAACAAGCAAACCGCCTGAGAATCCCCACAAAATGGCGCGAACGAGCCCGGCCGCGAACGAGCCCGTGCAAACACCCCTGGCGGCCCCCCTTAGGGGTGCTGAAACCAGCGCCCCGCCTGAGACATCCTCACAATCTGCTCTCCAAGCGAAGGATGTTAGGCCCAAAAACAAGCAAACCGCCTGAGACATCCCTACAAAATGGCCGCGAACGAGCCCGTGCAAACACCCCTGGCGGCTCCCCTTAGCGGTGCTGAAAACAGCGCCCCGCCTGAGACATCCTCACAAATCTGCTCTCCAAGCGAAGTGTGATGAGGAGCGAAAGAAACAAGCAAAACCGCCTGAGACATCCCAGCAAACAATGGCCGCGACGAGCCCGTTGGCACACCACCCGGCGGTTCCCCGTAGGTAGGGTGTCTGAACCAGCGCCCGCCCTGAGACATCCTCACAATCTGCTCTCCAAGCGAAGGATGTTGAGCACAGAAACAAGCAAACCGCCTGAGACATCCCCACAAAATGGCCGCGAACGAGCCCGTGCAACCACCCCTGGCGGCTCCCCTTAGGGGTGCTGAAACCAGCGCCCCGCCTGAGATATCCTCACAATCTGCTGTGTGTTGAGTAAGTCTCAGACTACGAGTAAGTCTGAGTATGAGTACGCCTGGGTATGAGTAAGTCTGAGTATGAGTAAGTCTGAGTATGGATATGTCTGAGTGTGAGTAAGTCTGAGTATGAGTACGTCTGGGTATGATAATGTCTGAGTATGAGTAAGTCTGAGTATGAGTAAGTCTGAGTACGAGTAGGTCTGAGTATGAATATGCCTGAGTATGAGTATGTCTGAGTATGAGTAAGTCTGATTATGAGTATGTCTGAGTAAGAGTAGGTCTGAGTATGAGTAGATCTGAGTATGAGAGTATCTGAGTATGAGTAAGTCTGTGTATGAGCAATTCTGGGTATGAGCAAGTCT
>CAUYUJ010005289.1:10000-62695 GCA_963575745.1 Prorocentrum cordatum
AAGCCCAGGTCTCGCTAAGGACTGGTTACTGGTTTCCTTCCATAACCAAACCCTCCCGAAACCCTCCGAAGACCCTCCCGGAAGGATTCTGGGAGGCCTTTCGGAGGGTTCTGGGGGGGGGCATAAAGGGCTTTCGCCGCTTTGGGGGGGAACCAGTCCCTAGCGAACCCCGGGCTTTCTAATGTTAGCGCCAAGGTGTTTTCCTCCACGGAAGCCCTTCCGTGCGCCGCGGGGGCTGGGCCAAGCGAGGCCCGACACAGGCTGTGTGCTAGCTGACGGAGCTGACTGGGGAGTAACACGCACTAGGCTACTCCAGATTTCGTGATAAGAGGGAGGCGGTCACAGCCCTCCCAGACGAGCAGTTGTGGACCCACCCCGGACCAGCCATGAGAGGGCAGCCTTTTGCCCAGACCAGGGCGGGCAAACATGGATTAGCGATCCATGGATTTGGCGCGCGGTCGCCAAATCCATGGATCGGGGGGGGTGACCTTCCCAAAATGTGGCCGGTGCCGCCTCGTTCGGCGGCGGAAATCCGCGATTTCCCATGGAAACGGGACCCGTCGCTAATCCACGCCTCCTTGATCCACGTTTGCGATCGCCTGAAATGTGACCACACACACACACTTCATCGAAAAAACTGGAGCCACACGAGTCCTGAGGAGCACCGATCAAGGTCGATCGCAGGCGGCGATAGGGGCGCACATAGTCCCGGGGCGGGCACGGCACACATATTCGACGGGAGTCTCCCCGAAGAAACGGACCATCGGCGCCGCGCCCATGGATGCACTGTGGCTCCACGACACCAGGGGAGGAGGAGGAGGAGGAGGAGGAGGAGGAGGAGGAGGAGGATTGTGGCTCCGCGACACCATACTCTGCGCAGCCTCTGATAGACTACGGTGGGCAATCAAAAGCGCGATCTGGGCACGGAGTGCTCCCCAGAAGAATGGCGAGTGCCGCACGACGTACGCACACTGTTGCACCAGCCATCTGCAAATTGTTGCGTCAACATCGGTATCCCTGGAGACGAGTACTCGTGGGCAAGAGGAAGACCAAGCGCCGCGGCTCGTCGTCATCCACCATCCATCCCGTCCCTCCCATCCCTCTCTCCCTCCCTCTCTCTCCCTCCTCCTCCTTCCTCTCCTGCCACGTCCCTCCTCCTCCTCCTCTTCCTCCTCCTCCTCATCATCATCATCACCATCAAACATTCCTTCTCCTTCTAGATAACTCATCCCTATCGCACCCCGAGGCCGGTCGAAAAGGCGGGCTGGGCGCTTCGCCTGAGACTTCCCCACCATGTATGACCCTGATGCTTGAAAATTGACAGCAGCTTCATCCATGGAGGGCGGGCCGCTTCCAAAATATGGCCCTCGCATTAGCGCCGCGCACACTCGCCGCAACAAATACGTAGCACCCAGCAGGTGCGGATAAGAGAGAAGCGGCGGTGGGGACATCGGCAGTTTGCGAGACTCTGGAGAAGCCCGCCGCAGGTACATATGCAACGAGTCCGCCACAGGCGCCGATTCCTTCGTTAAACCAATGCGGGTAGGGAGCGGGTGGGTCGCGGGGGGGTCGCAAATGGGTCGCGGGTGGGTCGCGGGTGGGTCGCGGGTGGTTCGCGGATGGGTTTCGCGGTGGGTCGCGGGTGGGTCGCGGGTGGGTCGCGGATGGGTCGCGGGTGGGTCGCGGGTGGGTCGCGGCGTGGGTGGCGGGTGGGTCGCAAGTGGGTCGCGGGTGGGTCGCGGGTGGGTCTCGGATGGGTCGCGGGGTGGATCGCGGGTGAGTCGCGGGATGAATCGAGGGTGGGTCGCGGGTTGGTCGCGGGTGGGTTGCGGGGTAAGTCGCGGGTGCGTCGCGGGTTAAATCGCAAATAAATCCCGGGGTGGGTCGCGGGGTGGGTCCCGGGGTGGGTCGCGGGGTGGGTCGCGGGTGGGTCACGGGTGGGACGACGACAACAAACAAACAAACAAATAGACAAACAAACAAACAAACAATGATTCCAGAGAAAAAACAAATCAGATTTATGTTGGGGGAATGGGGCTAGATGAGCTATATGGCTATAGGGGTAAAGTGCTATTGGGCTGTTGGGCTATTGGGCTATAGGGGCTATAGGACTATAGGGCTATAGGGCCATAGGGCTATATGGCTATAGAGCTATAGGGCTGTAGGATTATAGGGCTCTAGAGCTATAGAGCTATAGGGTTCTAGGGTTATAGGGCCATAGAGCTATAGGGCTATAGGGCTATAGGGCTATCGGGCTATTGGGCTATAAGGCTATATGGGCTATTGGGCTATTGGGCTATAGAGCTATAAGGCTATAGGGCTATATGGCTATATGGCTATAGGGTACCAGGGGGACCCCCGGGCACCTCCGGGCACCCCAGAGCACCTGGGCACCCGGGCACCCACAGGCACCCGGGCACCCGGGCACCCCGCCACCCGCCACCGAAATGCATGCACCCAGGCACCCCCGGGCACCCCCTGGCACCCCCGGGCACCCGGCCGCCGGCCACCAAATCGGCGCCGCACCTCACCTAACCATATGAATCCGCTAGGACCCCTACAGAGGAAAGCTCTGATTGGGGAACAACAACGCATCAAGCATAATCCTCACCACGGGTCCCCACTTGAGCCACGCACCCAGGGACAATGAATGAGCGTTCGGCCCCCTCACTCCGACGAAAGCTTCACGGATTGAGGGCGGGTGGCTTTCAAAATGTGGCTCTCGCCTTAGCGCCGCGCACATTCGTTTCGACATTTGCAAGAGCTTCACGGATAGAGGGCAAGTCGTTTTCAAAATGTTGCTCTCGCCCAAGCGCCGCACGCATTCATTGCAAACTATCCCGGCAAAGCAACCTAACAGCGATGTGTATAAGCATATCTGGAAGCATTCCCCTTAAGATTCAGGTGAGAATCCAGTTGTAGAATTCTGCTGTTCTCGGAGTCGCAGTCGCATTCGCAATGACAGTCGCAGTGGCAACGGCCTTAGGATCCAATGGAATCCTAAGGATTCCTAGGGATTCCTAAGGCATCCGTAGGCATCCTTAGGAATCCATAGGAATCCTTAGGAAACCTTAGGAATCCTTAGGAATCCTGATTCCTATGGATTCCTAGGGATTCCTAAGGATTCCCGAGGAATCCTAAGGATTCCTAAGGATTCCTGAGGATGCTTAACTATGCCTACGGATTCCTAAGGATGCCTACGGATTCCTAAGGATTCCTAGGGATTCCTGAGGATTCCTATGGATTCCTACGGATGCCTCAGCCTGCCTCAGTTTCAGCCTCAGCCTCAGCCTGCCTCGGCTTGCCTCAGCCTCAGCCTCAGCCTGCCTCGGCCTCGGCCTCAGCCTGCCTCAGCCTCAGCCTCAGCCTGCCTCGGCCTCAGCCTGCGTCAGCCTCAGCCTCAGCCTGCCTCAGACTCAGCCTGCCTCAGCCTCAGCCTCAGCCTAAGCCTCAGCCTCAGCCTCAGCCTCAGCCTGCCTCGGCTTGCCTCAGCCTCAGCCTCAGCCTGCCTCGGCCTCAGCCTGCCTCGGCCTCAGCCTGCCTCGGCCTCAGCCTGCCTCAGCCTCCCCTCCTCCCCCCCCTTCCCCCCCCTCATTCAGCCTCACCTTGTCTCAGCTTCGGCATGCCTCGGCCTCATCCTCAGCCTCAGCCTCAGCCTCAGCCTCAGCCTGTCTCGGCCTGAGCCTGCCTCGGCCTCAGTCTCAGCCTGCCTCAGCCTCAGCCTGCCTCAGCCTCAGCCTCAGCCTGCCTCGGCCTCAGCCTGCGTCAGCCTCAGCCTCAGCCTGCCTCAGCCTCAGCCTGCCTCAGCCTCAGCCTCAGCCTGCCTCGGCGTGCCTCAGCCTCAGCCTCAGCCTGCTCGGCCTCAGCCTGCCTCGGCCTCAGCCTGCCTCAGCCTCAGCCTCAGGCCTAGCCTCAGCCCAGCCGAATCAGCCCAGGCATCAGCCTGCCTCAGCCGCCAGCTTGCCCCAGGCCTCACCACAGCCTCAGCCACTTCTTTTATGTACCTCAGCCTGCCTCAGCTTCATGCCTCGGTTTGCCTAAGAGCCTGCCTCGGGCTTGCCTCAGCCTCGCCTCAGCCTGCCTCGGCCTCAGCTCAGCCTCAGCTCAGCGTCAGCCTCTGCAGCACTCAGCCTGCCTCAGCATCAGCCTAGCTCAGCCTAGCTCAGCCTGCCTCAGCCTCAGTCTCAGCCTGCCTCAGCCTCAGCCTGCCTAGCTCAGCCTCAGCCTGCCTCGGGCTCAGCCTGCGTCAGCCTCAGCCTCAGCCTGCCTCAGCCTCAGCCTGCCTCAGCGTCAGCCTTAGCCTGCCTCGGCGTGCCTCAGCCTCAGCCTCAGCCTGCCTCGGCCTCAGCCTGCCTCGGCCTCAGCCTGCCTCAGCTCGGGCAGTCAAAATATGGCACAGGACTGGTGTTCTGGGAACACGAAGATCACGAAGTGGCCCACAGTTGGCTCCAGGCAATCAAAATATGGTACAGGAATGGTGTTCTGGGAACACGAAGAACAGGAAGTGGCCTACAGTTGGCTCCGGGCAATCAAAATATGGTACAGGACTGGCGTTCTGGGAACACGAAGAACACGAAGTGGCCTACAGTTGCTCCGGGCATTCAAAATGTGGCCTGGGAATGGTGTTCTGGGAACACGAAGAACACGAAGTGGCCTACAGTTGTTCTGGGCATTCAAAATGTGGCCTGGGAATGGTGTTCTGGGAACACGAAGAACACGAAGTGGCATTCAAAATATGGCCTGGGAATGGTGTTCTGTTGGCTCTGGGCAATGAAGATGTGGCATGGGATAGTGTTCTGGGGAGTCCCCGGATCCCCCGGATTCCCCCGGCATCCGCCCAGACCCCTCTGGGGAGTCAAGATGCTCTCTTTTGACCCCACTAGAAACCTATCAGTCTTCGCTGTTAGGTAAAAATGCGAGGAGCTTCACGGAGTGAGAGCGGGTCGTTTTCAAAATGTGGCGCTCGCCTTAGCGCCGCGCACACTCGCCGTAAAAAATGCAAGCGCTTCACGAATTGAAGGCGGTTCGATTCCAAAACGTGGCTCTCAACTTAACGCCGCGCACCTGTCTTCTTGAGACAATTGCAAGAGCATCACGGATTTCCGTGGCCAACGAAACAGAAGTGGTGTGTTGGAACGATTGAAGATTGTCAGGGCGCAACAGTTACGTTAATTCGCAGTGTTGGAGGCCCGGGAATGGTAGCCTGGCACGATTCAGGATCGCCATGACGTAACAGTCAGATAACTCGTGGTATTGAAGATCGGAGAATAATGTTTTGGCACGCTTCGATATGTTCACACGGTTCTCCCCAAACAGGGCACTTCCATCAGTGCAAATGACCCCTTGTAGGGGCCTCTGAAGAAGGATCTTGGAGGGAGGGTGCATTTCACTATCGCTGATGAGACTTGGGTTTACACTGGTCCTCATCTTCCTCCTCTTCCTCCTCCTCCTCCTCCCTCCCTCCTCCTCCTCCTCCTCATCCTCCTCCTCCTCTTCCTCCTCCTCCCGCTCCTCCTCCTCCTCCTCCTCCTCCTCCTCCTCCTCCGCCTCTTCCTCGTCCTCCTCCTCCCAATCCTCATCTCTCCTCCACCTCATCCTCCCATCTTCCTGGGGGATGCGGAGTGACAAGCATACAGTCCTACATTCACTCAGCTACGACGCGTGAAGGCGGCCCACCTCCGCACGCCTCCTCCTCCTCCTCCTCCTCCTCCCCCCTCCTCGTTTCTCCTCTCCGCCTCACTCCTCCTCCTTCTCATCCATCCTCTCCTCCTCCTCCCCCTCCTCTGTCTCCCTCCCCTCACCCCTTCTGCGCCGCCTCCTCCTCCTCCCGCTCCTCCTCCTCCTCCTCCACGTCCTCCTCCTCCTCCTCCTCCTCCTCTTCCTCCGCTTCATCGTAGAATATAATATGTGCGTGTGTTCTTCTTAGTTGCAACACTACGAATAGTGTTATTATTATACGAGTATAATGATGAGTTGTAGTCGCCTTCTTCCTCTTCGTATAAATGTTATTAGTAGCCGTCGTATCAGTAGTCAGCGTATTATCATTCGTAACACAAATACGCCTCGTCGTCTTAATGTTGCCTGTAGTCTCACTAGTACTATGAATAGTCTGCTTATTAGTATGATTAGCTCTCGGAATGCCAGTGGTACTACTACTAGTAGTAAAACGGTTAGTATAGCATCAGTACTAGCGCGATTGACTTTCCCAGTAGTATCAGTAGTGGTGTTGCTGTTGTGGAATGTGTATGATCATTACTAGTGATACTATTAGTTTGCGTATTAGTGTCCGTCGTATGGTGCGTCTGCGCCTGAGTAGTATTCTCCTTCGTTATCTTCGCCATCATCCTCGTGCGCCTTGCCAGCCTCATCCTCCTCAGCATCACCATCATCCGCATCAGTCGTCCGCATCATCATCCTCCTCCCCATCCTCATCCTCATTCTCCTCCTCCTCATCATCATCAGTAACAACAGCATCAGCAGCATCAATATCATCATCATATTCCTCATCGGCAGCATCATCATCACCATCATCACCATCATCACCATCATCAGCATCCGCATCCGCATCAGCATCAGCATCAGCATAATCAGCATCATGAGCATCACCATCATCATCATCAGCATCATCATCAGCATCATCATCATCATCATCATCTCAGCCTCAGCATCATCGTCAGCATCAGCAGCATCAGCATCATCAGCATCATCATCATCAGCAGCATCATCATCATCAGCAGCCCCATCATCATCACCATCAGCATCATCAGCATCATCATCATCCGCCTCCGCCTCCGCCTCCTCTCCCTCCGCCTCCTCCTCCGCCGCCGCATCCTTCTCCTCCGCCTCCTCATCTCCTTCCTCCTCCGCCTCATCGTCATCCTCGTCCTCCTCCTCGTCCTCCTCATCGTCCTCTTCCTCCTCCTCTTCCTCCTCTTCCTCCTCCTCCTCCTCCTCCGCTTCCGCCTCCTCCTCCTCCGCCTCCTCCTCCTCATCCTCCTGGATCGGCTGCGGTTGCGCTCGACATCGTGGAGATGGAGTTCAAGAGGAGATCCAGAAGCAGTCCGCGCTGTGTGTCGAGTTCGAGGGTGGAGATCCTGAGCAAGACAAAGGGAATGCCGTTACGACGAGGAGTGCAGTTACGGCGCGGAGAGCCCTGGCGGAGGAGCTCTCCCTGCTCGTCAAGTCCATTCTCGAGTAGTGCATGGATATGATCGTGGCCAAGGGCGATGATCGCGAGGGCTTCCTGGACTGGGTGCAGGCGCAGCCTGAGTACCAGGGCGAGCTCATGGCCCTCCTCGACGTCCAAGCTGTACGACCAGGTCGTGCCGCTCAAGGCGCAGGAGGGCGGAGGGCGAGCGTCGGGGAGGGGGTGGTTTCTGATTGCAGTCCTGGGCCTCCCTCTCCTGGTCCCCAATTGGCCATTCGGGGGCGTGCTCCCTGGGGCGCCCGTCGCCCTCCTGGTGGCGGGCTGGTTTTCGGCGCGGTGTCTGCGCCATGCAATTGGGAGCCTGCCTCTCCTTGACTGCCTTCCACGCCTCTTGACGAGCGGTTCCAACAGGAGTCGAAGTAGTCAGTCTCAGTCTCAGCATCCTCCCAGTCCTCCTCATCCCTCCTCCTACTCGTCCTACTCCTCCTCCTCCTCCTCATCCTCCTCCTCCTCCTCCGCATTCTCCTCCTCCTCCGGCCTCATTTCCCCCACCCCCCCCCTCCTCTCCTCCTCATCCTCCTCCTCCTTCATCCTCCTCCGTCCTCCTCCTACCTCCTCGCCTCCTCCTCCTCCTTCCTCCTCTCCCCTCCTGCATTCCATAATCCTCTTTCCCCTCCTCCTCTCCCCGCCTCATCTCCTCCCTCCTCCTCCGCCTCGCCTCCGCCCCGCCCCTCATCATCCTCCTCATTCGAGTCTGCGTAGATACCTCCTCTGCATCGTCTTCCGTCATCTCATCCTCTCCGCGTTCCTACTACTGTCCCGCTCCACGACATGACTCTCAGCATTATCATTTTTATTCCCCGATATCAGCATGTCCCATCACACTCACGTAGCATCACCGCTATGTAATCTCTTAGTAAATGAGCACTGTATACACTCCATGTCAGTATTCACACTTACACTCATCCCCACTCATCAACCTCATCACTATTTGTAGTCACAGAGACACGCCACCAGTATCATCTATCTTACCGTCTATCTTAGTATATTCAGCATACTATTACATCATCATCATCCTATCATCATCATAATCAAATAGTCCCCATTCCACACGTATCAGCCATGAATCATCATCGTCATTCAGCAGCAGCATGCAGCCCTCACAGCAGCATAGCACATTCAAGTTCTTTCTTCATCATCATCATCATAATCATCATCACCAGCAGCAACATTATCATCATCATCATCATCACCATCATCATCATCATCAACATCATCAGCATCACCATAATCATCAGCAACCTCATCAGCATCATCAGCATCATCCTCAGCATCAGCAGCATCAGCATCATCATCAGCAGCATCAACACCAGCATCAGCATCAGCATCATCATCAGCAGCATCAGCATCATCCTCATCATCATCATCATCAACAACCTCATCATCAGCAGCAGCATCATCAACAGCATCAGCATCAACATCATCATCGGCATCATCATCATCAGCATCAGCGTCAGCACCATCAGCAACATCAGCAACACCATCATCAGCACCATCATCATCAGCAACATCATCAGCATCAGCATCAGCATCATCATCATCATCAGCAGCAACAGCAACAATATCAGCATCATCATCAGCATCAACATCACCACAAGGTTCACCAGCATCAGCAGCAACAGCAACATCAATAGCAGCATCAACATCATCAGCATCAGCATGGCCAGCACCAACCGCATCAACAACAACATCAGCAGCATCGTCTTCATCCGTAACAACATCGTCATCACCACCATCAGCATCGTCATCATCGTAACCATCAGCGACAGCATCTTTCCAGCAGCAAGAGCATCAGCATTATCGACATCATCGACATCATCGACATCATCAGCATCATCATCCTCATCAGAATCCTCATCCTCCCCCGCATCCTCACCATCATCCGCATTATCATTATCAGCAGCATCCGCATCAGCATCATCATCATCAGCATTATCATCCTCATCAGCATCATCATCCTCATCAGCATCATCATCGTCATCATCATCCTCATCCTCACCATCATCCTCCTCGTCTGCAACCGCAGCCGCAACCTCATCCGCAGCTGCCTCCACAACTCCTCATCCTCCTCCTCATCCTCATCCTCCTCCTCCTCCTACTCCCCCGCCTCATCATCCTCCCCCTCCTCCTCCTGCTCCGCCTCCTCTTTCTTTTCCTCCTCCCCCTCCTCCTCCTCCTCCTCATCCTCCGATCACTCCCTCTCCTCCCACACAATCACCACCCTCCGCCTCATATGATCCTCCTATCCCCCCCCTTCTCCTACCTCATCCTCCATGATCCTGTCCGCATTTCCTTACTTTCCAATCACTTTCCTTTCACTATTTTTCCTCTCTTTTCCTTCTTCTTTCTTCCCCCCTCCTACCGCCTACTCCATCCTCACTAGATTCTACTCCTAACCCTCACACACCACTCTTCCATATGTACTCCTCGCCTCCCTCCTTCCATGCAGCCCCGCACTGTCCGCCTCCTTCATCCGACACGGACCTCCTTTTCCGCCTCCTTCTTGTCTCTTTCTATGCATCCTTCCCCCTCTTACTCTCCTCATCCTCTTACTCCTTCCCTTCAAACCCTCTCAGGCCATCCCTGCTCTGCTGCTCGCTCTCCTCCTCCCCCGTGTCCTCAGATCGTCCTCACTACTCCTCTTCCGCCTCTCCCTCCCCCCGCGCCTCCACCTCCTCCTCCTCCTCCGCCTCCTCCTCCTCCTCCTCCTCCTCTGCCTCCTCCTCATCCTTCTCCGCCTCCGCGTCATCCCCGCCTTGCTCAGCAATCGCATCACCACAACCACCACCACCACCAGCATCAGCAGAATCAACTAAATCGTCATCGCCAGCATCATCATCATCATCAGCATCATCATCATCATCAACAGCAGCATCATCATCATCGTCGTCATCATCATCAGTATCATCATCAACATCAGCATCATCATCAACATCATCATCAGCATCAGCATCAGCATCAGCATCAGCATCATCATCAGCATCAGCATCATCATCAGCATCATCATCATCATCATCAGCAGCATCGGCTTCAGCATCATCATCATCATCAGCAGCATCAGCATCAGCAACATCATCAACATCATCCCAATCATCATCAGCCGCAGCAGCATCATCAACAGCATCAGCATCATCATCATCAGCATCATCAGCAGCATCATCACCATCATCATCAGCATCATAATCGTCTTCGTCATCATCAGCAGCATCAGCATCAGCAGCAGCAGCATCATCATCAGCATCAGCGTCATCATCAGCAGCAGCGGCATCACCAACAACAACATCAGCGTCCTCATCATCATCAGCAGCAACATCATCATCAGCATCATCAACAGCAGCATCATCAGCAGCAGCATCATCACCAGCAGCACTACCATCAGCATTGCCGACACCAACATCGTCGTCATCATCATCGTCAGCAGCAACATGAGCAGTGCCATTAGCATCAGCAGCATCATCAGCAGCCGCAGCATCCGCATCCGCGTCAGCTTCGGCCTCCTCAGCATCAGCATAAAGCGCATACGTCGTCATCCGCAACAGCATCATCATCAGCAGCAGCACCATCCGCATCAGCATCATGATCGCCATCTTCATCATCAGCATCATCCTCACGGACATCGTCATCATCAGTATCAGCATCAGCATCAGCATCAGCATCAGATGCCGCATCATCGTCATCAGCAGCATCACCATCAGCAGCAACAGCATCATCATCATCATCATCATCATCATCATCATCAGCATCATCAGCATCATCATCACGGGCATCGTCATCATCATTATCAGCATCAGCATCATCCTCAGCATCAGATGCCGCATCATCGTCATCAGCAACATCATCAACACCAACATCAGTTGAAGCATCACCATCAGCAGCATCAGCATCAGCATCAGCAGCATCATCAGCATCATATGCCGCATCATCGTGATCAACATCAGGATCATCAGCAACATCATCATCAACATCAGCAGCAGCATCATCAGCAGCATCAGCATCAGCAGCATCCGCATCATCATCAGCAGCAGCAACATCAACATCATCATCATCATCAGCATAATCAGCAGCATCTTCATCAGCACCATCATCAGCACCATCATATTCATCAGCATCTTCATCAGCATTATCACCATCGTCACCATCATCATCGTCATCATCATCGTCATCATCACCAGCAGACGCAACGGCATCATCATCAGCATCAGCAGCATCACCATCATCATCAGCATCATCAACAACAACATAATCAGCGACATCAGCATACTCGTCATCCTCAGCAGCAGCAGACTCACGAGCGACATCATCGTCATCATCAGCACCATCATCATCCAGCATCATCAGCATCATCATGGTCATCATCGTCATCCTCATCAACATCCTTATCTTCATCCTTATCTCCATCCTTATCTTCATCCTCCCCTTCCTTCCGCCTTCCTCCTTTCTTATTCCCTACCTAGGCTCTGCCTAGAAGGGTTCTTACTCGCTTGGCTTAAAGGGGCCAGGCAGAGCAAACCGCCCCGGGCGGTTCCCCCAGTCCCCTGGGAGCCAAGCAAAAACAACAGCAAAGGTAAAAGCAAACGCGCGGTTCCCCCAGTTGCGCTCCCTGTGTGCCAAGCAAATCAAAGGTAAAAGTGAAGGCAAAAGCGAAGGCAAAGCAAAAGCAGATCATAGCATAGCATAGCATAGCACAGCATAGCATAGCGCAGCAAAGCATAGCGCAGCATAGCATAGCATAGCCTAGCCTAGCCTAGCCCAGCATAGCATTGCGCAGCATAGCATAGCATAGCATAGCATAGCAGAGCAGATCATAGCATAACACAGCATAGCATAGCATAGCATAGCATAGCATAGCATAGCATAGCATAGCATAGCAGAGCGCAGCACAGCATCCACTGTTGCTGCTGCTATATATATATATATACATATATGTACTGACATGTGTGTGCGCACGTATGTTCCATGCATGTTGTCCGTCTGCGGGTCATCTTGAGCCCCTAGTGGGGCAGCTTGAGGCCTTAGGATTCACATAGGTCTCGCGCATAGCACCGGCCGGGAGACATGAAACCCGACGTATTATCGCATGTCCTAAATGTCTTTCTATATGTGCACATATGTGTATATATACATAACACCCGTGTATAATGCTGCATGTGTGTGCTTGTGTGTGTGCATGTATTTGTTCAGCACCCCATCGTAATGGCTTTCATCCTCGTTGCCGCTCAGCCTCACTTCCGTGACTCGCAGAGCCACGCAAGAGCGTGCAGCAGTGTATTGCGTCATGCGGGCATTATTACGGACCTCGAGTGGGGAGGCACGAGACCCAGCAAGCAGCGTTGAGCATCCTGCAGAGAACAATGTTCCAAGCAGTGTTGAACAACCTGAAGAGACGTTCAGTTCCATCGCGGCCGTGAATCGGTGGCTGACTGTGCAAGGTGCTGCGTGTAACACACCAGGTTTTCAAAAACTGCGTGAGGCAGTTTCAGTGCTCACGAAGACGCCCAACCCTCGACAGGAAGAGGTGTCCCCTCTCTGCTCTGTGCGACAGAAAGATCAGAGACGACGATGAGGAGGAGGAGGAGGAGGACGGCGTTTACCGCTCCTACTGATGGTGCTTCCCTAGAGGCTCAAACTCCTAGGTAGGGTCGCACTGGGATAATTCCTCCTTCCTCCAACCTCCGCCCCCTCCTTCTCCTCCCCCTCCTCCTCCTCCTCCTCCGCCTCCTCTTGGTCGTGTGCGTCATCTTAGCATTCGTCGCATTACAGTCGACAGGTTACTAATATGAGCATCAGGATCATGATTGGCATGTCTCTGTCTTGTTTTATGACTGTTATTGCAGTATTGACATTCGTGACGTTGTACCGCAAATAGTATACATTGTGTTATTATCATCTGCAATAATACCCTTCGTCATAACATCCGCACTAGTATGTACGTGCTTCTTTGTAATACTACAATTACTCGTATGTTATGAATATTACTTGTAGTATGCTTAGTCTCCGTAAACCTTTCACTCATGTTATTATTGCTATAGTATGATTCCTGTTTCTCCTCCTCCTCTTCCTCCTCCTCCTCCACTTCGTCCTCCTCCTCATCCTCGTCCTCCTCCTCTTCCGCCACTCCTTTTCTTCGTAGGTACTTCCGCCCTGTCGAACCCCGAGGATGGTCGAAATGGCGGGCCGTGCGGTTCGCCCACTTACGACCCCGATGCTCAAATAGGGCAACATATTCAAACATGGAGGAGGGTCGTTTCCAAATTGTGGTTTTCGCCCCAGCGCCGCGCACATTCGTTTCAAACATCTGCAAGAGCGTCCCGGATGGAGGGCTGGTGGCTTTCCAAATGTGGCTCTCGGAGGAGCGGCGCGCACATTCGTTGCATGAAAGCGCACGGGTTTCACAGATTGACGGTGGGTAGTGCTCAAAATGTGTTTTTGTTCACCCTGGCGCCACGCACACTCGTGCTAAAAGCTGACAATCGTTTCACGGACTAACGGCGGGCGGTGCCAAAATGTGGCTCTCGCCCGAGCGGCGCGCACAGTCGTCTTAAACACTGCAAGGCCTTCACGGATTGACGGCGGGCCGTGTTCAAACTGTGGCTCTCGCCCCATCGCCGCGTGCATTCGCCTTTCAGAACTGCACAAGCTTCACGGATGAAGGGCGAGTCTTTTTCTAAATGTGGTTCTCGCCTGAATGCCGCGCACATTCGTTAACAAAACGTGCACGGGCTTGACAGATTGAGGGCGGGTGGTCTTCAAAATGTGGTTCGTTTTAGCACCGCGTGCATTCGAGTTGACAATTTGCAAGACGTCCGATGGTTCTCATGACAAACGTACCAGACATGGTGTGTTGGGTCGATGCAAGAATGTCAAGGCGCAACAGTTACGTTGACTCGCGGTGTTGAATGCCCACAAATGGTGCTCTGGCACGGTTCCAGATCGCCAAAACGTAACATTCAGGTGAACTCGCGGTGCTGACGTCCTGAGAAAGGTGTTGACACGCTTCATGATGTTCACATGGTTGTCCCCCAACGGGGCAATTCCCTCATTGTAAATGACCCGTGCAGGGGCCTATGAAGAGGCATCTTGGAGGGAGGGTCTGTTTCACCATCGTTGATGAGTCTTGGATTTACACTGGTCCTCCTCCTGCTCCTCCTCCTCCTCCTCCTCCTTATCCTTCTCCTCCTCTCCCTCCTTCTCCTCGTGATCCCCCTCCTCCTCCCCCATCCTGTCGATCATGTCGATCCTTGCGCAGTCATCCCCCTCCAGATGAAAGACCACGATGGCGGACGAACGCGAGCGAACGCGAAAAACGAGAAGGCCATGACCGTGCCAGGCATCTCGGGCGTTTGCGCAATGGCCACGATTAAACGACGAGTGGGCACACCGACCCACGCTTTCGTAGAGAGGCCCTTCCCCTCTTCAAACTGTCTCAAAAACTGCACGGCTGGTTTGTTCGGGGACGCCCTGGGGCACCTCCGCCGAGCAGGCGCAGCCGTGCAGTCCCGAAGGCCGCGCATTCTCTGCACCAGACAATCCGCCCCCCCCGCGATCCAGAGCTCATGGTCGGGGTGGATTTGCCTGGTGCGCCTCGGGAGACGACTGTACGGGAGCGCACACACGGCCGATTCCAAAAAAAAAAACGATGCGCCCTTTGCGACCCGTCCTCCGGACCGCCCGACCCTCACGGTCGCAGGCGACTTGGAGGGGCTCATGCTTAGGGCGGGGTGGGGGCTTACACTTCTGCACATCGTGGGAAGACAGCTGACTTAGAATTTCCCCGATGATCGCTAAATACCTACTACACGACGCCCCTGCTGGCAACGATTGCATAGGCGCAGAAGGGCCACAGGTGTTCCGAGGCCGTCGGCAACGACAGCCCCTCTCCAGGTGCATCACCGATGCCGGTGCATCGTCGACGTCGGCGAAGCATCGGCGACGTCGACTCGGAGAACATCGGGAGCCACGTCGAGCCGCGTGGCCGATGCATCGGCGATGCGGCGCGATCCTCCGACCCCATCTGCTGCGACCCCGCGTTGGAGGCAGCCCCTCCCCTCCTGGAGGCCCAAGAAGCTCCGAAAACGCCCACAGACCTCGAGCCTCGAAGGTTGTCCCTTGATCCTGCCCCCTCGAGCCCTCGAGCGAGGAATGGGAGCACCAGACCTGCACACTCGGCCTGGGAAGCGCGCGGGGGGCGGCGCAGGAGGCGCCGCGCCAGGGGGGGGGGGCCCGCGCCAACCCAGAAGACCTTTGCGGATCTCCAGTCTGCGAAGAGCTCATCACGATTATTATTTTTTCCGAGGAAGGGGAAGGGTGGGGCCTCTTGGAGGCGGCTGGGGGGTACCCGAGCTGGAAAAGCCCTGAGAAAATCTGTCAAGAGGAGGGGGGGGGATAAGGGCAACGTCCCTCAAAATCGCTCTCCCAAGGCCCTTCCTGGGACGAGAGTGACCAGTTCTTCGCGCCGCGTCCAACCCTGGCGACGAGGGGTCCATTCTTCAGAGGCAAAGCAACAGAAGCAAAGCTGGGTCACCTCCTCGGTCAGGAGAAGCGAAGTCCCGACGGAATAAGCCTAGACGGAGGCCGAGCGCTGCCAGAGGCGACGTCCAGCTGGAGTGAGCCCAGACGGAGGCCGAGCACTCCGCGCCGACTTACTCCTTGCGGACATGGCACCCTTCGACTCGGCCCCCGAGCCGGCTCCAAGGGGCATCGCCCGCCCCTGGATCACCCCCCCAAAGGGACCATGCAATCGCCTCTCGGGGCGCTCTTGGGCAGCTCTTGGGCGCTCCCGGGGCCGCCTGGGTCCCATCTCGGGCCCCTCTTGGGCCTCTCTGGGGCCCTCCTGGGGCCACCCCGAGGCCGCAGAAGCGCATCGGAAGCGAAACGGCGAGAGAGCCAACAGTCTCGCCGGGCCCCCGACGCCTCGGTCTTGGGCGGCTCGTACTGCTCCGGCGGCTCGGATGAGAACCTGGGGCAGGCGGAGAAGGAGGGCGGCAGGTCTTTCGGAGGGGAGGCGAAGGCGAGGAGGAGGAGGAGGAAGAGGGACGAAGGAGGAGGAGGAGGAGGAGGAGGAGGAGGAGGAGGAGAAGGAAGAGGAGGACCTGAGGAGGACGAGGATCCCCCCTCCCGTCGTCCATCCCTCCACCTTCTCCTCTTCCTCCCTCCCTCCCTCCATTCCTCCCTCTCCTTTCCTCCCCACCCTCCTCTCCCCTCCCAGCTCGAGGAGGAGGAGGACGCCCGTTTATAAGCTTTTCGAGCGGGGCGCGGCCAGCGAAAGTGGCCAAGGACGGGCCGAGGAGGCCAGGATGCAAGGGTACCCTAGGGCCCTAGGGAAGGTTGCCCATCCTTACTACGCGGAACTGACTGTGGGTGCAACCGTCGATTCTCCTGAATCGACGGCTCGGCGGCGAGCGAGGGGGGAAGTGAGAAGGAGAAGGCCTCTCAGAAGGCGGCGGGGCTTCTCAGAAGCTTTCGCGCGTTCTGGGGATGTTTGTTGTGTCTTCGGGGAAGGCTTAAGAAACTTCTCAGAAGGCTGGGGGACTTCCGAGTCTTCTGAGAAGGCCCGCCCCTTCTCACTTCTCCCCCAGGCTCGCCGTCGATGATTGGCTGTTCCCCCTTCCCCTTCCCCTCCCCCAAGGGTCGAAAATCCAGCTTAAGCGGGAGGGGGGAGGGGAGGGGAGTATCCAGGCTCCTCGGCGCACCCCTGGAGACTCCGGAGCTTCCAAGTCTGCCCTCCGTGGCCTCGAGGACGCTCGAAAACGGTCCCGAATCGCGGAGCGATCAGCCCAAGACGCCCACGATAGCCCCAAGACACCCCAAGACGCCCACCAAACGCCCCAAGGGCCATCCCCAAGAGGGCCCCGAGAGGCGAAAAGCAGTGGTTTCCCGTTGATTTTTGTCATTGATTCTGGGGTCATCGTCTTCTTGAGCCTCCGACGCTCCAAGACGGCCCAAGAGGGCCCGCAGACCGCCCCAAAGCTGCCGAGGAGGCCCCTGCGAAGCCTGGGACGGTCAAGAGGGTTCCAGGAGGCCCAACGAGGGGCCCAAGACGGCTGAAGACCGCTCCAGGATTTGGACGCCCGACATGGGTACGGAAAGAATGGGTACAATGCCCAACGACAAATGTTGTCCCAAACCAACAGCGGCCGCTGTTGGGCAGGCGACCTCCTGCCTCAAATGTACACAGGCCGCGGCGACACCGACAGCGAGTCCTGTTCAAAATGAACAGGAACCGCTGTTGGGCATTATACCCATTCTTTCCATACCCATTTCGGGCGTCCAGACAGGAGGGCCCCAAGAGAGACGAAGGGGGAGAACACGAACCGAAAATCCGATCCAACGGGCCCCCCCAGGGCCCCAAGAAGCCCCCGAGCGGCCCAAAGGAGGCCCCGAGTGAGCCCTAAGATAAGAGGCCGCCAAAAGAAAACCCAAACGAGGCCCTGGGCCCAAGGCGGCCCCCAACACGCTTCGAAACTGCCTCCGAGAGGCTCCGCCGGGCCCCAAAAACAGCCCCCAAGACGCCCGCGAGAATCCCCACGCGGTGCCCGAGGAGCCCACGACGCCTCACTCGTGGACCCCACCCCTCGTCTGGGGGCGCCGGCGGACTGGCGCAAGCCTCTCGAACAAGGAAGATAAAGACGGCACGAGCACAGCCTTCGGGAGCTGCGCGCAGAGTTCTTGCCTCGGCGCTGGACCCCCCTCCCTGGCGCAAGGAGCGCGCCAGGCCGTCAGGGGGGGGCCCCGCGCCGGTTCGGGAAAGGTCCGCGCGGAAATCCGGAGGGTGATGCTGACACCGCTCTTCTGTTGACAGGGGGCATGTCGACCTTTGGGAGGTCTTCGAGTGGGCCAGAAATCTGGGGCCCAACCCTGGGGTATACGGTGGGGGGCGTCCATCCTCGACAGGGGTGCGTGCGAGGAACCCCCTTGAAGTGTATCCCAGGGATTCCCCACCTTTTCTGAGCGGCTTCATTTTCATTGAAAAGTCGGGAGTGGGGAGGAAGGAGGGCCCAGAGTCGAATAGATCGGCAGGCTAGCAGGCCTCCATCGAGGAGTCAGCATCCACATCGGAATCCGAAGCCGAATCGAATCGAATCGGAGGCCATCGAGATCGAATCGAATCGAATCGGCGGAATCGAACTGAGCCCTGCGGGGCGGGGGGCGGGGTGAGTATCGCTTAACCGATCCCCATCCCCAGCAGCGTGGCCTGGGCCCCACTGG
Organism: Prorocentrum cordatum; assembly: GCA_963575745.1. Classification (NCBI taxonomy): domain Eukaryota; class Dinophyceae; order Prorocentrales; family Prorocentraceae; genus Prorocentrum; species Prorocentrum cordatum. The sequence goes on from CAUYUJ010005289.1 coordinate 28,413, forward strand.
CCGATCTACCCCCCTAGATGGGGATACAGGTCGTTCCCTTCGGGTTTCGAGGGGTGCATCCCCAGCCGGGAATGTGCCCCTAACGACACCGAGCAGGGGGGAACCTCGCCTCCGCTCCTCCTCGGACCGAGAGGTGCGCCCGCCGCGGTCCCCCCCCCGAGGGGGGCGCGGGCGCCCGGGCGCCCGCCTGCTGCCGGCGGTGCCTCGCCCCTGCCCGTGCCCCTCGTCAGGTCGGGCATCCTCCTCCTCCTCCTCCTCCTCCCTCCTCCTCCTCCTCCTCCCTCCTCCTCCATCTTCCTCCTCCTCATCCATCTTCCTCCTCCTCCTCCTCCTCCTCCTCATCCTCCTCCTCCTCCTCCTCCTCCTCCTCCTAATCGTCATATGACAAAGATCAGGTCGGGCGTGTCCTCCTACAGGCGGATTTTGGACGAAGAGTTTTGAGAAAGTCGAAGATAACCCCAAAATAAACAAAAATGGTGAAGAATCTTGTCCCCAGATGAATTCTGTCCTGTTTGGGGAGATTCCTCCTGCAGAGGGACAGGCCCGACTTGACCTTCGTGCCCCCCCACCCCCTGAGGGGCAACGATAGGGGGGATGGGCATAGGGGGGGATGCATCGACCTGGAATCGGCGATACATCGCCGATAGATCGGCGATAGGCCCCCGATAGCGAATCCGCACCTTCCTGGGCGGGTTGAGGCTATCGGGCCCCTATCGGCGACCAATGGGCGATTGGGGGTCGAGGCAGCCCCCCCTATGCCCATCCCCCCCTGTCGTTGGCCCCGACCCCCCTAGGAGCCGGAGGACTCTCTGCGAAGCGTGGTCGCGGCACGGCTCGGCCCCCGGGACGCTGCGCACGGCGCCGTCCCGCGAGGACATCTTCTCGATCACCCAGGCCGCCTGCGCGGGGAGCAGCGGGGAGGGCCAAGTTTCCACCACCGCTGCCACAGGACAGGACGGGGGAGAGGGGAGGATAGAGAAGGTCCTCCTCCTCCTCCTCCTCCTCCTCCTCCTCCTCCTCCTCATCATCATCATCATCATCATCATCATCATCATCATCATCATCATCATCATCATCAGCATCAGCATCAGCATCAGCATCAGCATCAGCATCAGCATCAGCATCATCATCATCATCATCATCATCGTCATGAGCATCATCATCATCAGCATCAGCATCATCATCATCAGCATCATCATCATCATCATCGTCATCAGCATCATCATCAACATCAACATCATCATCATCACCACCACCATCATCATCATGGTCATCATCATCAGCATCATCAGCATCAGCATCGTCATCAGCATCGTCATCATACCATCAGCATCCTCTTCAGCATCACCACCATCATCACCAGCATCAGTGTCAGAATCATCATCAGCATCATCATCATCAGCAGCAGCGTCATCATCATCATTATCATCATCATCATCATCCTCATCGGCATCGTCATCGCCATCACCATCATCATCATCATCATCATCATCATCATCATCATCCTCATCCTCACAACCCTCACCGTTATAATCACCATCACCATCACCATCATAATCATCATCAGCATCACAACCTTCACCATCACCGTCACCATCACAATCACCATCACGATCACCAGTGTCATCGTCATCATCAGCAGCATCGGCAGCAGCATCAGAATCATCAGTATCAGCACAAGTGTCGTCGTCATCATAATCATATTCATATGCATCAGCATCACGATGTACCTGCATCAGCGTCATCATCAGCATAATCAGCATCAGCATCAGTATCACCATTCTAATCATCATCATCCTCATCGCCATCAGCATCAGCATCATCAGCATCATCATCACAAACCACATCAGCATCCTCACCATCATCATCGTAAGCATCATCACCAGAATCATCACCATCATTAGCATCATCAGCATCAGCATCATCATCATCATCAGCAACATCATCATCATCAGCAGCATCATGATCAGCATCATTGTCGTCGTCATCATATTCATATTCATACGCAGCATCATCATCAGCAGCATCAACATCAGCATCATCCCCACCACCAGCACCATATTCCGCCTCAACAGCATCGTCATCATCATCAGCATCACAACGGGCACCATCACCATCACCATCATCAGCATCGTCATCACCCATCATCATCATCAGCAGCAGCATCATCATCGTCGTCCTAGTCGCCGTCATCGTCGTCGTCATCGTCATCATCACCATCAGCATCATCATCATCAGCAGCATCATCCTGAACAGCTTCATATGCTGATGCATCTTCATATTAATCAACAGCATCACCATCATCAACATCATCAGCATCAGCAGCATCATCGTCATCATGGTCATCCGCATCATCATCATCATCATCATCATCATCATCATCAGCATCAGCATCGTCATCATCATCGTCATCGTCAGCATAGTCAGTGTCAACATCACAACCAGCATTGGCATCATCGTCTTCATCGCCGTCGTCGACGACAGCAACAGAAGCATCAACATCACCACCATCGGTCAGTCTCATCATCCGTCTCCCCACCTGAACTATATCATTAGAATGAGGTCACAACCGCCACCATCAGCAGCAACATAATCGTCGCCATCATCCTCGTCAACACCACTATGGCCATCGTCATCGTCTCCGCCATCGCCAGCGACGCCATCATCATCTCCACCACTAGGACCACAGTCAGTGTCCTTGCTCCTCTTCGTCCCTGCTCGCCCCTGCCCCTGATCCTAATCATGTCTGCTCCTCCTCATAATCCCCCTCCTCCTACTCCTCACTATCATCCGTCTACCCATCACTCATACACTGTCTTCTCTCCCTGGGGAGGGTGTCCGCGACACTTGGATTGAGGAGCACAGCAGGGGCCCGGCGACAGGACGTCCATCGAGTTTTGGGTGTGGGAACGTCACGCTTTCCATGGCTCAGCCATCGAAATCCCAGAAACCCGGGGCAAGCTGGAGGCAAGCAGGGTGCTTCTTGGCCTGGGTCTCCACTGCCACTGCAGAGGACCGAGGGTCCAGGCCGTTGGGTGCTGCCTGGCCGGTCTGGGCATCCCGGGGGCGTCCCCTCGCCGCACGCCTGGCCATCGCGCACCCGGGGCGATGGCCCGAGGGGACGAAGTTGGCGGGGGCTGGGCGCCTCTTCCGCCGCCCTCCGCCTCTCCCTCCCCCATCCTCCGCCCGCTCCTCTCCTGAACCTCCTCCACGTCGCCATGGTCCTCCCCCTGCTCCCCCGTCACATCCATCATCGTTCTCGTTGCCGAGTCGGCTGACTGGAGGAGGCGGTGGAGGAGGAGGAGGAGGAGGAGGAGGACTGGGTGGCCTGCGACCGCCTGATGTCGCTGACGTACAGCTCCTTCAGCGTGTCGATCCGCACGGTCACCGTGTCGTCCGCCGCGGCGGCCGTCAGCGGCCAAATATTTCGCGCCTTCCGCCGCTCTCCTCTCTCCGCCCAGTTGTCTTCGCGTCTCCTCCCCGGCATCCTTCTCGATGCTCATCCTCCTCTACGCGTCCATCCTTCCCCTCCTCCTCGTCATCCTTCTCCTCCTCACACCCAGCAGAATCATCATCGATCCCGTTGGTAGCCCGTTCTCCTCAGCCTCTCCTCCTCCTCCTCCTGCTCTTTCTGGTTCCCCCCTTGCTCATGCTCCAGTGGCTCTCCCTCCTCCACCTCCTCCATTGCCTCCCCAGCTTCCTGGCAAGCAGCTCCCCCTTCACCGATCACTTACTTTCACCTTACGGCCCTCAAGGCTGAAGTGTGAAAATGCAGCACGGATGGAGGACAACTTATAGTCGCAGGTCCTGTTCTCGTCTGCTGCGTTGTCAGATGCCTCAAATTCCACCACTCGCACTGGCGGAAATGGCGCATGGCAATAACGTCACGGCAAGGCGTGCTCTCGCCCGAGACTTGCACGCCAATGGGTGGTGCTCCGCTTCATAGACATGCTCCCGCTTCAGCACCGCGCGCATGCCTACGACTGTCTCTGCCAGCTGGGATGATGCGCATCCCACCGTTCTGCCACAGCGTCCTGACCTGAACATCGATGCGCGGCGCAAGACCAGCAGGTGGCACTGCGGTCCTGCCCTGCCCTGTGATCTAGGTCACTTGACTTCGCGCATCGAGCCCCGCGATTGCGCGACGCGCGGTCATCGTCGCGCCCTCGCGCGCCGCCATGGAACATGGCGCATATCCGGCCCAAGCCGCGATGCGCGCAGCGCGCATAGTCTTCGAGACCCCGCGGGTGACCCACAGTCAACCTGTATAACAAGGACGCACGAGAAGGAATCCGCCGACCCCTGGGCTGGGGGTTCATCGGCGCGTGAGATGCTTCCTCCATCCCCCAACCCCTCTCCCGGGGGTCCTTTGCTCCAAAGTTCTGTCGGGGGATCCAGGGCTTGAAAACGGGCTGCGAGGGCCCCAAAAGACTTCCAAGACGGTCCAAGAAGGCCCCGAGTCACCGAAACGTCGTCCCAAGACGCCCAAGATGGCCTCCAGACAGCCCAAGCTGCCTCCAAGACGCCCCAAGAGGCGTCTAAGAGACCTCCCACGAGGTCCCCAGGAAGCCAAAATCGTTGATTGTCATGCGTTGTTATCCGAGGTTTTTGGCTTTCTCGCCTTTCCGGGTTTCCGACCCTCCAAGACAGCACCAAAGGCCCCTAAGACCGCCTCAAAACGGAACAACAGGCCCCCGAGAAGGCCCCAAAACGGCCCAGGAGGGCCCGAACACGGGTCAAGAGGGCCTCCAAGAGGGCCCAAAAAGGAGACCAAGAAGGGGACCACGTACCGAAAATTCTAGCTCTCCGCCCCAAGAAGCCCCCAAGAGGCCCTCCAGGGGCTCCACGAGGCCCCCACGAGACCCTCAACAGCCCAAAAGACTGGGTAGTCGAAGCCAATCTGGCGCCAATCTGGCAGGCCCAATCTGGCAAACGGGGCAATCTGGCGAGGGGGCCAACGCGAATCCAGTCTGGCGAATGACCCAAATCATCCAGTTTGGCCGGGCCAGATTGGCCCTTGGGGCCCAATCCAATCTGACAGTCTGGCCTTCGACTACCCAGAAAGAGGGCCCAAGAGGCGCCTCCAAGACGCCCCAAGAGGCTTCGACGAGACCTCCAACGAGGGCCCCATGAGGCCAAAATCCTAAATTTCGGTGTTTTTGTTTAACGGTTGTTGGCGTTCTCGCCTGTTCGGGCTTCCGACGCTCCACGACAGCCCCAAAAGCACCCAAGACCACCTTAAGACGGCACAACAGGCCCCCGAGAAGGTCCCACGACGGCCTAAGAGGGCCCGAACACGGGTCAAGAGGGCCTCAAGACTGCCCAAGAGGCCTCCAAGAAGGGCCCAAGAAGGGCCAAAGAAGAGGACAAAAAACCGAAAATCCGAGCTCTCCGCCCCAAGAGGCTCCCGGGATGCCCCAAGAAGCCCTCAAGGGGCTCCACGAGGCCCCCACGGGACCCCCAAAAGTCCCAACAGAAGTCCCAAGAGGCGCCTCCAAGACGCTTCAAGAGGCTTCGACGAGACCTCCCACGAGGGCCCCATGAGGCCAAAATCCGTCATGTTTAGGTGTTTAAAACTTTCTCGCCTTTCGGACTTCCGACGCTCCACGACGGCCCCAAAAGCCCCCAAGACCGCCTTAAGACGGCACAACAGGCCGAGAAGGCCCCAAGACAGCCCACGTCGGCCCGAACACGGGTCAAGAGGGCCTCAAGACAGCCCAGGAGGCCTCCAAGAAGGCCCAAAGGGCCCAAGAAGGGGACCACGAACCGAAAATCCGAGCTCCCGGGATGGCCCAAGAGGCCCTCCAGGGGCTCCACCAGGGGCTCCACGAGGCCCCCACGAGACCCCCAAGGGCCCCAAAAGAGGCCCCAAAACATCCCCTCGGAGGCCGCCGAACTGCCTCGGGAAGGCCCCAGCGTCGCTTCTCACGAGAGCCCACCGCACATCCAAGAGGCTTCTGAGACATAGTCCAGGCACGGTGTCGGGATGGGCCGAATGCCACCAGATCCGCCGCCCCCTGTCGATTCATCGCAGGGGTGCCTCGCGTGCCGAATCCTATCGGTTTTGGTTTTGGTTATTTATCCAAAAGAAATCCCCCTGAGGCTTCGGCCCGTCCCGCCGGGGTCCCAGGAGATTCCCGAAAACCCATCCGTCAATGCCTTTGTTGCCCCAAGTTGGTCCAAGATGGCCTCCAAGACGGCCAAGATGGCCCAGGATGGCCTCCAAGACAGCCAAGATGGCCTCCAAGACGGCTACGATGGCCCCAAGATGCATCCAAGACGACCCAAGATGGCCTCAAGATGGTCTAAGACGGCCCAAAAGGCCCGCAGGAGGCCTCCAAGACGGCCCAAGAGGCCTCCAAGAGATCCTCCAGGAAGGCCCGACGAGGCCAAAATCAGTAATTGTCCTTAGGTGTTTGAAGGATTTTGGCATTTGCGCCCTTTCGGCTATCCGACGACCCAAGACGGCCCAGGAGGCTCCCAAGATCGCCCCAAAATCGCACAATAGGCCTCCAAGAGGGCCCCATGACGGCCCCAGACGCCTCCAAGACGGCCCCAAGAGGGCCCGAAGACGGCCCAAGAGGCCTCCAAAACGCCCAAGATGGCCTCCATGACGCCCAAGATGGCCTCCAAGACGGCCCCGAAGCGCCCCAAGAGGGCCCCAAATCGGCCCAGAAAGGCCCCCAAGACGGCTCCCGACGGCGTCAGACGTGCCAGGAACCCACTAAATTGGCTCGAAGCTGGCCCAAGACGGCCCAAGAGGCCCCCAAGAGGCCTCCAGAAGGCCAGAAGAGGCCAAAAACATTGATGTTCCCTTGTTTGTTTTTTTGAAAAAAAATGACATGTCCTTCTGTTCGGCCTTCCGACGGCCCGAGACGGCCCAAGAGCCCCCAAAGATCGCCGAAAGATCGTCCAAGCGGCTTCCAAGATGGCCCCAGAACGGCCCAAGAGGGCCCAAGACGGCCCCAAGAGGCCCACAAGACGGCACAGAAGGCCTGTAAGACGCCCAAGATAGCCTCCAAGACGGCCCTGGAGCACCCCAAGAGGGCCCCAAGTCGGCCCATAGAGGCCCCCCAAACGGCTTCCGACGGCTTCAGACGGACCAGGAGTCCACCAAGACGGCCGAACATTGCCCTCAGATGGCCCAAGACAGTCCAAGAGGCCTCCAAGAGGGCCAGGAAGGCCAGAAAAGGCCAAAATCATCGATTTCCAATTTTTTTTGGAGGATTGTGGCATTTGCTTTTTTTCTGCCTTCCGACGGCCCGAGACGGCCCAAGTGCCCCCAAAGATCACCCAAGAGGCCCAAGACACAGCCCCAAGAGTCCCCCAAGACGGCCCAAGAGGTCTCCAAGACGCTCAAGAAGGCCTCCAAGACGGCCCAAGAGCCCTCCAAGACGTCCTCCAAGAAGGCCCGAAAGGGTCAAAATGGCCTCCAGACGGCCAAGATAACCTTCAAGATGCCCACGCGTTCCCCGAAGGCTTTCCAAACCGATTCGGGGAACACATGATCCGATAGCTTGGCAGGTCTGGCCTCAACGTTCGGCCACATAGGCGCTTCCAAAAAGGCAGGGGGGCGGCGGTGATTCGCCGTAGGCGTCTTTGATCCGCCGCCCCCTGTCGATTCATCGCACGGGTGCCTGGCGTGCTAGACTTCTTAGGTTTTGGTGTTGGTTCTTTTTCCAAAAACTCCCCCTGAGGCTCTGGCGCGTCCCGCCGGCCACCCGGAAGGATGCCGAAAGATTGCCCAGAGGTGGTTGCAAAGGGTTGTTCTGTCCAGACGGCTCCAAGATGGCCCAAGATGGCCTCCAAGACGCCTCCAAGACGGCCAAGATGGCCTCCAAGACGGCTAAGATGGCCCCGAGATGCCTCCAAGACGGCCCAAGATGTACCCAAGACGGCCTAAGATGGCCTCAAGATGGCCCAAAACGGCCCAAGAGGCTCCCAAGTGGCCTCCAAGACGGCCCAAGAGGCCTCCAAGAGGTCCTCCAGGAAGGCCCGAAGAGGCCAAAAACATTGGATTTCATTATTAGGTTTTGAAGCATGTTGGTATTTGCGCCTTTTCGGCTTTCCGACGGCCCAAGACGGCCCGACAGGCCCCCAAGGTCGCCCCAAGATCTCCCAAGAGGTCCCCAAGATGGCCCCATGACGGCCCAAGAGGGCCCCAAGCCGGCCCAAGACGGGCCAAGAGGCCTCCAAGACGCCCAAGATGGCCTCTAAGACGGCCCCGAAGCGCCCCAAGAGGGCCCCAGGTCGGCCCAGAGAGGCCCCCACCCCAAGACGGCTCCCGACGGCGTCAGACGTGCCAGGAGCCCACCAGGACGGCCGAAGTTGACTCGAAGCTGGCCAAAGACGGCCCAAGAGGCCTCCAAGAGGCCTCCAGGAAGGCCAGAAAAGGCTAAAAACACGTATTTTCACTTATGTGTAAGACTTTGACATTTGCTTCGTTTCGGCCTTCCGACGGCCCGAGACGGCCCAAGGGCCCCCAAAGATCGCCCAAAGATCGCCCAAGAGGCCTCCAAGATGGCCCCAGAACGGCCCAAGAGGCCCCCAAGACGGCCCCAAGAGGCCCCAAGACGGCCCAGGAGGCCTCCAAGACGCTCAAGATGGCCTCCAAGACGCTCAAGATGGCTGACGAGGGGCATCGGGACAAGGACCGCACGTGGCGAATCGCGCCCTGCCCGGTTCCCAGGCGAGCGCCAGCCCGATGGCGGCTCCCACTCTGTACAGCGCGGGGAAGCCACCGACCAGGGGCCCGTGCACAGGAAAGGCCCTGCCGTGACAGAACCCGAATGTGTCTCGGACTCGTTCTCCTCCTCCTCCTCGTCCTCCTCCTCCTCCTCCTCCTCCTCCTCCTCCTCCACGACATCCTCCGCCTCCCATGCTCCGCCTCCCCTCAGCCGTGAACCATCCCCGCCGTCGGTCGGGGGTCCCTGGAGGCTGCCGGGCGCCCGCCGTCTTGAGGCGACCAGGCCGAGACGGCACGAGTCGGACGCAGCCGCGGCGCTCTGGAAGGAGCAACTGGGAAGCTGGAAGAGTTCGGAGCTTCTCGGAGGCCTCCAAGCGGAAGCGCCCTAGGCACCTCTTCAGTTGCGGGATGCTGGGGCCGTCTTGTGGGGCCATCCTGGCACCCAAGGCGAGCCCGCCATGGGGCCCCCCCTGGGGCCATCTCTTTCAGCCCTGGCGGGGCCGTCGCGAAGCCGTCGCGGGGTCCGTCCTGGGGCCCGTCTCGGTGCACGCCTTCGGGCCCTTCTTGGGGACCCCCTGAAGCACACGGTGGGTCCCCCGCAAGAGCGGCGCTGCGCCAGGGGCGCTCGCGGCGCCCCGCCCCCCGAGCGGCGCGGGCGAGGCCTGGCGGAACACCTCCGCCAGAAGCCTGGCGGTCGTCGGGCGGCCGCGACCGCGGGTCTTCGATCCCAGAGCGCTCCTGCCCCACAACCTTCAACTCATACTCCTCCTCCTCCTCCTCCTCCTCCTCCTCCTCCTCCTCCTCCTCCTAAACCTGAACCTCTTCCTCCTGAGCATCCTCCTCCTCCTCCTCCGGCTCCTGCTTCTCCTCCTCCTCCTCCTCCTCCTCCTCCTCTGCCTCCGCCTCCACCTAGTCCTCCTCCTCCCTCCTCCTCCTCCTCCTCCTCCTCCTCCTCCTGTGCCTCCTCCTCCTCCTCCTCATACTCCTCCTCCTCCTCCTCCTCCTCCTCCTCCTCATCATCATCAATCATCATCATCATCATCATCATCATCATCATCATCATCAGCATCATCATCATCATCATCATCATCATCGTCATCATCATCATCATCATCATCATCATCATCATCATCATCATCATCATCATCATCATCATCATCATCATCATCATCATCATCATCATCATCATCATCATCCGCCTCCTCCTCATCATCTTCCTCAGCATCCTCCCCCTCCCCCTCCCACTCCTCCACATCCTCCTACTCCTCCTCCTTCTCAAAATCATCATCATCATTGTCATCATTATCATCAGCAGCAGCATCATCATCAGCATCATCATCATCAGCAGCAGCAGCGACAGCATCATCATCATCAGCAGCATCAGCATCAGCATCAGCATCATCATTATCATCAGCAGCATTAGCAGCATCATTATCAGCAGCATCATCATCAGCATCATCATTAGCAGCAGCAACATCATCATCAACAGCATCAGCATCATGATCAGCATCATGATCATCATCATCATCAGCATCCGCATCAGCATCAGCATCACCATCACCAGCATCATCATCATCATCATCATCATCATCATCATCATCATCATTATCATCAGTAGCATCATCATCAGCCTCATCATCTGCATCATCATCAGCATCAGCATCATCACCACTACCAACAGCAACAACAACAACAGCAACAACCGCATCAGCATCAGCATCATCAATATCACCACCACCACCATCGTCGTCGTCGCATCATCATCGTCATCATCAGCATCAGCATTACCACCATCATCATCATCATCAGCATCAGCATCATTATCATCATCAGCATCATCTCCATCAGCATCATCAGCATCATCATCATCATCAGCAGCAGCATCAGCATCAGCAGCATCGTCATCAGCATCACCACCAACAACACCACCACAGCCACAACAACGATCACCATCATCATCATCACCATCATCATCATCATCGTCATCAGCATCGTCATGATCAGCATCAGCATCAGCACCAGCAGCAACTTCATCATCACCACCAGCATCATCATCACCATAGCATCAGCAGCAGCATATTCGACATCATCAGTATCATCATCAGCATCATCATCATCCTCATCAGTAGCAGCATCATCATCAGCATCATCATCATCATCACCGTCATCATCATCAGCATCATCCTCATCTCGACATATTAATCATCAGCACCACCACAACCATCCTCATTATCATCAACATCATCACAACCATCAGTTTGCCATCATCAGCACCATCATCATCTTGCCAGCGTCGTGGTCGCATCATCATCAGCAGCAGTGGCATAAACATCAGCATCAACATCAGCATAAGCATCAGCATCATAACCAACATCATCAGTATCACCACCACCAATACCACCACAACAACGATCACCACCATCATCATCATAATCGTCGTCGTCGTCGACGCCGACGCCGTCGTCGTCATCGTCGTCGTCATCAGTGCATGGGCATCATCATCGTCACCACGGCCGCCATAATCACCTCCACCACCACAACCAGCATGAGCATCATCATCATCATCATCATCATCATCATCATCATCATCATCATCATCATCATCATCCGCATCATCGTCATCGTCGCCATCAGCATCACAGTCATCATAATCATCATCAGCATCATCGTCATCGTCATCATCATCGTCATCATCGCCACCACCATCATGTTCTTCAATATCATCAGCAGCCGCAGCAGCAGCATCAGCAGCATCACCATCGACATCAGCATCAACATCAGCATCAGCAGCAACCCGTTGCTCTACTCATATTTACCACTACTCATCATCAACATCAGTATTATCATCCTCCCAGTCGTCATCGCCGTCGTCACTGCCATCGTCCGTCCGTCCGCCTGCCCGACATCCCTCCCCCTTCCCTTCCTGTATCTCTTCCCATCTCCCCAAACCCGCCCTCCCTCCCCATCTCACCCATCCCTCCCTCCAGCCATTCCCCCTCCCCTCTCCCCTCCTTCCACCCATCTATCGCTCTCTTTCCTCCCAGTCTGCCTCTCCCTTCCCCCTCCCTCTACACACTCTCCCTGCCCAAGAACAGGGTGCGGAGCGGGAGGGACCGGAGCAGAGAGGAAGAGGGAGGGCGAGGGGGGACAGCCACAGGAAAGGATCACTGGATCGTGGGAACGAAGCAGGTCAAAGAGGCTTCGAGGGACGCAGAGAAAAGGACAGAAGGATCCAGGGCTCACTGGATCGGGGGGCAACTCCAACCAGCAGACGCGGCCGCCGAGATCGAGGACAGGAACCCCGGCTGTAACACAGAAGAGCCAGTGCAAAGCGGGTGGGCCACACAGGGAAAAGCCACGCAATTGGATGGGAGACTGAGACCGGATCTGGCTCGCCAGCCAGACGGAACTCCGATCACGACATGCGAACTTCCTGGGGCCGGTCGTCCGGGAATACTCATCACAAGCTGGCAAGGCAACCAGAGGATGCAAACCGCATACATGACAGTGACGACGACATGAGCGGGTAGGACACCCTTGCTTGTCCACACGCGTTGCAAGCAGAAATCGATCGTTCCCCTCCAGGGAACTGTCAGCCCGAAGTCCCTGCTGGGCGCCGTCATCCCAACTTGTCGATCTGCGTTCCGGCGACAAGACCACCCGCCGATGGAAAATTCGCCAACAATAACATCACATGTGCGAGGCTGGCGGATCTCCATTCCCCCTCCCTCGATCGACCCTGGAAAGCTTCCAAAGAGAGCCGGAAGTTGACTGCGTCAGAAGATCGCGCCGCAACGCCAATGCACCAGCGACGCATGATCGACATCAGGATGCAGAAGATCGGGTTTCGGATCGCGCCCCGTGGAAACTGCGTCGAAGATGCGGCACGGCACTCCGACCTCAGTCTCATATGGTCCCGTGCACCAGGCCTGGAGGCCTTGGACTTCCGGGATCGGATCCTATTCCGTGAGAATCACTCACCGATTCCCATCATTGGACACCATCTGGACCAATTTTTCGAGGTGTGTCCACCCGTGCTCATGACACTTTTCCGTCGACCACGGCATGACATGAATAGTGCGAACACCATGCAATAACTCAACATTCAAAATCCGACGAGCTAGCAATCATAATACTTTAGATGGAGGTGGTGGCAAGAACAATGAGACGGTAATACAAATTAAAAATGTCAATAATAACAACAATGCGAATAACATTAGTAAGACGACCACCATCATCTACGTCGGCTCCTTCGTCTTCTTCATGTATTTACGTGACAAGGACTGAAGTTGATATTCAGATTCAGTTTCCTCGTTGGCTTGGCTTCCTTCGGGATTGGACACAGTCATCGCAAACATGTGTGGTAATAAAATAATGATAACGATACAAATAACAATAAGACTGAGACGCATAATAATACGATACAGTTAAGAGTACAAAAACATGTTAATGGTAATGTGAAATAAGAAACCTTAGAAGATATAATGATATAATGATCCTCACGTGCGTACTACGAATACTACCACTGATACTACTACCCTGGCGCATTTGACCGTGGATCGCCCGCAGGCTCGGGCTCCTCAGTCAAAAGGGCCAGCCCGCGAGCTGCTCAAAGATCGACCGCCAAAGTCTCCGCCTAGGACACCCACTCCTGCAGCACGTCGCCTGTCCGCCTGCTGGCGAACCAGTAGGCAGATTGCCCCCGAGCTGCCCTGAGGCCTGGTAGAAGGCCTCCTCTGGGTCCCGCCTGCTTGAAATCAACGACGCTATTCATGTCGATCACCTACTCGTACATATCCCCATCCGGAGTCAGCACCACGTAGCTGGCGCCTCCCACTGGCGCCAAGATGAGCCTCTCACGCCAGGGCTCCTCCTCCACGCCGTAGTCGACGAAAATCACGCCCCCCGGCTGGAGGTCGAGCGCTCGCCGTACCTGTCGCTCTGGCGCCATGCTCGACCACCGACGCGAGCACGGCCCGCTTCACGCCCAGGCCGCAGGAGCCCCCGAGCAGCACACGCGCCGAGACCAGGCCCACACACACACACACACACACACACACACACACACACACACACACACACACACACACACACACACACACACACACACACACACACACACACACGCGCAACACCGCCTGGACTGCCAGCAGCGCTAGCACCCCAGGCAGGAAGCCCGCACGCGCGGCGACGACCACCGCACCGAGCGGCTCTTGCAGCTCCCCAGACGTCGGTCTGCGAGAGGCAGGCGCTGGCGGTGGTCGAGATGGCCAGGGCACAGGGCGACACGCGGAGATCGGCGCCTAACTGACTCGAAGGATCGGCGGCTGAAGCTTCGGGGATAGTGCTCCAGCCGAAGTATCCCATTTTCGGCAACGACATCAGCCGCCTAGACCAGAACATAGCGGCCAAGCATGGATTAATAGCATTGCACGCTTCATTGCACTCTGCAAGCGACTTTTCATGGCAATGCTACATCATCAACAACAACAAAATTAGCATCATCATCATCATCATCATCATCATCATCATCATCATCACCATCACCATCACCATCACCATCACCATCACCATCACCATCACCATCACCATCACCATCACCACCATCATCATCATCATCATCATCATCATCATCACCATCATCATGAACATCATGAACATCATCATCATCATCATCATCATCATCATCATCAGTATCATCATCAGCAGCAGTATCATCATCAGCAGCATCAGCATCAGCACCAGCATCATCATCATCAGCAGCAACAGCATCTTCATCCTCATCAGCATCAGCATCATCATCATCATCAACATCCTCATCAGCAGCAGCATCAGCATCAGCATCAGCATCAGCATCAGCACCATATTCATCATAATCACCATCACCATCATCATCATCCTCATCATCATCATCATCATCAGTAGCAGCAGCAGCATCATCATCCTAATCCGCATCAGCAGCAGGAGCATCAGCAGCATCACCACCACTATCATCAGCATCATGATCAGCATCATGATCATCACCACCGCCGCCATCACCACCACCATCGGCAGCAGCAGCAGCATCATCATCGTCACGATCATCATCCCCCTCCCCTCTCCCGTTCGCCCCTTCCTCCTCCCTCTTCCTCTGCACACCCCTCCGACGACACCGACCTCCCCGGGCGCCGCGGCGCCCCAGGGCGGCCTCATGGCCCCGAGGGGGTCCTCACGACCCGCCTTCTGCATGAGGGCGGGGGCGTAGTAGACGAGAATGGCAGGGCCTCCGGGGATGGGGTGCCGGGAAAGCACGTGAAAGCCTGACGGCCACGTGCTGGGGAGGTCCTGCGGGGTCCCCGCTCACGCCGCAGAAGGAACCGAGTGCCCTGAGCTCCGGAGGCGCCCAAGACCGCGGGACAACCACCGAGGATCGTCGCGGCGGCCACGCCAGCCCCCGTTTGGGTGGGGGGGGCAGCCCACGGGGGCCAGGTTGGGTGGGAGGGGGATTAGAGTGCTTGAGGCTTCAGACGATGTTCGTAACGTTGACTTACCTCCAGGGCGAACGAGTCTCGTCGCCACGGCCGGATTCACTTGGAAACCCTTGCGAAAACACCGCGGGAAGTTCCAGCGTCTCCCTTTCAAAGGAAAAAGGAAAAATATGGATGGGGATGAGGATAAGGATAAGGATGAGGAGGAGGATAGGGATGAGGGGGGGCACGGTGAGGGGGGAGGAGGAGGAGGAGGGGGGAGGACCAATGCGAACCCGAGACCCATCAACGATGTTGGATGTTTGACAAGGAGAAAACTCAACACATCATATCTCTTTTATCACAAATAAGGAGAGCCCACCAAACCTGCCAAAACACCTTCCAAATCCCTCCAGGAATATGCATTGGGAAGGTAGTGTCCTCCAAGAGCCACCCAAAAATCTGTTTCCCAGAAAGCGTAAGCTTGATTCGGCCTGCAAGTCACCATCGTTGCTCCCATGGCCCAACGCTTCAATGCTAGCAGCGTCAGTTGCGCACTCAGAGTTCGAGGGCCCGCCCGACACCTCAGATAAAGATAAAGCAGCATTCGCCTCATCGAGCGAGGCAACAGAAAAAGACCTGCGCTTCTTGGCGCCGCCGATCATGAAGTAGAATGTGCCGCCCTGCTTCCTCACGCCTGGCGACAACGTGTGGCCCCGCTCATTGATGGACTCGTCGCCCCGCGCCAGCACGATGTTGCTGTCCAGCACCGCGCGGATATGAGTGATGTCGCACTTGATTCTCAATAGGTCGCGTGGGTGCACTTGAGCTCGACGCGCAAGGGAGGCGGAAAGGTGGAAAGCAGTCTGGCGGCCCCCGACGCCGCGTGCCACTCCCCCCCAGGACAGCAGCTGGGCCAACGGTTGCGGCGGCAACGGCGGCGGCTTCGGCGGCAACGGATGTGGCTCCACGGGGATGCTCGGCCAGATGGCCTGCGAGATGGACAACATTGCGGCGCTGGGTGAGCCCACGCTGATGGGCCCGCAGCTCACCCAGAGCCAGCAGCCACTGCAAGCCACCAACGGGGTCGCCCAGACGTCTCCGCAGGTGCAGGGAACAGCCGTGCCTTCGGCCTTCGCCTACGGCGCCGGCGACGACGGGTTCCGACAGGGCCCCCATGAGCGAACCAGCTCGGGAGCTGGCCAGGGCGCTCGCGGAGGTCCTGAAGACGAACGCTTCGAGAGACACCAGGCTGCAGCAGACGGTCGACCGCTTGCACAACTTGGTTGATTCGAGCCCCTGCCATTGGCACCGGTAACCCGGCTTCACCCATGGGCGCTTTGGAATCTAGCCCCGTGATCCAGCAGCCACAGACCAACATGACGACGCTGCAGGCGACGGTGGACAAGCGCAGTCGGACGATGTCTGCTGCAGACTCCACTCTTACGACGACGGCGGAGGACTCACGGGCCGCCCGCGAGATGATGCAGCGGCTGCTACGGACACCACACGACCGACGAGAACCACCCGCCCCATCGCCTCTGCGGACACCTCCGAGGGCGGCAGGCGCACCGCGAGGACACCAGGTGGGGCGGCTGTATTTCCAGGACCCGTACCCGCGGCCTCGGACAGTGGCGGCGCTCTCTTCGGCCCGATGGTCAATGCTGGGATGCACGCCAGGGCCCTACCCATCCTCATCGTGGGCACCAACCGTACAAACATCACGCAGCTGGCACAGGAGATCTTGCAGTGCGACAGTGCGGAGATGCCTTTCTCTGGATGGTGGGCCCAGGTGTCGCGTTGCAAGAGTATTGGCCAGCGAGCCCAAGGCCATAGTTCCTCGGGATGGGAGCGACAGAGCTGCCGAGTGTCTCGAGTTTCAACAGAATCGGTTAAAGGCTATACGCCCCCTCGTCGAGGATGGGTCATGGGCCGCTGCCGACAAGCAGACCATCATGCTGCAATGAGCCCCTTCGGCTGTGCAGTGGACGCATGCGGTTCAGGAGAGCTCTGTGGTACTCTGGCCCATGGCTCGTGTCTTTTGTACGCTCGGGCCTCTCACTATGTGTGGCTGGACAGCCTATCAGGTATTCTGTTCATCGGATATGCTAGAATCTCGTCTGAGGACTTTGTGACCTTTGCCATTAAGAGGAGTGCTCGCCACTTCGGTGGCAATTCATGGAAGCCTCTCATTCCGTCTTGTCGGTTCTTGCGACACCACGCTCATCGACGCTAAATCGACGCTAAACCGACGATACTCGACGCTAGCCAACGCTAAATCGACGCTATCTCATCGACGCTAAACTCTGATCGACACTAATCGACGCTAAAGACGGAATTACGAGGGTATACAAGCCTCCCATGATTTGCAACCGAACGCCATCAATCCGCTCCTGGCCATTCGTGTGCCTGCTGCCGTCGCATTGCCAGCGATAGGCCCGTGGATCAGCATCGTCCTCTCTACCCTCTCGGGCCGCTCCTCCTCCGCTGGTGAGAGCGGCCCGCCGTCTCACATTGACGGGTTACAGTAGGGGCCCGACCACAGGAAGCCTTCCACAGGAAACCCAACCCTGAGACCCCAGGACGTCCATTGGCTTCTGGCGTGGGCACCTCACGCGTGCCATCGCAAAACCATCGAAACCCAAGACACCCAGGGCACCCTGGAGGCAAGCAGGGTGCGTCTCGGCATGGGTTTCCACTGTAGGGCTGAGCGAGCAGTGGGCCTGGTACTAGCCCAGCCTCTCCTCCTCGGTCTCTTTGCTTGGTTGAACCATTTCAGCCTGCACTTGACCGAAGCCGCATGCGACATCCTGGTGCAGATGTGTGCAGGCATTGTCCAGACCTGAGTATCTTCACCAGCCGTTGGCGGTCCCCGTGTGCGTTTTAGTTTCAAGATTTGGACTTGCATTTACAGCTCGTAGTGCCTGGGAAAGTCCTAGGGTCAACCACACATACGTGTTATGGGTTGCCGTATGTGTCGGTATTCATGCATGTGCCGCCTCGCACCTCGCACAGCCGTGTTGTATCAAGCTTCCTGCGCGGGAGGCTTAGGACGCCGCTCAAGGCCCCAAAGGGCCGCAGATGCGTATCGGTCACCCGCGCAGAAGGATTCTGGCCGCCGCTGAACAAATCTCAGAATGTCAGAATATGGGTTGGTCTATCCGAGACGTTTCGCAGCTCAACTTGGACCTGGCCGTCTTGAGTTCTGGAGGTACCCTGATCGGCAATCAGCTAGTACCATCACGAACGTGTGTGTGTGTGTGTGTGTGTGTGTGTGTGTGTGTGTGTGTGTGTGTGTGTGTGTGTGTGTGTGTGTGTGTGTGTGTGTGTGTGTGTGTGTGCGTGCGTGCGTGCGTGCGTGCGTGCGTGCGTGCGTGCGTGCGTGCGCGTGCGTACGCGTGGTGGAATTGAGGCGAAGGGAGGGTTGGGGGCGGTAAGTGAATAGAGAAGTGCTTGTGTATGAGAAAGTGTGGAAACGGAAAGATGGGATGTAGAAAAGAGAACGGAAGGGAATGGGGAATGGAGGGAGAGAGGAAGAAAAGAGCGGAAGGGACAGGGGGAGAGGAGGCGGGGAAGCGGGAAGGGTCACATCCAGAGAACAACAGATCGGCTGCACTGGCCGAAGGCCATTACAGTACACGCGTGGTGTTGCTGTCGTCGTGTCCTGACAGCTCCCATGTGTGTGAACGTGTTCGGTCGCGCATCCGAGCTTCCCAGCTCAGTGTGCGCTTGCTCTCTTCAATAATCTTGTCTTGGTGGCAATCCTGGTAATCCTCCTCCTCCTCCCTTCCCCCCTTCCTCCCTCCTCCCTTCCTTCCCTCCCTCCCTCCCTCCTCATGTTCTTCCTCATCCTCCTCCTCCTCCTACTCCTCCTCCTGCTCCTCCTCCTCCTCCTCCTCCTCCTCCTCCTCCCCCTCCCCCCCCCCGGTCGGGCCCTCGCTGACGAAGGCGCCACTATGATGACAGCCCTCGCGCCAGAAGGCCTCGGGCAAGGTTGCGACGCGGGGGGGGGGAGGAGGCAACGGGACCAGAAGAGAGGGACAAAGACAGGGTAGGACGAGGAGGAGGGAGGAGGGGAGGGAAGAGGACGGTGAGGGGAGAACGAGGAGGAGGGGGATGTAGGGGGACAAAGAGGAAGGAGACGAGGGCGGATGGAGGGAGAAGGAAAAAGGACGAAAAAGGAAGGAAGGATGAGGACCGAAGAGTGAGGAGCGAGGAGTGAGGAGAGGGAGGAGGAGGAGGAGGAGGAGGAGGAGGAGGAGGAGGAGGTGGGGGAGGAGGGGGAGGAGGAGAAGGGGAAGAAGGAGGAGGGAGGAGGGGGAAGGAGGACCGAAGAGCGAGAAGTGAGGAGGAGGTGGAAAGAAGAGAAGAGGAATTTGTACAAGGAGATAGATCAAGCTAGATGCTAATGGATTGGACGGTACGAAGGGGATTTACCCCAGCAAAGCACTCTAATAACAGCAAAGGTGAAGAGGAGGATCGAGTAGGAAGTCGGCTAGTGGAAACGTGGCGGGACAGGGATGAGAGCACGGCCATGTGCACCTCAGCGCATGTTTTACAAAAAAAACGTGGCCACCTGGACCAAGAATGTCGCCGGCGTATTGAGGCGAGAGCGCGATTCCTGTATAAATTGTAAGGAGTTTATGCGAAACGACTGCCAGACAGGAGAGCGTTGTTTTATTCGCGGCGAAAACGGGCGTTGTGGGGGAGGTGAACAGGGTTGGGGAAGCATAACTTAACGCCCTCGCCCCCCACAGTGACAGACTGTGGTGCCAGACGCACTGCGGCAGTGCTGGGGAAACACTTGGAGGGAGGGGGGAAGCGTTACATGACGGGGGGGAAAGAAGGGGAGAGGGGGGAGGGGTGGCGAGGGGAGGCGATGGGGGGGATGGCATGACGCGCGCTATGGCCGCCATGGCCCAGAGGGTGAAAAATACTCTCTCCAGGGCGGTCTAAGGCTCCCCGTGCCCCTTGTGGGACTCCTCTCCGATGCTCTCTTTGCCTCCCTCTCAGAACCCCTAGCGAGACACCATCAGGGAAAGGGGGGATACCGCAAGGCCCGCCACCGAGGCACTGAGCAGAGCATCGTCAGGCCCCCTTCGACCGAGCAAAACACGCGGCGAGATGTCCCCTGGGGAGGGACCGTCGTGGGGGCTCTCTGGGGGTCCTCAAGGGGCCCTGGGACACACAAATGAATACACGCAAATCCCAGGATTCCCAATATTTCTCCATATTTTATGGATTCTCGTCTTCCCCCTTGTTGTCCATATTTTCCCACATGTTCCTGGGCATCGACGATGACTTGTGTGCCAGTGTGTCCTTTCTCCTCCTGGGGTCCTCTCGCCCCGTCTTGGCGGGCCACGGGGCCGACGCAGCAGGCCGACTGGCGCGCGCGCCTGCCCCGGGGCCCCCCGCCCCCGGACCGGGGCGCGCCGCGGAGCCCCGCGGGCCATCCCGCGGCGCCTTCTCTCTCGCGCGTCCTCTCGGGGGCGCGCAGGCGCGGATCGGCGATCCATCTGCTCCTCCTCCTCCTCCTCCTCCTCCTCCTCGTCCTCCTCCTCCTCGTCCTCCTCCTCCTCTTCGTCCTCCTCCTCCTCCTCCTCCTCCTCCTCCTCCTCCTCCTCCTCCTGCGCCGGTTCCATCCCACGGCGCCTTCTCTCGCGCGTCCTCTCTCGGGGGCGCGAAAAGGCACGGAGTGGCGATCCGCGGATCCAGAGCGCGGCCGCCGAGTCCACGGAGAGGGGGAGGCGCCCTGCCCAGAATGCGGCCGGTGCCGCCCCGCTCGGCGGCGGAGATCCGCGACGTCCCATGGACACGGGACCCGTTGCTAATCCACGCCCCCTTTGATGGGCCTGTTTTCCACCACCACCACCATAAGTTGGAGGGTGAGGGGGTCCTCCTCCTCCTACTTCTCCTCCTCCTCCTCCTCCTCTCTCTTCTTCCTCCTCCTCGTCCTCCTCCTCCCCCTCCTCCTCCTCCCCTCCTCTTGCTCCTCCTCCTCCTCCTCCTCCTCCTCCTCCTCCCCCTCCTCCTCCTCCCCCCATCCAACTTATGGTGGTGGTGGTGGAAAACAAGCCCATCACCCTTGATCCATGTCTGCGATCGCCAGCGTCGCACATGTCTGCACTGCACGGCACGGGAGGACGCAACGTCAACCCGTCGCTCGGCTCTCCGCCAGCTTCCGGCAGGGCCATTAGAAGCCTCCTAGATGGGGATGGAGTAGATGGGGTCGGAGAATCGCGCCGCATCGCCGATGAATCAGCGATGCATCGGCGATGCATCAGCGATGCACCGGCAATGCACTGGCGATGCATCGTCGACGTGGGCGATGCATGGGCGCCGTCGGCGTGAAGCAAATCAGGCTCCACATCGAGCCGCATCGGCGATGCATCGGCGATGCGGCGCGATCCTCCGACCCATCTACTCCGACCCCATCTAGGAGGCCTAGAGCCCTGGGGGCTGACTCGAAGGCCAAAATAAGTGACCAGCATTCGAGCTTTGATCGGATCGCGAATAGGTTTCGGCCAAAAGCGTACCCGAGACGACCAGCAAGGTCCCCCGAGAGCCCCAAGACAGCCCCAGAGGCCTGGCTGGCTCCCCCCCGCTCCCTGGCCGCGAGGACTGGCGCCCACCTCCTCCTCCTGCTCCTCCTCCTACTCCCCATCCTCCTCCTCCTGCTCCTCCTCCTGTTCTTATTATTATTATTAGTATTATTATTAATAATATTATTATTATTATTATTTTATATTATTATTACTATTAGTATTATTATTAGTATTAATAGTAGTAGTAGCATTATTATTGTTATTATTGATAGTATGTCTTATCATGGTTATTAGTATTGACAATATTAATACGATTATCAGTATTATTATTCTTCGTAGCATTATCACAAGTATGATTAGTATTATTATCGTGGTAATTCGTATTATTAGTACTATTACTATTGTTATTGTTATTATTATTATTACTAATAGTATTATTAGTATAAGTACTAGTACTATTAGTACTACGACTACTACTGCGACTACGACTACGACTACGACTACGAGTACGACTACTACTACTACTACTACTACTACTACTACTACTACTACTACTACTACTACTACGACGACTACTACTACGACTACTACTACTATGTTTAGTATTAGTATTGTTAGCAGTAGTAGTAGTAGTAGTAGTAGTAGTAGTAGTAGTAGTAGTAGTAGTAGCATTTGTATGAATAGTACTATGCTTATGATGTTTCTCGGTATTCGTCTTCTTCGCATTCGTATTATTAGTCGCATCCGTAGTATTATGATTAGTAGGAGTATTACTAAACATAGTAGTACTGTGAGGATTGGTCCTCTTCTTTTCATTATTAGTAGAATCAGTATCGTGTCTACTAGTATTCTTGATAGTATTAGTGATAGTATGAGTATTATGAAACGTAGTCGTATTGGTAGTATTATTCATCATAGTCTTAGTAGTGATAGTATTCCTTCTCTTCTTATTCATACCACTCGCATTCTTAGTATTCATAGTCGTACTAGTATTACTAGCCTTATTAATCTTATTGATACAAGGAGTACTGGTCGTATTAGTCTCATTATTAGTCTAGCAGAATCAGTCGTAGTGTGCTTCGTCTATGTATTATAAAAAGTAGTAGCCTTATCCTTGCTCTTATTACTAGTATTGTTCGTCTTCTTCTTCTTAGCATGATTGTTCTTAATATTATTCCTCCTCCTCCACACCCTCCCCCTCCTCCAGCCCCTCCTCCCCCTCCTCCCTCCTCCCCCCCTCCTCCTCCTCCTCCTCCTCCTCCTCCTCCTCTTCCGCCTCCTCCTCCTCCTCCTCCTCCTTCTCCTCCTCCTCCCTCCTCCTCCTCCGCCTCCTCCTCCTCCTCCTCCATCCGCCTCATCCTCCTCTTCCAGCCACTCCTGCTCCCCTCCTCAACCTCCTCTTCTCCGCTCTGTTCCGCCGTCCTCTCCTCCCCCCTCCCCCCTCCTCCTCCTCCTCCTCCTCCTCCTCCTCCTCCCTCCTCCTCTCCTCCTCTCTCCTCCTCTCCTCCTCCTCTCCTCCTCCCCCTCCTCCTCCTCCTCCTCATCCTCCTCCTCCTCCTCCTACTCCTCCTCCTCCTCCTCCTCCTCCTTCGACTCGTCCTCCTCCTCACCCCCCCGCGGCTTCGCCTGATCCTTCTCCACCGCTCCTTTTCCTTATGAAGAACTGCTCCCTGTCGCACCCCGAGACATGTCGGCAGGGCGGGCCCGGCGCTTCGCCCGAGATTTCCTCACCACCTACGATCCTGAGGCTCCAAATGTGCAAGAGCTTCACCGATGGAGGGCGGGCGGTTTTCAAAAGGGAGCTCTCCCTCCAGCGCCGCGCACATTCGTCTTCAAATGTTGCAAGATCTTCACGGATGGAGGGCGGTTCCTTTTCGAAACGTGGCTCTGGCCGTAGCGCCGCGCACACTCGTCTTACAAGATCGCAAGAAGAGCTTCACGGATGGAGGGCGGACGGTTTTCGAAATGTGTCTCTCGCCTCAGCACCAGGCACATTCGTCTTCAAATGCTGCAAGAGCTTCACGGATGGAGGGCGGGCGGTTTCCATAATGCGTCTCTCACCTAGCAACACATACATTCGTCTTAAATGTGCGCCAGAGCTTCACGGATGGAGGGCGGTTCCTTTTCAACATGTGGCTCTCGCCTCAGCGCCGCGCACATACGTCTAATGAGTCCACAGCAGTTCAACAGATCATTATGGCTGACGTCCCAGAAGTGGTGTTTTGGCACAACGTCGGACTGCCAGGGCGCAACAGTCGCGTTGATTCGCAGTGTTGAAGTCCCAGGAACGGTATTCGGTACGAGTCAGGATCGTCAGGACGCAATTGTAAGGCGGCGTTGAACTCAGGAATGGTATGATGGCACCGTTCAGAATTTTCAAGCGGGCACTTCCATCACTGAAAAGAAGAATCCTTGTGAAACCTATGGAGAGGGAACTTGGAGAGAGAGAGAGAGTTAATTGCAATATCATTGATGAGTCTTGGGCTTACACTTGTCCTCTTCCTCCTCATCCTCCTCCTCATCATCATCATCTTCATCCTCCTCCTCCTCCTCCTCCTCCTCCTCCTCCCCCTCCTCCTCCTCCTCCTCGTCCTGCCCAACCCCCCTTCATGATCAAAGAATCCTCCCTGGCGCACCCCCAAACGTGCCCGCAGGGCAAGCAGGGCGCTCCGCCTGAGACTTCCTCACCGCGTATGACCCTGAAGCTCAAACACTGCAACAACTACCAGACCGTTCTTTGTTGAATCGGCGATCATACCGGGCTATCCGGAGGGGAGGAGGAGGGGGCCAGCCGATAACCTAACCTTCGCGCTGTGGGCAGCTCTGCATATGCCCGCCCCCCCCCACACACTAGACCTGCACAACCGGCAAGGTCAGGTTATCCTGGGGGGGGGGGAGGGGGGGGCAAGCCCGATAACCTGGGCGATCGCCGGACCCTAAAAAAAACAGTCTCTGCAGGGATGGGTGGGAGGTCGTCCCCAAAATCGAGCTCTGCCCCCAGCGCCGCGCAGACTCGACTCAGAAGCTTGCAGCAGTTACAAGGGACGGAGCACTGGTGGCACTCCACGCAGAACTCTCGCCAGGGACGTCCTCGAAGCGGATGGCAAGAAGAGTCAGTTCGCACGACGGCTACACGGAGGGGGGGGCCTTTTTCACGGCGGGGACCTCGCTGGACACCTCGTTGAACTGCATGATCATAGAGAGGCCTCCTACAGTCGGGGCGTTGACTTAAGGAACCCTAAATAAGGAACGAGGCCCCTTTTTTCCATAAGTTAAACTTCGATTTCCAATCGAAAACACAAGGAGGCAAGCTGTGAAACAATCAAGGAGCACCGAGCCCCTCCCCAACGAAAAGGGTTCCTTCTTCAGCGCCCCGACTGTAGATGGGGTCGGAGAATCGCGCCGCATCGCCGATGCATCGGCGACGTCGGCGATGCGTCGGCAAAGCCAGAGTGGAGAAAGCAGGGCTCCACATCGAGCCACATCGGCGATGCATCGGCGATGCGGCGCGATCCGCACATCCGATCTACTCGGATCCCGTCTGGGAGGTCCAGATCATACGTCATGCAATTCGATATTCTCTCTACGCGCTAAAATCAGGTCGGGCATGTCCCCCCACAGACGGATTTTGGACTAAGAATGACAAAAAATAGCCAACAGTAATAAAACTCAATGTTCCAAAAATACTCAAAAATAGCCAACAATAATAAAAAAATCGTCTCCATACTATTTTTGACTAATTTTGGACACTCCACCTGTAGAGGGACAAGCCCGACTGAATTCTACGCGCTAGAAGCATGCAGGTGTCTCGCCCGAATGGCGGGCTCGTGGCGGGGCTGGTCCTTGCAAGGGGGCGGTGTTCTTGTCGTGGGAAGGAGGGACTGCACGGACTTATGATGAGCGGACTCGGGACGGGAGGGTTAGCGGGCCACATGCGAACCCTACCCCTGCCCCCCACCATTTCGGGGGGGTCGCTTCGCTCGGGAGCTCCCCACCGAAGTGAACCCCATCCTCCCCCTCAGAAATCGTGGGGAGTAGGGGTAGGGTTCGCATGTGGCCCCCTAAGCGTGAGGGTGTGCTGCAACACCGTTGATAAATCTTGTATGTACGATCAGACCTGCGACAGAAGAACATCCTTCAAAAACATGAGACCCTCCGCCGGCCAAACCACATAGAACATCCGAGGGCATCCTCCCCAGGATGCGCAAGAGCATCCGACCAGCACGAAGAACATTAGGGAACACTCCCCGAACCGACCGCGATCTTATACATCAGTCCGACTGTACTGTCATCCCACTCCTCCGCCTCCTCCTCCTCCTTCTCCTCCTCCTCCTGGGGGGGGGACAGAAGGATAGACAAGCGCGTTCCACTACTCGCAAAGTAAATAATCGCAAACGGCCTGGATCCGCAAAGGGGGATTGACGATCCATTAGAGGCAGGCATGTTTGGGGGTACGTTTGCGAGGAGGCACTTTGCGAGCCGTGGAACGCGCTCGGTGACAGGAGGCGGGGGCTGGGGCACGGCCAGTGCTGGGCCTCGGGCTCGTGCCGGTAGGCGGGGCCCCCTCTGGGGGTCCCCGGTGCATAGGGGCCCCGACGCGCGCGTCGGGCGCCCGTGAAGTGGCCTTCGGCCATGGAGCGTCTGCAGGGCGACCGTGCAGGGGCCCCAGGAGGAAATGATCCCCGGGAGGAGCAGGAGGAGGAGGACGACGACGACGAGGATGAACACGCTCGAAAGCCTTCCGTCGTTTTTTGGTGACGCCTCCTACTCCTCCTCCTCGTCCTCCTCATCCTGCTCCTCCTCCTCCTCCTCGTCCTCCTCCTACCCCTCCTCCTGCTCCTCATCTCCATCATCTTCCTCCTCTCCCTGCTCCTCCCCCGCTCCTGCAACCCCCCTCGAGGGGAGGATAGTATTGGAGCAGGAGGAGGATAAAGAGGAGGAGCAGGAGGAGGAGGGACGAGAAGGGCTGGGGAGGACGGGGACGAGGGGGAGGGAGAACCCCATCCTCCACCTCAACAATTACCCTTTACGAGTACTGCTCTCCTTTCTCCCTGGATCCTGTGCGAGCTGGGCCAGCCCCTCTTCTCCCGCGTGCAGCTCTTCCTCTGAGACAGCAAAGGACTTCAGTCAAAGCACTGAAAAAATGTGGTGTGTTCGATCGGAGGGTTGTTGGCTTCCGCTGCAGCATTGGCTCGTATCGTTGGGCTTATTGCCGCTGCAGCGTGGGCCTCATTTCAGGATTGGCGATCTGCTCCCGTTGTTCGAAATTGCGCTCCCGCACCAGCGCGGGCCACATGTGTAGGTCCGAGGTCTTCCTCGTCGTTGTCGCCCCCATCTTTCCCACTCTCCGCGTTCCCCTGCTCCTCCATAGATTCCCGCTCCTCCTACTCCTGCTGCAGCTGCCGCTCCTCCTTCTCCTCCTCCTCCTCCTCCTCCTCCTCAGCATCATCGTCCTCCTCCTTCTCCTCCTCCTCCTCCTCCTCCTCCTCCTCTTATTCCTCCTTCCTCATCCTCCGCTTCCTCGTGTTCATCCTCCTGCTCATCTTCCAGCTCATCCTCCGCCTACTCATCCACTTCCTCCCATGTACACAGACCCTATTTCTGCTGGCGCATAATACTGTGAGGTCACTTGGGGCGTTTCAGGTATGCTATGACACCCGCCGGCGGATAGAGAAAAGGCAGTGCAATGCGAGGGGATGGGTGGGATGGGATAGGATCTCGGATATCGTGTGAGCGCATGTCCCTTGTCCTCACCCCCCTCTCCCGGTCCCCCCTCCCACCCTCCCTCCAGCCTCCTCCCCCCTCGTCCTCCGTCCTCCTGTATGACGTCGGGGGGGCAGACTGGCCAACCTGGGCAAAAAGTGCGAAGCAGACAAAATGGTGTTGCACAGCAAACCGTAAAATGAAATTCAACAGGGGGGGGGGCCACTGTCGATGCACACACGGCCTGTCATGCTTGACCGTCGTGTGTCCCAGGTGCGTGTATGGTGCGCGTGGCCACCGCAACTGCGACAGGCGAGCACGCCACTTGTGTGCTGGCCACTGGGCCGGAGGAGGGAATGCAGACAGAACAGAATCGTCCCCTCCTCCTGCTTGACCCCTCCCCCCCTCCTCCCCCTCCTCCTCCTCCTCCTCCTCCTCCTCTCCTCCCCACTCCTTGGCCCTCCTCCTCCTCCTCCTTGGCCCTCCTCCTCCCCCTCCCCCTCCCCTCCGCTCCCGCCGCGCGGCCGCCGCCCTGCCCGCGCAGCGGGCCTGACCGCGGCAGCCCGCCAGGGACAGCTCCTCGCAGGGGGGGGCTTCCCTCCCCCCGCTCGGGAGGAGACCCTGAGACGAGGACGGACGACGACGGGCGACGACGAAAACGACGACGACGACGACGGCGGCAGCGGCGGCGGTGGCGGCAGCGGCTTCGGCGGCGGCAGCGGCGGCGGCGGCGACGGCGGCGGCGACGGACGACGGACGACGGTGACGGACGACGGACGACGGACGACGGACGAGAACGACGGACGAGGACGACGGACGAAGGACGAGGACGACGACGACGACGACGACGACGACGCCGACGACGACGCCGACGCCGACGCCGACGCCGACGCCGCCGCCGACGACGACGACAACGGGTCAACTCGGGCCTCGGGGCCCAAACCCTACGATCGGGAGGAGGTGGCCCCTCCCAGAGGAGACGGCGCAGCCCTCCCAGACCCTGCAGCTTCCGAGGGCCAATTCCTCCTCCTCCTCCTCATCCTCCTCCTCCTCCTCTTCTTCCTCATGCTCCTCCTCCTCATCCTCCTCCTCCTCATCCTCCTCCTCCTCCTCTTCATCTTCTTTTCCTCCTCCTCCTCCTCCTCCTCCTCCTCCTCCTCCTCCTCCTCCTCCTCCTCCCGAGTCGTTTTGGGACAATCCTGGTGCCCTGGGGGCCGTGGAGTGCCCAGGAGGGCCGAAAACGGCGAGCAGCCTCAGGACCCGTTTCCCTCGGGGTGCCGCGTCGAGAGCGGACTCGGCGGCGGGCCCGGTAAGACGGACGGGGCCCGCCTTCTCAGAAGGCGGCGGGGCTCTCCAGAAGCCCTCCCGCCCTCTCACAGCAGCCGCCTGCGGCCCCTGAGGAGGCATCGAGAGCTTCTATGGAAGGCAAGACGGCTCCTGAGAAGCCCGGCCGCCTTCTGAGAAGGCCAGCCCCATCTACGGCAGGTTCGTATCGTGCCGACCTCTCCCTTGGCTCCTGGCACCGCGGGGACCCTTCAACCCTGTACGATCGGGCGCTTCCGAAACATCAGCTCGGTCAACATCGACCGATTCTGAGTCGCAGCGCGGCGTTGGAAGTTGAACGCCGGCGGCGGGGTCGCCGCCGGTCGACTCGACGCGAACCTACCGCACCTGCCCCCCTGGGCGCGCCGCCGCTGGACGGGACGGCCCTCAGACGCACGCCTCTGTCGGCTGCACGCAAGAGCGACCCCGGGCAAGAGTGACCTTTATGGTGCGCGGCTGTTCGGGGGCCGCGGGGGTGCTAAGCACGAACGCGCAAGCCGCTACGGCCGCATCGCCTTCGCGGGCCCGCACCAGAGGTCACTCCAACGAGATGTCAGACTTACGCGTAGACGACTCTGAAGGAAACCAGCGGCTCACTGGGGAGGAGGAGGAGGAGGAGGAAGAGGAGGAGGAGGCGGGGGAGGAGGAGGAGGAGGAGGAGGAGGAGGAGGAGGAGGCGGTCTCCCTGCCTCGTCACTGCGCCGAGGCCCCTGCTTGGCCCCGGGTCGGAGGGCACGCCCCCCCCCCCCGCTGCTTGGCCAGGAGGGGCACGCAGGCGCCGAGGCCCGGGTGCAGGGTTGGCCGCTCCGGCCAGGGCCGCTGCAGCGCATCGGCGGCGCACCCCGAGCCTCCTCCTCCTCCTCCTCCTCCTCCTCCTCCTCCTCCTCCTCCTCCTCCCCTTCCCCCTCCTCCCCCTCCTCCTCCTCCTCCGCCTCCTCCTCCTCCGCCTCCTCCTCCTCCGCCTCCTCCTCCCTTCGACCGCCCAGTACTCCCTCTCTTCCGTCGCCGAAGACAGGAGGCCGCTGCAGAGCATCGGCTGCCAGGGTTGCCTAGGGGCTCGGAAACTCGCCATGACTTGAACGTCTGCTCCCCGTGCATGTGTCGGCTTTGTGCGCGCATGCTTCGCGAGATCCTCGATGGGCCTTGCCGAGAAGACATGCACACGTGCGAGCGATGCCAGAGATCTCGGTGGTGTCTGCTCCGCCGACTGCTCTCCGCCCGAGCGCTCGCTCGGCATCGCGATCCTCAGCCCTCGCTACCCTCCAGCCCCCGTGCCCCCGTACCTAGTGACCTCTCAGACGGGGTCAGAGTAGATGCCGTCGGAGGGTCCTGCCGCATCGTCGATGCACCACGCTGCATCGGCGATGCATCGGCGATGCGGCGCGATCCTCCGACGTCATCTGCGCTGACCCCATTTCGGGGGGTCTAGAGGAGGAGGAGGAGGGACGGGGGATAGGATTGGAGGATCGGGGGAGGAGGTGGAGAAGGGGGAGGAGGAGGAAGAGGCGGAGACGGAGGAGGATCAGGAGGAGGAGGAGGAGGAGGAGGAGGAGGAGGACGAGCAGAGTCGAGCAGGGCGCCCCCCCCCTCGACGGCGCGGAGGCCGACAAGGAGGATCACGGGCCCGGCACCGACGACGGCCAGGATACGCAGAGAAGTATAGCCGACGCCCCAGGGAGGGGCCAAGCCCACGGCGGACGGGCTCTCCACCCCCTGAGATGAAAGCAAGATGAAGGGGCCCTGGGACACACAGACACACAGACACACATAAACACACACACAAATAAAAAGATTCCCCACATGTTCCTATATATGTTCTGGGTTTTTGTCTTCCCGCTCAATCCCCACATTTTCCCATATTTTCTTGGGGACCGACGATTCATTGTGTCTGTGTGTGTTTTTTCCTCCTCACAAGACCAGGCAGAGATGATGGCCCCAGACCCCCCAAAGCTGGCGGGTGGGCGCCTCCGTCGGCCAAAACACACAGAACATCCAAGGGTTCCCCCCCCAGGATGCACAAGTCGATCCAACCAACACGAAGAACGCTAGGGTACCCTCCCCGAACCAACCTCGATCTTACACCTCGGTCCGACCGTATCCTTGCCATGGGCCTGCCCGACGCCCCGTCACCGAAGCCCACCCCGGCAATCTGTCCACCTTCGTGCACTGCGGTGCCGCGGCGGCGGCAGCGAGCGGCTCCTCGCTGAGCACTTTCCTGCCTGGATCCCCGCAGACCTTCAAAGATGATCTCCAGAGGTCCCTGACGTCCCGGGAGGTCCCAGCGAACGTCCCCGTAAGGCTCCAGAGGCCTGAACTCCGAAACACACACACAAAACTCCACCCTCGGCCCTTCTTTCCCAATGGCTCTCCCTGCACCCCTTCGACCCAAGATCGCAGAGGCTCCACGCGGAGTTGGGGCTGCCACCCGGGGTTCCCACGGACCACCCCAAACATCCACGAAAGCCCGAGGACCCCCGTGGTTGTCGATGGTTCTTCTCGGCTTCCTGGACCCCTCTACCCATCCTCACCGAAGCGCTCCCGGCCGTCTCCCTTCTGCAGCGCCTCCTGTAAAGCTCTAGAGCCTCCAAAGGCTCAAATCACCTCAAGCATCCAGCCTCGGCACTCCTCCTTCTCCTTCTCCTCCTCCTCCTCCTCCTCCTCTTCCTCCTCCTCCTCCTCCTCCTCCTCCTCATCCTCGTCCTCCTCCCCTGCTCCTCATGATCCGCCTCCTCCTACTCCTCCTCCTCCTCCTCCTCCTCCTCCTCTTATATTATTTACATGTGAACTATTATTACAACAATTCGTCGTAGTATTATTCCTCGTCTTCTTCTGCTTCGTCTTCCTCTTCTTATTGTTCCTCATTATCCTCCTCCACTTCCTTCAAAATATAAATAGCAATTCCCTGTCGCACCCCAAGGCCAGTATTTAGGGCGGGCTGGGCGTTTCGCCTGAGACTTCCTCTCATACTCCGCCGACTCTGCCTCCTCCTCCTCCTCCTCCTGTTCCTCCTCCTCCTGTTCCTCTCCTCCTCTCCTCCTCCTCCTCCTCCTCCTCCTGTTCCTCCTCATCATCATCCTCCCATCATCATCCTCACTCCGCCTCCCTCCTCCTCCTCCTCCTCCTCGTCTCCTCCTCCTCCTCCCTCCTCCGTCCTCCCCTCCCCTCCTCCTCTCCCCCTCCTCATCCTCCTCCTCCTCCTCCTCCTCCTCCTCCTCCTCCTACCCTCATCTCTCCTCCTCCCTCCTCCTCCTACTCCTACCTCCCCTCCTCCTCCTCCTCCTCCTCCTCCTCCTCCTCCTCCTCCTCATCATCATCATCCGCTTCCCCCTCATCCTCCTCCTCCTCATCCTGCTACTCCTCCTCCTTCCTCCGCTACACCTCCTCCTCCTCCGCTCCTCCTCCTCCTCCCCTCCTCCCTTCCTCCTCCTCCTCCTCCTCCTCCTCCTCCTCCCTCCTCCACCACCCCGTCCTCCTCCTCCTCCTCCTCCTCCTCCTCCTCTCCTCCATCCTCCTCCCCTCCTCCTTCCTCCGCCTCCTCCTCCTTCCTCCATCCTCCTCTTCCTCCTCCCTCCTCCGCCTCCTCTCCCTCCTCCTCCGCATCATCATCATCACACATCACATCATCATCAGCAGAAGCATCAGCATCATCCTCCTCCTCCTCCTCATCATCATCAGCATCATCACCATCATCATCAGCATCAGCATCAGCAGCATCATCATCATCATCGCCAGCAGCAGCAGCATCATCATAATCATCAGCAGCATCAGCATCAACTTCATCATCATCAGCATCAGCAGCAGCATCATCATCATCAGCATCGTCAGCATCATCATCATCATCATCAGCATCATCATCATCAGCATCATCATCAGCATCATGACCATCATCATCAGCATCATCGTCATCACCATCATCAGCACCATCAGCATCATCATCGTCAGCATCAGCATCAGAATCATCATCATCAGCAGCATCATCATCATCGTCATCATCATAATCATCAACAGCAGCATCATCATCAGCATCATCATCAGCAGCATCAGCAACCTCATCAGCATCATTATCATCAACATCATCATCATCAGTCATCATCATCAGCATCATCATCCTCATCATCATCATCATCATCATCATCATCATCATCAGCATGTTCATCATCAGCATCATCAGCAGCATCAGCATCATCATCATCATCGTCAGCAGCATCATAATCATCGTCGTCATCAGCATCAGCATCGGCATCGTCATCATCATCATCATCATCATCGCCATCACCATCACCATCACCATCACCATCATCATCATCATCATCGTCATCATCATCAGCATCATCATCATCAACAGCAGCTGCAGTAGCAGCAGCAGCATCAGCAGCATCATCATCAGTATCATCAGCATCATCATCACCACCACCACCCCCACCACCACCATCATCATCATCATCATCATCATCATCAGCATCATCATCATCATTACCATCATCATTATCATCATTATCATCATCATAATCATCATCATCAGCCGCAGCATCACCAACATCATCATCGTCATCAGCAGCAGCATCATCAGCGCCATCAGCACCATCATCAGCATCACCAGCATCATCATCATCAGCAGCATCATCAACAACAGCATCATCATCATCATCCTCGTCGTCGGCATCAGCATCATCATCATCATCATCCGCATGATCATCCGCATCCTCATCCTCATCGTCATCATCATCATCATCGTCAGCATCATCGTCATCATCGTCAGCACCAGCATCGTCAGCATCATCATCACCACCATCAGAATCAGCATCATCATCACCATCATCAGCATCATCATCAGCGTGTGCCCGTCGCCCTCCGCCATCCGCCCTCCGCCTCCTCCGCCGCATGGTATTTTTCGTCGCATGCTTATCGTTAGTAATCGTATATTGCTTCTTCGTAATACTATGATCGCTAGTCGTGTTAGCATTCGTCGTAGTATTGTTGTTCGCGTTGTTATACTGAATAATTTTGTCGTTCATAGTCGTAATAATATTAGCAGTAGAAATCGTAGTATGAATTAGCCTAGCCTTCGCATTCGTATCCGTAGTAGTATTATTAGTGATGGTCAAAGTCGTCGGATTCGTCGCCTTCGTCCTCCTAACACTAGTATTCTTATGAGTAGTAGTACCATTAGTCGCGTTCGTCGTCTTCAAATTGTTATCAGTAGTCGTATCAGTCGTCTTTTTAGACGTCTTCTTATGCGTACTGGTAGCATTGGTATTAGTAGTATGCTTATGTTTCGTATTAGCAGTCTTATTATCATCATTAGCGGTAGTGGCATTATTACGAGTCCGATGGTTCTTCTTATTGGTCGTATTACTCTCGCTCTTCTCCGTACTATTAGTATTCTGCTTCTTCGAGCCATTCTCATTAGTTTTATCCGTCCTCGCTTTAGACGTATGATTCCTCCTCTTCCTCCTCTTCCTCCTCATCCTTCTCCTCTTCCTCCTCCTCCTCCTCCGCCTCGTCCTCCTGCTCCTCCTCCTCCTCCTCCTCCTCATCCTCCTCCTCCACCTCCTCCTCCTCCTTCTACTCTCCTCCTCC
>CAUYUJ010005290.1:0-7500 GCA_963575745.1 Prorocentrum cordatum
GCGGCGTCCACAGGCAGCCCGTTGCTGGGTGGCCCGGCCCAGCGGGACTGGGGGGCTTGGGCTCGGGAACGGCCCAACGAAGACGACGACGTCTTCTGGAGTTCCTGTCAGTCTTGGAGGGCCCTGGACATGCTGCGAGTTGGATGCTCATTCTGGGGACATTCCTGGATACACTCGCTCCACTCTTGCGTCCAAGCTGCGTCGAACGTCCGTCGATTTGGGTCGACCCTGAGTCGAACTTGAGTCGAACCTGAGTCGAACCCGAGTCGAACTTGAGTCTAACAGGTCCATTATGTGTGTCCAAGAAGGTACCCAAAACGAGCATCGAATGGGGGCTCGAGGGACCTCTTGGAGCACGTTTCATTTGTTGGGGGAGGGGGGGGTCCTGAGTCCTAAGATCTTGGCGGTCTGGGGTGATTCCTGGACGGCCGGGGGTGGGTCGGTGTCCCAACCCTGGAAAGTTTGGGCGGAGCACCGGAGAGCAGAAAACGAGAAGGAAAAGTCTCAACCCTGGAAGGTGTGCCCGTAGCCCAACCCTGGAAAGGGAAAGGCCCCAGCCTGGACCCCCCCCGAGCATTGGAAAACACGGCAGCTGGAGGAGGAATACAGGAAGAGGAGGCCCGTGCCCGGCACGGCGGGGGGTCCTGAGTCCTGAGTTCTTGACGGTCTGAGATAGTTCCTGGACGGCCAGGGGTGACCTGGTAAAACAAATCCCACCAGCCCTCTGGGCGTAGGTGGTCTAGGGAGCTTCCTCTTCCAACCCCCTTTCTTCACCTTCGGGGATGGATTTATCACTGTTCCTTATTGATATACACCCCCTGCCCCAGGCGACCGGGGGCCAACCAGGCACCATGCCGACACCATGCCCGCCCGCCCCCCACCATCCCTTTCAAACAACAATACAAACCGCACTCTGCCTCCACATTTGGAGCATGCGCGGCCAACCCGATGCGGCAACCCCGCCATCCCTGTCAAAAAACAATACACTGTTTCGGGGGAAAGGCCCGCGAGTACTGTGCATTGTTTTTGACAAGGACGGCGGGGGTGTCAGCACATTCCCTGCTGCGGGCATGGCTACCATCCCTGACAAAAATTAGCCTGGCGAAGGACCCAACCATTAGCAATTGTGCGTAACGCGTTGCGGGTCCCGCTTTCGGTGGGGCTCCCTATGGGGCCACGAAGCGCTGCCTTGGATGGGGGAACCGCATGCGGACTGCGCCACCGGGGCGGGCCTTCGGTGGAGCTCCCTATGGGGCTACGAAGCGCTGCCCTGGGTGGGGGAACCGCATGCGAACTGCGCCACTGGGGCCTTCGGTGGAGCTCCCTATGGTGCCACGAAGCGCTGCCCTGGGTGGGGGAATCGCATGCGAACTGCGCCACGGGGGCTTTCGGTGGAGCTCCACATGGGGCCACGAAACGCTGCCCTGGGTGGGGGAACCGCGTGCGAGAGCAGCCACTGGGGCCTCCGGTGGAGCTCCCTATGGGGCCACGAAACGCTGCCCTGGGTGGGGGAACCGCATGCGAGACCAGCCACTGGGGCCTTCGGTGGAGCTCCCTATGGGGCCACGAACCGCTGCCCTGGGTGGGGGAACCGCATGCGAACACCCCCACTGGGGCCTTCGGTGGAGCTCCCTATGGGGCCACGAAACGCTGCCCTGGGTGGGGGAACCGCATGCGAACACCCCCACTGGGGCCATCGGTGGAGCTCCCTATGGGGCTACGAAACGCTGCCCTGGGTGGGGGAACCGCATGCGAACACCCCCACTGGGGCCTTCGGTGGAGCTCCCTATGGGGCCACGAAACGCTGCCCTGGGTGGGGGAACCGCATGCGAACACCCCCACTGGGGCCTTCGGTGGAGCTCCCTATGGGGCTACGAAGCGCTGCCCTGGGTGGGGGAACCGCATGCGAACACCCCACTGGGGCCTTCGGTGGAGCTCCCTATGGGGCTACGAAACGCTGCCCTGGGTGGGGGAACCGCATGCGAACACCCCCACTTGGGCCTTCGGTGGAGCTCCCTATGGGGCCACGAAACGCTGCCCTGGGTGGGGGAACCGCATGCGAACACCCCCACTGGGGCCTTCGGTGGAGCTCCCTATGGGGCCACGAAACGATGCCCTGGGTGGGGGAACCGCATGCGAACACCCCCACTGGGGCCTTCGGTGGAGCTCCCTATGGGGCCACGAAACGCTGCCCTGGGTGGGGGTCCCGCATGCGAACACCCCCACTGGGGCCTTCGGTGGAGCTCCCTATGGGGCTACGAAACGCTGCCCTGGGTGGGGGATCCATCGAAACCCCCACTGGGACCTTCGGTGGGGAAGTAAAGAAAGAGTGTGAAACTCCCTAATGGGGCTACGAAAGCGCCTGCCCTGGGTGGGGGAACCGCATGCGAACACCCCACGGGGCCTTCCGTGGAAGCTCCCTAAGGGGCCAACGAACCGCTGCCTGGGTGGGGGAACCGCATGCGAACACCCCCACTGGGGCCTTCGGTGGAGCTCCCTATGGGGCTACGAAACGCTGCCCTGGGTGGGGGCACCGCATGCGAACACCCCCACTGGGGCCTTCGGTGGAGCTCCCTATGGGGCCACGAAACGCTGCCCCGGGTGGGGGAACCGCATGCGAACACCCCCACTGGGGCCTTCGGTGGAGCTCCCTATGGGGCTACGAAACGCTGCCCTGGGTGGGGGAACCGCATGCGAACACCCCCACTGGGGCCTTCGGTGGAGCTCCCTATGGGGCCACGAAACGCTGCCCTGGGTGGGGGAACCGCATGCGAACACCCCCACGGGGGCCTTCGGTGGAGCGAAACGCTGCCCTGGGTGCCACTGGGGCCTTCGGTGGAGCTCCCTATGGGGCCGCATGCGAACACCCCCACTGGGGCCTTCGGTGGGGCCTTCGGTGGAGCTCCCTATGGGGCCACGAAACGCTGCCCTGGGTGGGGGAACCGCATGCGAACACCCCCACTGGGGCCTTCGGTGGAGCTCCCTATGGGGCTACGAAACGCTGCCCTGGGTGGGGAACCGCATGCGAACACCCCCACTGGGGCCTTCGGTGGAGCTCCCTATGGGGCCACGAAACGCTGCCCTGGGTGGGGGAACCGCATGCGAACACCCCCACTGGGGCCTTCGGTGGAGCTCCCTATGGGGCTACGAAACGCTGCCCTGGGTGGGGGAACCGCATGCGAACACCCCCACTGGGGCCCGGTGGAGCTCCCTATGGGGCCACGAAACGCTGCCCTGGGTGGGGGAACCGCATGCGAACACCCCCACTGGGGCCTTCGGTGGAGCTCCCTATGGGGCCACGAGACGCTGCCCTAGGTGGGGGAACCGCATGCGAACACCCCCACTGGGGCCTTCGGTGGAGCTCCCTATGGGGCTACGAAACGCGTGAGAGGTGTGCCGAGAGCAGAGGCAAGGAGGGAGAGGAGGGAGGAGGAGAAGGAGGAAGGAGGGGAACGCGGGGCACCGTCTCTTCAAAACGAGGACCCAACACCACAGGATGGTTGGGAACAATACGACATGCACTTCGCGGCTAAATCTGGATCATGCGCGGCCATCCCGCGATCACTTGCAAGTGGTTTTCGACAGGGGCGGCGGGGGTGTTGGCGCGTGGCCTGCTGCGCGCAGGCCCACCAGACGCAATGATGGGCATCGGTTTTCGACAAGGATGGCGGCGGCCGACATGTTTCCCGATGTTGAAGGGGCCCAGGACACACAAATAAATACACACTAATAAAAATGTTCCCCATATTTTTTCATATTTTCTGGGTTTGTGTCTTCCCCCCCACTTCCCGTATTTTCCCATATTTTCGGGGGAATCGACGATTAATTGTGTCTGTGTGTTTCTTTTCCTCCTGAGATGTGTGCTGTCACGTGCGCAGGTGCACCTGACGCACTCTGCACGTGCCCCGAACGCGGCGCACCTGGCGCGGCAGGACTGCGCGGCACACCCGGCGCACTCGGAGCACGCAGCGCATCTGGCGCACCAGGCGTGCCTGGCACGCTCGGGCCCCAGGGCGGGTGGGAGTGAGCTGGACGGCTTGCGGGCGGGGAGGGAGTCTTGATCACTGTTCCCTATTAGTAAACACTCCCTCCTCACGAGGATCGTGGCCTCCGAGGGGGGAGCCGCAATCGACTACCCCTAAGAGCCCCCCAAGAGGCCCTGGGGGCCTCCAAAACGCCGCCAAGGAGCCCCAAGAGACTCCCAAGAGGTCCCCAAGAGGCCCCCAAGAGGCCTTAAAGAGGGCTCCAGGGCCGGCGGCATGAGCGAAGCGATTAAATAAACACTCCCTCCCCCAGGCGACTGGGGGCCAACCCGAGTCCATGCCGACCCCCTGGCAAAAAACAATACAAAACACACTCTGCCTCCAAATCCCACCAGCCCTCTGGGCGTCGGTGGTTTAGGGCGTTTCCTCTTCCACCCCTCCCTCTTCCCCTTCGGGGAAGGGTTTACCCCTCCCCCTACCCCCTCCCCGCTGACCTGGACAGGAGGGGCGGGGAGCGGTCAGAGCGTCCAAAACGGCCTCGGCGAGGAAGCCAAAATCATTGATTTTACCATGGTTTTGGCCCCATTTTGGCCGTCTGAGGGGGCAGGGCTAATTAAAGCTCCCCTCTTCTTTGATCGATTTCCTCCACGATGGCCGCAAGAGGCCCCCAGGATGCCCCAAGAGGCCGCAGGATGGCCCCAAGATGGCCCCAAGAGGCCCCCCAAGAGGCCCCCAGGAGGCCCCCAAGAGACCCCCAAGAGGCCACAAAAGACCCCCCAGAGGCACCCAAGGTGCTCCCAGATGCCTTTTTACTATGGTTTGGGCCCCATTTTGGCTTTCTGAGGGGGCAAAGATGGCCCCAAGAAGCGCCCAGGAGGCCCCCAAAGGCCCCAAGATGGCCCCAAGAGGCCCCAAGAGGCCCCCAGGAGGCCCCAAAAAGGATCCCGAACGGCCCACAGAGGCCCCCCCGAGGCACCCAAGACGCCGAAAAGCCCCTCAGGACGACCCTCTACTCGCCTGGGCGTCGTTTCTGGACGGGCTGGTGGGGATACGCGAAGCGTCTAGAATTCGGAACATGCGCAGCCAACCCGATGCGGCCCCCCCCCCACCAACACTTGGCGGCGGCGGCGGCTGCGGCGGCTGCGGCGGCGGTGGCGGCGGCTGCGGCGGCGGCGGCGGCGGCGGCGGCGGGGGCGGCGGCGGGGGCGGCGGCGGCGGCGGCGACGGCGGCGGTGGTGGCTATGGCGGCAGCGGTTGCGGCGGCAGCGGCGGTTTGGCAACGGGAGGCTGCGGCGGCGGCGGCGGCGGCGGCGGCGGCCGGCGGCGGCGGCGGCGGGTGCTACGTATGTGTTGGGAGGGCGGGTGGGAGTGAGCGAAACGGCGTGCGGGCGGGGAGGGGTAACTTGACCCCTCCCCCTACACCCCCCCTTGACCCCTAGACGGGCGGCGACGCGACCCATTGGAACGTCTAAAACGGCCTCGGCGAGGAAACCAACATCATTGGTTTTACCCAGGTTTTGGCCCCATTTTGGCCTCTGGGGGGGGGGGGCGCTAATTGGAGTTCCCCTCTTGTTTGATCGATGGCCTCCAATATGGCCCGAAGAGCGCCTCTGAAGCTTCCAAGAGCGCCCCAAGAGGCCCCCCAAAGGCGCCCAGACGGCCCCAAGAGGCCTCCAAGAGGCTCCCAAGATACCCCCAAGAGGTACCCAAAAGGCTTCAACAAGATCCCCCGAAGCACCCAAGATGCCTCCCAGACGCTCCAAAAGGCCCCCCCCCGAGGCACCCAAGACGCCAAAGAGCCCCCCCAGGACCGCCAAGAGACACCCAAGGCGTCCCAAGAGGCCACCAAGAAGCGCCCAAGCGATACCCCAAGAGGCTCCAAGAGGCATCCAAGAGACCTCTGGCCCTGTTGCTCGCCCTCCTCCTCCTGCTCCTCCTTCCTTATACTCCTTCTATTCCTCCTCCTCCTCCTCCTCCTCCTCCTCCTCCTCATCATCATCATCATCATCATCAGCATCAGCATTTTTCTGTCTTATTCCCACTTCCTCATCCATCCATCCAGCCTCCTTCTTCTCCTCCTCCCTCCTTCGCACGGTTCGGCCGTGCACCTCTTTGCCCCCGCACTTCCCTGATCACCTCAACTCGCCTGGACATCGTTTCTGGATGGGCTGGTGGGGATA
Organism: Prorocentrum cordatum; assembly: GCA_963575745.1. Lineage (NCBI taxonomy): Eukaryota > Dinophyceae > Prorocentrales > Prorocentraceae > Prorocentrum > Prorocentrum cordatum. The sequence goes on from CAUYUJ010005290.1 coordinate 6,164, forward strand.
CTTTTTTGATCTGCGGCCCGCAAGGAAAAGTCCAGAGGGCGAATCAATCAGGCAAGCTGGGACACAGTGCCAGATAATTAAGCTGCCAAGCAGGGAAGCGCAGGCCAAAACCACGAGCATCTGCCGTCGGCTGCAGCCCGCGCCGAGACCGGCCAGAGAGCACATGCAGAAGACCACTGGGCGAATGCCAGCGGAAGCCAACGAGGAGACGCCCTGACGGCGCCAGCTCGCAAGCGGAGCTGCCACAAACTGCCGGCAGACTGCGCACAGGGCCAGTACCCACAGGTGGGGAAACCTGACCAGCGGCCTGGAAGGAAAAGCCCAGGGAGCGAGACAATTGCACAAACAGGAGCCGGGGCCAGAAAATTAATGCCAAGCAGCTGGACGCGCAGGCCGATGCCACGCGCCAACAGCCCGACAGCTGGAACTCGCGCCGAGCCGTCCGGCCGAGTGCACATGCAAAAAACGACTGAGCGATGGCCAGCGGAAGCTACGAGGAGTCGCCCTGAAGGCGCAAGCTCGCAGGCGGGCTGGTGGGGATACTTTTTTGATTCGCGGCCCGCAAGGAGAAGTCCAGAGGGCGGTATGACCGAGGCTGGGGCACAGCGACAGAGAAGCTGGTGGGGATACGCGAAGCGTCTAGAATTAGAGAGGTTATGACGGTGTTTTTCTGGGGGGGGGGGGGGGCATTCTCGAGGTCCCTGGAAGTCCTCCTGGAGAGGGAAAAAGGGATCAGGGAGACAAGGAGGAAGAGGAGGGAAAGAAAAGAAAGCTGGAAAGATCAAGAGGAGGAGGAGGAGGAGGAGACGAAGGAGGAGGAGGAGGAGGAGGAGGAGGACGACGAGACGAGAACGAGGACACAATTGGAATGATCAGGGGGAGGAGGCGGAGGAGGATGAGGAGGAGGATGAGGAGGACGAAACGAGGACGAGTACGAGGCTGGAAAGATCAGGAGGAGAAGGAGGCGGAGGGGAGGAGGACACCAGGAGTAGCGGAGGATGGAGGAGATAGGGAGGGAAAGGTAAAGAGGAAGGAATGACAAGCGGTCATGCAAGACAGAGAATATGGACGAGTGGCAGGAAGATGAGGATGAGGATGGTGGTGATGATGATGATGATGATGATGATGATGCTGATAATGCTGATGATGGTGCTGAAGATGATGATGATGATGATGATGATGCTGATGATGATGATGCTGATGATGACGATTAGGAGCATAAGGAAGAGGATACGGAGAAGGATGAAGAGGCTCACGATGGTGATGAGGACTAGCATGTTGATGTTAACGGAGCTGGTATTAATTCCCGATAGCGGTGGTGGTTGCCCGCGACGACG
>CAUYUJ010005290.1:10000-35000 GCA_963575745.1 Prorocentrum cordatum
CAAATAAATACACACAATGAAAAATATCCCCCATATTTTCCCATATTTTCTGGGTTTTTGTCTTCCCCCTCCCTTCCCATATTTTCTCATATTTTCTGGGAATCGCCGATTAATTGTGTCTGTGTGTTTTTTCCCCTCCTGAGACTGGTGCGCAGGCCCTCAGGGCCACAGGCCGAGAGGGCGTGTGCACCAGTGCGCGGCCCAGGATGCCCCTGGCCGGCCGGGGCTGGTGGCGGCGGTGGTGCCGGGAGCCTGCCGCTGTTCCCGCATAGGGCAAGGCGCACGCGCAGCTCGCCGTCCAGGTCCTGTCGCTGCTGCAGCTCTCCCAGCAGCGCCCCCGCGCCCACGGCCAAGGAGTGCGCCGCGGCGCCGCCGGGGTCCAGGCCCTCTCGGCCCCGAAGCTCGCAGAAGAACGCCATCGCGGGCCCGAGGTCACGCAGGCGCGAGAGCGCCTGGAGCACCAGCCCGCAAGAGTGGCTGTCCAGGCGCGAGTCCTGCAGCATCCTGCTCGCGGTGGGGGCGACAGCTTGCAGCAGGGGCTCGTGCGGCGCCTGCAGCTTCGCCACGGACCACGCGGTGGTGGCAAGCTCGGGTGACGAGAACTCCGCCAGCTTACACAGCGACATCTCGGACATCTCCTGGATCAAATAATGATCTTGTAACGAGAGGACGGCGAATGACCACACTGTGTTTGCCAGCGCCTGCGCCGTAAACGACTGAATCCGAACGGAGGACTCCTTCGCGATACGGTCGAGCAGTGGTGCGTGAGCTATGCGCAGCACGGCCAACGACCACGACATGTTGGCTAAGCTCTGGGCGCCACACTCCCCCATGCGTCGCAACGCGGCGAGCGACAAGCCATGAAAGAGTGGCTGGTCAAGACACTGGCAGGTCGCAAACGCCCAAGCTATGCCCGATAGCTCCAGCGGCGCAAACTCAGGAAGCCGAGCGAGCGAGGGTGCGGCTATTGCGCACAGCAGCGGCCTGTGCTGCACGCTCTGAGCGGCCAATGCCCACGCAGTATTGGTCAGCTCCTGCACCCCGTAGAGCGGTAGCCTGCACAGTGCCGCGGGCGCGAGAACATCAAGGAACGGCTCGTCGCGGAACCGCAGCTGGGATAACGCCCAGACGGTGTTGCTCAAGGCCTGGTGCCCAAAGTCCTCAATCTTCCGCTGGGCAGTCAGGGATATTCCTGCAAAGAGTGGAGCGTGCGTGACGCGCAGCGCCGCGAACGACCATGCTACGTTCGATACGTTCTGCCCTACGAAATCCTGCATGCGCGACAAGGAAGCGCTCGCAATAGCCTCGAGCAGAGGGGCGTCCGCGTAGCGCAGGACCGCGAAAGACCAACCTGTGATAGCAATTTCCTGGGACCGCATATTCGGGAGTACCGTTAGCGATGCAGCTGCCAGACCTTGCAAGAGTGGCTCGTCAGGCCACCGGAGTGCGGCAAAAGCCCAGGTCAGGTTGGACAGGTGCCTCGGCTTGAACTGCGCCTTGAGATAGACGGACTCCTCCGGGATGGCGGTCAGAAGTGGGCCGTGGCGCACGCGCAGCGTAGCGAACGCCCACGCGATGGCGGCAAGCTCTGGCGGCGGCAAGCGCCAGCTGCTTGCCATCGCCGCCAGCGCCAAGCCCTGCAGCAGCGGCCGGTCGCGACACGGCCGCTTGGCCAGCGACCACGCCGCGCCGGCAAGCTCCTGCGGCGCCAGGGCGGGAAGCGATCCTGGAAGAAAAAACACCATAAACATTAACTTTTGGCGTTCCGCGCAAATTTCTTGGATCTGCGCTGGACCTCCTTCCCTGGCGCGCGGAGCGCGCCCAGGGCGGCGCTGGAGGCGCCGCCGGGCCTGGGCCCAGGCACGGATCCGAGAAACCCGCGCGGAGCACCAAAAGCTTATGTTTAGATCAAATCGGGCGTGTCTTCCTACAGGCGGATTTTGGATGGAAAAATAAAACATACCCCAAAAACATTCAGAATTAGTAATGAGAACTGAAGAATCGTCCCCTGGCTAATGTCTGACTCTGTCTGCATATTCCTCCTGCAGGGGGACATGCCCGACTTGAGCTCATGACGGTTTTCTCTGCTTCGAGATCCGCAGCTGCGGCCGCGCCAGGCCATGCCGCGCTCATCGCCTCCCCGGCCGGGGGGCCGCCGCCGCAGCGTCGGCGGGGCGCGCGGCCCCCCGCCTCCCGCGGCTCGCGGCGGCGCCCGCGGCGGCACGGCATGTGCGGGCCCGGCTCGGCCGCTCGCGCGCGGCCTGCGGGGCGCAGTGGCGGGCGCTGCGCTGGGCCGAATGGGCCACGTGCGCGCGAGGGCCGCGGCCGCGGCGGCGGTGCACCTTCAGACGGGGAGGGCAAAAGGCCCCCGGGGGGCGCCCCGGGCTCGGCCCCTGGGGGGCCGGGGCAAGGAGGGAGAGGAGGGGGAGGAGCACGAGGAACTGAAGGGGCCCGGGGAGGCACGAGTAAATACACACAAATCCCAGGATTCCTCTTATTATGTACCTAACAGCGAAGATTGATAGGTTTCTAATGGGGTCAAAAGAAAGCATCTGATGACTCCCCAGGGGGGTCTGGGCGGGAGCCGGACAGGCGAGGGCCGGGCTCGTTTTAAACTATCAGGCACACACTTCGTGCTCTTCGACCTCCCAGAACTCCATTCCCGGGCCACATTTTGAATACCCAGAGCCAACTGTAGGCCACTTCGTGCTCTTCGACTTCCCAGAACTCCATTCCCGGGCCACATTTTGGATACCCGGAGCCAACTGTAGGCCACTTCGTGTTCTTCGACTTCCCAGAACTCTACTCCCGGGCCACATTTTGGATGCCCGGAGCCAACTGTAGGCAACTTCGTGCTCTTGGACTTCCCCGAACACCACTCCCGGGCCACATTTTGAATGCCCGGAGCCAACTGTAGGCCACTTCGTGCTCTTCCACTTCCCAGAACTCCACTCCCGGGCCACATTTTGAACGCCCGTACGCCACTTCGTGCTCTTCCACTTTTTAGACTTCCAAGACTTATCATCTTCATCATCATCATCGTCCCCGTAGCCTTCTTGGCTACAGCCCTGCTTTCGAAGATTTCCTTTCAAAGGAACTGCGCAGCGCCTACTGCACACCTTAATGCCAGGACATGCTGATAGTTCTCGGTCTGGCGGCGGTGCTCCTGACCCTGCTGCATTGAACAGCGGTGCTCCTCAGCCTGCGGCAGGGAACAGCGCTGCTCCTCAGCGTGCTGCATTGAGCGGTCCTCTGCAAACGCTCGTCGAGCACGTGAAGCAGTTCGGCCGCTGCTGCTGTTACTACTACTGTTACTATTACTGCTGCTGCTGCTGTTGCTGCTGCTAGTGTAGCTATTGCTACTGCAACTACTGGCAGTGCCACTGCGACTGCCGCTGATGTTGCCACTGCGACTGCCACTGCGAATCCGAATGCGACTGCGAGAACACCAGAATTCTACAACAGCACTCTTACATGAATACCACAGGCAATGTTTCCAGCTATGCTTCTACACATCGCTGTTAGGTTGCTTTGCCGGGATAATTGTCCCATGTTTTCTTGATCTTCGTCTCCCCCCCACTTCCCATTTTTCCCCATGCTTGCCTGGGAATCGACGATTTCTTTGTGTCTGTGTGTCTTTTCCTCCTGAGGAGCGGCGAGAGGAAGAGGACGAGGAAAAAGGCAAGGAGGGGGCCGGGACGGAAGATGGAGAGGGCACGGCGGACGGCGGAGGGTGGAGGAGGGCCCACGCGCCGCTCAACGGCTTGATAGCCAACCCCTAGCTTGGGCGTCGAGGGCTTCCGTCGGCTCGAGACGGCCCAAGAGGCCTCCACGAGAGTCTCAAGACGGCTCGAGAAGACCCCACGATGGCCCAAGATCCCTCCAAGACGGCCGCTGGAGAGACCCAAGACGGCAGCCGCAGAAGGCCCTTCGACGGCCAAAGACGGCTCCAAGACGGCCCCAAGACTACCCACACCGCCAAGAGGGCCCCAAGACGGCTCAAGAGAGCCCCAAGACGGCCTGAGGGGGCCACAGGACGGCCTCAGAGGGCCTCAAGACGGCCCTAAGGGATCCCCAAGACTACCCTACCCCGCAGGATCCCAAGACAGCCCCAAGAGGCTCCAAATGAGCCCCGTGAGAGTTCCTCAAGAAGTGAAAAGGAAAGGTGACAGATGCGAGGGGCTTCCTCTTCCTCTTCCTCTCCCTCCTCCTCCTTCTCCTCCTCCTCCTCCTCCTCCTCCTCAGCAGCAGCAGCATCATCATCACCATCGCGATCATCAAACATATCCTCCTCCTCCTCCTCCTCCTCCTCCTCCTCCTCCTCCTCCCCCTCCTCCTCCTCCTCCTCCTCCTCCACACGGCTGTCCCTCGCCTGGGGACACGAGGCGCACGTGACGGCCTCCCGTGCCCCTCGGGCAGTCGCCCCCCCAGAATGCTGGGCTCGCGCGGTGGCGGGCCCTGCCGCCGGCAGCTGCACGGGGACCCGGACCTCCTGGCGCCCCGCGTGACCCGTGGCTGAGGCGGCCCGCCCCGCCCGACGTCGGAGAGGCGGCTCCAGGCTCGCTCCCAACGAGCGCCCGCTCCACTTCCACCCCTCGCGTGCCGTTTGCCGCGGGGCCGCTCCTGCGGAAGAGAGCGAAGCCCTGGATACCTTTCGGGAGATCGTCGGGGTGCTGCCCGAGCACGGTGTGACGGCCCAGCGGGGCACAGCCCCTTCCAGGCTCAGGGCGAGAACACGCCTACGGGTCTTGCCGGCGCAGCTGCAGAAGCAAGCCACTGCCCCTGCTGGGCAGCGAAGGGCTAGGCCGGGCATGTCCTCCTACAGGCGGGTTCTGGAGGAGAAATAAGATTTTCCAGTGCGACCCCACCTAGGATTTGGAGCATCTAGGAAAGCAACATCAACATCTGCACCGACAGCTACATTAACATCTACACCTGCATCTACATCTACATCAACATCAACAGCGAGACTCAAATCTACATCTACATCTACATCTACACCTACATCTACACCTACATCTACATATACATCTACATCTACATCTACACCTGCATCCACATCTACATCTACACATACATCTACATCTACATCTAGGCTGTGCTAGGCTATGCTATGCTATGCTATGCTATGCTGGACTATGCTATGCTATGCTATGCTGCGCTATGCTGTTGTGCTATGTTAGACTATGCTATGCTATGCTATTATGCGCTTTGCTATGCTAAGCTAAGCTATGCTATGCTACGGTATGCTATGCTATGTTGCGCTATGCTATGCTGCGCTATGCTACGCTATGCTATGCTGCGCTATGCTATGCTATGCCATGCTATGCTATGCTATGCAAATGCTGGGCTGAGCTAAGCTAAGCTAGGATAGGTTAAGCTAAGCTAAGCTAAGCTAGGCTAGGCTAAGCTAAGCTAAGCTGAGCTAGGCAAAGCTAAGATGAGATAAGCAACGCTAAGCTAAGGGAACGTCACTGGGGGAACCGCGGGGCGGATCCTGGGGGAACCGCCCGGGGCGTGGAACACTGCCCGGCCCTTTAAGCCAACACGGTAAGAACCCTTCTAGGCAGAGCCTAGGTAGGGAATAATTAAGACTATTCAAAAATAGTCAAAAGTGAATAGAAGAATTATCCCCCCATACTAAATTTAGACCATTTTTGAATCTTCTTCCTGTAGAGGATATGCGCGCCTTCAACGAAGGGCCGAGCTGGCCATGTACCGTAGCGCCGAGCACGTCCCCGAGCTGCTGCCACGCCGCCTCCTCTACGGGCCACGGGCAGGCAACCATGAGCAGCCTGGGAGGCGATCGCCGCTGTGCGCGCGCGCGCCCCCCGTCGCTCCAGCAGCCGACGCTGAGCGTCCCGCGAGACGACCGACGCCCAAGGGCTGCGAGGGCTGCCAGCAGGCGGCATCTCAGAGGCACCTCTCTCGCCAGCTGCTCCGCCCGAGGCAACCGCTGTCATCCGCACTGCACGCCTCGCGCCGCGCGAGGTGAGATTGTGCTTATTTCTTCGCCCGCTCGACCCGCCCCCTGGAAGCTGTCTTCGCGCCCATGCAGGTGGCCCAAGGTCCTGCGCACGAGGCGATCGGGCATGCCACTGGTTCACAGATCACCGAGACCCGTAAGAGGCGAAGCGAGGCGAGCGCGCGACGTCGGTCCTGCGGGGCCAGCCCTGCGAGGGTAGCGCGGGGCGGGCCGGGGCCCTCAGTGGACGCGCTGTGAGCAGGAGTCGGGGTCCGAATCGTGGGTGTCGAAATCGGAAACTGTGGAAATGACTTTGCTCACCGTTGTAGTCGTCCGTATAAAAAAAATCGTCCATAATGGCTCCACGTGTTAGCGCCGATGTGACTGTAATATCTGCACCTGGAATCGGAGGGACGATCGCTGGAATCGGAAAAACAAGCGCGGGCAAGAACCGGAGTCGGAGACATGATCGTATGAGTCGGAAAGACGGACGCAGGAATCGGAAGATAGGTCACTGAAGTCGGAAAGCAAGAGTCTGATAAATAGGAGCGGGGTCGTGGGTAGGAGCTGGAGTCGTTGGGACGAGAGACATAAGCTGGGGTCGTAGGGGCAAGATCCAGAGTCGGAGAGACGATAGCAGAAGTCGCAAAATAGGCGCAGGAATCGGAGCCAGGGTCGCGCGGGCAGGAGCCGAAGTCGGAGAGAGAGAGAGAGAGACGACCGCAAGAGTCGGAGAGACGGCCGCAACAATCGGAAGAACGAGCCAGAATAGGAGCTGGAGTCGGAGTGACGGGTGGCGAGAATGATAGATGCAGGGACTGGATAGGGAGAGATGTGTAGTGATGGAATCGAAGAGATCCGTCGGTTCCTATAGCTTGTACAGCCAAAACAAGGAAATCCAAGAGGAGGAGGAGGAGGAGGAGGAGGAGGAGGAAGAGGACACGGGAGGAAGAGGAGGAGGAGGAGGAAACAAGGAGGGAAGAGGGACAATGCAGGAGCAGGGAGAGGAGGAGGGGTGCACGTAGCATTGGGAGAAGAAGGGGAGGGGCAAGCGGGTCAGGAGCTGGAGGCCAGGAAAGAGGCGGGGAGGAATTCACGAGTGCCAGTTCCGGGCCATCCATGCTCCGAACATGCTCAAACGGAGGGCGCATGTACCCGAGGAAAGGAAGCAGCAACAATCCCACCAGCCCTCCTGGCTTCTAAAACCAGCTGTTCAGGGCGCCCCCTTTTCTGGCCCCCCCCCCCCCTCTCCTCTCGCCATCGCTCGGACGTCAATTTCCCCGTGCACGTTCCGATTTCGTGCGCGTCATTTCTTTGCTCGATGGTCCAGGATGCTCTTCGATGGTCCTCGCCGACGACAAAATCAGGCGGCGCGCCCGGGGGGGAGTGAGCAGGGGCGGACCTTATCAGAGGGCGCGGCAGTCCCCCGGCCTTCTGAGCAGTGTTCTAAGCCTTCCTCGAGGACACCAACAGCTTCGCAGAGGGCGCGAGGGCTTCTGAGAAGTCCCGCCGCCTTCTGAGAAGGCCTTCTCCTTCTCACTTCCCCCTCCGCTCGCTGCCGAAAAATGCCCACGCCCGAGCGACGCCAGGTCCCTGGGTTCGAGGAAGGCTCTGCCGCCCCCCCCCCCCCCCTCCCCGTAATTGACCCCCTGCCCTAAGGGGGGTGGGGGGGCTGGCCGGCCCGCCCCCCCCCCCGCGAGGGGTCAGACCCCCCCCCCCCTGCCAAGGCCGGGCTCACGGCGCCGTTGCCTAATGGCGGCGACGTTGGGCACCAAACTGTAGGAAATCGCGAGCCACACGTTCCTGCATTGCCCATCTGCGAACGGATCGCGCGAACACTACACTGCGAATTGTGGGAAAGCGCGAGCCACGCGTTCCCACAATACCGAAACCTGCATCGCCGTTCCCTACATCGCCGTTAGCCCGTCTACGGCCCTTGCCCCACTCCACAGCTACACAGTACAGTCGAGACGCTGTCATAAGGAACCCCAAATAAGGAACGAGGCTCCTTCTCCTCCATGCGTTAAACTTCGATGTCCCACAGAAAACCTCGGAAACATCTGAGACAGACTGTTCAACAAGCAAGGAACTCTGGGCCCATCCCCAGCGAAAAGGGCTCCTTCTTCAGCGGCCCGACTGTACACATGATGAATCTAATCGAACTTGATTAGACAAGACACGTGAGAAGACACAAGACCGAGAGCCACATCTCCATAGGAGTGTAGGATGCATGGGTCACAAAACACCAGACACAAAGGTACTCTTGATTTGGTAAGGTCGACCTACTAGTCCGGACCGTCTGTTCGGTACTCTCCTCTCCCCCCTGACCCTGTCTGGAAGATGTCCCACCCTCTCCGCGCGTTGTCTTCACACACAGGATCTCAAGTCCGATCGTTTTCGCTCCTTCGAAGTGATGTTCCCGCTTCAGCGCAAACCTCATTTCTGCGTGTTAGGACCTTCACAATCGTGCTCCCGCTGCACGCGCTGGCCTCATTGCCGCGCCTTCGGTCCTTCCGAATGGCGCTCCCTCTGCAACGCTGGCCTCATTTCCGCGTTTTCGGTCCGTCCGAATGGTGCTCCCGCTGCAACACTGGCCTCATTTCCAAATTGTCGGTCCTGCAGCATTGTTTTCGGGCTGCACAGCTTCTACAACCGTGATCTACATTGCAATGCTGTACTATGTACCGCTACTGTGCGAATAAATGCCTTGCTTATCATAACTCAGATGCAACGCCTGGCTACGCGATGCCGTGCCATGTAATGATATGTTATGTTATGCATCGCTATGCGATGCCATGCCCTGCGCTGAATTGCTATGTGCAGTGCGATGCATCGCATACCATTTGGGCATCGTTGTCCTCTTCGATATCCGACTGTGCGAACAGAGAGAGGCTCTGAGAAATGTTAAGGGATCGGAGGAAAGGGTGGGACGTCAGACATGACGCGAGCGCACCTAGCTTCTACCCTCCCCTTCTTCTTTCCCCCTAACCCCCCCCCTCCCGCCATTCCAACCTCCTCCGTGTTCACAGCGAGCTCAGAAAAACTCCCAGAGATCTCTACGTTCACCCTTGCTGCCCCCTGGTTTCACCATATGCTTGCATGATCCCCCGATCACGGCAGCCTGCCTGGGCATGGTTTTTGCATGGGCAGTTTGGGGACAAATAAAGCGTCAACAATTGGGACCTATGATTAACCACTCACTTTGACCGTCTTGAAGCTGTCCTCTCTACTGCTCGTGCAAACATCCCACCCTCCCACCCGCAACTTGGTCGCAAGACTTCTTAAGACAAGACCGTGACGGTAGGTACCACATGGCACTTGGCCACGACACCGACGCCGACGACGACAGCGACAACGACGACGACGGCGCCGCAGACACCGACTACGACGACACCGCCGACGTCGACGTCGACGAAGACGACGACGACGCCGACGCCGACGACGACGACGAAGACGACGACGACGTCGCCAACGGAGACGACGACGAGGGAGGAGAAAAAACGACGACGGCGACAACGACGACAACGACGATGGAGGAGGGAAGACGGCGACGACGCGAACGACGAAGGAGGAAGGACGGCGACGCCGACGACGACAACGACGAGGGAGGAGGGAAGACGACGACGACGACAACGACGACGAAGACGACGACGACGGCGACGAAATAGGAGGGACGACGACGAGACGCCGACGACGGACGACGACGACGACGAGGGAGGAGGATAACGACGAGGGAGGAGTGAAGCTCACGACGACGACGACGACGACGGCGACGAAATAGGAGTGACAAGGACGAGACGCCGACGAAGACGACGAGGGAGGAAGGACGACCACGGCGACAACGACGACGGAAGCGACGACGACGCCAAGACGACGATGACGACGACGAGGAAAGACAGAAGACGACGACGGCGACGACGACGACGACGACGACGAGGGAGGAGGGAGGACGACGACGACGACGACGGCGCAAGAGCGCGCGCGCACGCTTTTGTTGAAAACCCGTGTTGCGAAACCTTGTGCTTTTGTAGGTTTTTTGGACACACAATTTTGGAATCCTTCCGAAACCGAAGGTTTTTGAAGGATGTCGGCATACGCGCGGGACTTCGCGCGCGTCTGCACTTCGTCCCATTGTTTGCAGAGGATTCTCGCGACGGCACACGCGCAAGGGCGTTCGACAAATTTCGACATGCGCGCGCGAAGCCCGTTTGGTAGCATTTTGTGAAAATCTTGAAAAACCCATGGTTTTCTTAAGATTTCGCAAGAGCTCGCGCGTAAGCTTCTTTAGCAAATCAGTGTCGCGAAACCATGTGTTTTTGTATGTGTTTGGGACATTCAATTTTGACACCTCTCCGGAACCGAAAGTTTTTGAAAGATTTCGGCATGCGCGCACGACAACGCGCGCGTGTGCACTTCGTTTTTTTTTGCAAGGGATTCGCGAAAAGTCTTATGTTAGAGCCACACATGTCACCGCATTGTGTTGTTCTTTACAAAGGAACCTCAGGCGGGGAACCCGGTTTGGCTGGGATGGTATGATTTCATATTTAGGATGGACGAGTGTGCAGAATATATATATATATATATATATATATATATACATATATGAAATCATACTATCCCAAGGGGAACCGATAAATCCGTGGGGGGGAGGGGGGAGAATCTATTAATCTTTTAGAAACGAGAATAACGTGTTAATCTCGTTATCGCTCGAACGTCCAATTCCCGTGCATGTTTCGATTTCGTGCGCGCATTGTTTCGCAAGGTGATCCAATGTGCTCGTCGATGGTCCTCGCCGAGAACAAAACACACGTCCGAACGACGCCAAATCATTCTATCGATGCAAGAGAACAGGGAGCAGGAGGAGGCCTGGAGACTCCCCGTAAACTAACCCCAGTCAAGGTGCCCCTCCTTCGCCTCTTCATCCTCATCCCCCCCATTCCCCATCCTAAATATCGTGAACCTCCTCCGCCTCTTCCTCCCCCTCCTCCTCCTCCTCCTCCTCCTCTATTTCCTCCTCCGCCTCCTCCTCATCCTCCTCCCCTTCCCCCTCCCCTCAAGCCATCTCGGCTCAGAGCATTTTGCCCTGAGCCAGCCCTCGCCTTCCCGTCGGCGATTGAGGGACACCTGGCGGGGCAGTGCGATTGCATCGCTCCAACGGGTTGACTAAGGCGGGCAGACCACCTTCTTAGATCGAACCACGGGCAAGAAGAAGGCACAGCCGCAGGGCGCCGCGGCTCCCACCCCTGCCACCGCCGAGCCCTCCCCAGCAGGATGGCCCAAATGTCAGCAATGCGGCAGGCAGGAATGGAATCGCATTTTGTGGCAGCAGCAATGTCGGTGCTCTCGGTGCAACGCTGAGGTCACGCTGTACCGCACAAGGTCACCAACGCATGTGGCAAAGGCGACTCGTCGGGCAATCAGCTGGCGCTTGCACCTCCACCGTCGGCTCCAGCTCCAGCGGCTGATCCGCAGGCGGCATGCGAGCAGGCGCTGCGCGTCACCACCGACCCCGCGATGAAGCAGATTTTGTCGGCTCATCTCAACAAGTTGCAGAGTGCGGAGATTGCCCCTGAGAGCTGTTGCCCCTGAGGAGCCACTTCGCAGGGCTACTGCAGCTGTGCAAGATGCGGCCACCAAGCACGATCAAGCGGTATCAGCTCTCTTAAGTGCACGTGAAGTTTTAGAGAAAACCACCGAGCGGGAGTCAGCTACGGCGCTTACTCTCGCCGAGGCTGAGAAGTCGAAGCTCCAGGCCGTTCGCGCCCTTGCCGAGTTGAATGGCGTTCTCTCCAAGGACAACTCCAAGGATAATGGCGTCTCCAACGGCAGTGACAGCGGCAACGGCACCAAGGAGCAGGCTCTCATCTCCATCTCGTGGGACGAAGAGTTTTCTCCAAACTCGACACGCTGAAGTCAGCGAGACTGAGGAGTCTGATCTCAAGCAGCTCGAGGCCGGCCTCGAAGAAGCGCGTGATCTGGTCGGTGCTAAATCCACGGAAGTGCAGAGCATGATCTGCCGCATGGTGAAGATGCAGCAGGACATCATGGTCCGCATGGCGAAGCAGAGGAAAGGCAACGACAGCGCGGCAGCGGGCGACGACGGCCCCGCCGGTGTCGCGGGCGGCGGCGCGGGCGCGGAGCCGTCGGCGGCGGCCAGCGGAGGGGGGGCCCTCAGCGCTGGCGAGGCCGCGGCCGTCGGCGACGACGACGACGACGCCGAGCTCGCCGCCAAGGCACAGCGCGTCAGCGCCGCCAAGCTTGCCGCCGCCCAGGTCGCCGCCTCGCCGGACAAGGCTAGCGGCGGGGACAGCGGCAAGACCGCTGGCGCGTGAGATGCACTACGGGCCCCCTCGAGCAGCCAGTCTTCTGGGTCGTTGACTGCATCGAGTTCGGCTCCGACGGGGAATGATCAGCCTCGAGCGGTGAGACTTTGATGCTTTGTGTGAACGCCACTATGTTTAGCAAGAAATCATGGGGTTTTCTCATCAGTAGCAGGGCTGCCAATTATCGCATCTTTGCTCTAGCTGAGACCCACGTCGGGTGCAAGGGAGATATTTTACATGGGAAATCTGAGGCCTCCAAGGCCAAGCTGAAACCCTTTTTGAACCCCGCCCGCGGCGCGGGAAACGGCGCGATCCTATCTGGTCAGTCTCGTGCTAGCAAGGGGGGCAAGTGCATCCTTAGTAGACAGCACTTGCAAGTTCATTCACTTACCCAAGCCGATGGGGCCTGGAAGGGCCGCACAGCTGACGGTTCCTCCAGCCTTGACGGCTTCTCTGCTGCAGTTTGCCACCAGAAGGGATATTCTTTCATCTTGATTTCTTTTTTACGCCTACTCTGGCGAGGGGCATCGCGGTCGGAACCTCCCCTCGGCTCGCTTGGCTAGGGGCGATGCTGCAGCAGTGTCGCCTTCCCTGGGTCGTGATCGGGGACTGGGACCTCCCCCCGAAACTCTTCAACGCGTCGGCTTTGTCGACAAGGTAGAAGGCGTGATTTTCAAGTGCCCGCTGCAATGCGCGTGCTCCTTAAGGCCAGGCGCGCGCGCACATCGATTGCACGCTGGCCAGCCGTGCTAGCATCCCTGTCATCTCGCGCGTCGAAGCACGGCTCGACGTTCCGTGGCGCCCACTTTGCGGCTTAGCGTTGGCCCTTCGGATTTCCAGCCAGCAGCTGCGTTGTCGAGAGCCCGGATCGGCGCCCAAGCTCCCGCGGGCGCCGAGGCCGAGGCAACTGCCACAAGTCGGGTCTAAGTCTAGCCAAAATCGCGCCGCTGCCGCCGAAAAACGAGCAGCTGCACGCATCTTCCCCGACGAATGTAATCAGGAGATCTTCGGCGATTCAAATGAGGACGATGCCAATCCAGCTGACTCTCCAAGCCGGCCTTTCCCTGGCGACTCGGGCGACGAAGGCGGTGTCCCTGGGGCCCCTCTCTCGCTCGCCTCCTTGGCGGGGTCTCCTCCTGGTGGGGCGCGGGGGCCCTCTATGTCCGAGTCGCAGGATGTCGATTTCGACCTCGATCAAGAAGCCCACGAGCCAATCTTCGAAGCCAGCGACCCCCTCGGCCCCCCCCCCCGAGCCCAGCAGTGCGGATGGCAATATCCCAGGCAGTCGGTCTCCTCCCCCATCTCCTCTTCCTGCCCCTACGTTCCTCATCCCCGACGAGTCCTGGGAAGCCACCGAGCGCGACGTCGGGCGCGTGCCTTCGGGGCTCTCAAGAAATGTTTGGCCTGTCATTCGCGGCCCTGCAGCTGCCCATGTGGGGCGCGAGCACATCATGAGCCTGAGCGCGTTGCACTCACAATGAGTTGGCACAGCGGAGCGCACCATGACGGCGCATCGCGACAGCTCGGCACTTCGTCGGTCTCGGTCTCAGGGGCCCGTATTTCACGACACGGAATTACACCTGCTTCACAAGGTTCGGCCTGGGCCCGTGCACGGGCAGGTTGCTTGCTGGCGGGCAGGGTGCACGCCGTACTTCAGAGTCTCTGCCATCCCGCGGTTAAAAAGAATGGGGAAGTCCAGCGCGCACGTCTGATTGCAGCTTGCACGGCCTTGGCGGGAGATGTTCCCGTGTCGGTTCACCTACCTCTTGCTTCGCTCGACCCTGCTGACGGAGCGCGGTCTCTCTGGCAGTCGCAACTGACGCGCGCGCAGTCCGTCGAGCGCCCTATCTCTTGCAGAAGTTATGTTCAGTAGCCAAACGCGTGGCTGGACGTGCCGGGCGGCGGGATCTTCAAAGTTATCTGGGGGGGAGCTTCGGGAATGGCTTTCTTCGCCCGGGGCCTGCGGTGTCTTGCGCAAAACCTTGAAGGCCACCCCTCCCCCTGCCTCCGAGGTCGAGGTCGGGGGCGAATGATTTTTCATCCCATGGGGCGTTCTAAACCAAAACGCCAAGAGATGGCACCAGCTTTGGGGCCCAGGCAACATCTGACTCGACTCTTTAGGCCTATTGTGCGATCGGACTCGCGCAGCTACCGAAGACAATCCTCGCCCTGCTTTCACTTGTGATCGGGTGGAAGCCGCCATCAAAAGTATGAAAGCTCGGGCTGGTCAAGGTGTCGACCAGTTATCGCCTACAGATATGCAGCGACTTCCACGCGCAGGGCTTCTCCAGCTAGTCCTGTTGCTTCAAACTTGCGAGGCCCGGCTTGCGTGGCCATGGCAAGTTCCCCTCGTTATAGGTGGGCTCCCGGGGGAGAAGCCCGGAGGCGACGGAGTGATCGGGCCGACGGCCCCGCTCACTAGAGCGCGGTCATCGGCTCGCGAAGAATCTGGACCTCCCCCTCAGTGCCCGCGCGGGACGCCGCGACTCGAAGCAACTCTGCTCTCCGTGAAGCTTTTATCCGAGCTTCACAAGATGAAGCCTGCATGAGAATGTGCATTGGGTTCGGCGCAGGGCTCGTCGACGTTGAGGCTTTTTACGATTCGATGTCTTGGGGGGCCCTCGTCGACGCGCCCCTTCGCTTGCATTGTCCTGCCATCGTTCTCGGCCCCGAACTTCAAAATTGGATTGCCCCCCGCGCGCTTGCTCAGGACGGGTGCTTTCTCGCGTGCTTTTCAACCTTCTCGGAGTATCGTCCAGGGACTTCGAAGCGGCGCTCGATTTGGGAGGTGCGTGGCTTACTTTATCCCGGCTGAAATCACCACCGTTCACGCGGGGGCGCCCATGAGAATATGGGCGGACGACCTTTGCCAGAGGGTGGCGGGGTCCAGGGGGGTGGCCCGTGCCGAGCTGTTCGGTCGCCTTCGGGACACGTGCGACGAGCTCGGGAAAACCGGGCTTAAAGCAGCACCAAAAAGCGTTCTAGTTTGCTCCAAGTCTTGCGACGGGAAGCACGTGGCAGCCAAACTCAAGAAGCCGGGCTACGTAGTCCAGAGCGTTTTACAAGCGCAATACCTCGGCGTGGACCTCGGTGCTGGCCGTCCTGCTCGTTCCCCCAGGCGCAAGCGAATTATTAAGGTAGCTTCGATGGCGGCTACAATATGCAGATTTGCCCGAGCTCCCAGGCGGCGCCACGTCACGGGCCGATTGGAACGAGCAGGGGCGCAGGCGGCTGGCACTCACGGGCATCAAAAACAGGGTTCTTTTGGCTCCCATCGCCTCGGCTTTCGCAGAAGGCCAGGGGCTTCCATGGGCTCCAAGCAGAAAGGTTGTTGCCGCACTACACTCATGGACTTGAGAACTCCTGGGGCCGACACATTCGTGAAGTCTCCCAGGGGCACCATGAAGCTCTGGCTTGACACGTGGCTCGGGTTTCCTCATCTTCGCCCCATGGTCCGACAAGCTTGGCCCCGAGTCGTTTACACTCTTCAAAACATGTTACCACCCCAGTTATCTCGTCAGGTTCGGGGTCCCATGGGCGCCCTTACCGGATATAGTCTAGAAGTTGGGTGGACACCGACATCTCCGACGGAGTGGACAACTCCTGGCGACGACGGTGCTCACTGGCTCTTTCCCGACAGCGGGCTCACAGGATCTGAAGATACCGCCGAAGTGCTTGACGAGTTTCAACAATCCTTTCAAGGTCTAGCATGGGCACGTGCTGCTCGACATTACTGCGCCGAAGGGTCCGCCAACGGGATCGACAATGTCACTTATCGCCGGTTTATTCGGAACCTAAAACAAAGTCGGCACGGGCATCGTCGCTGAAACAATGGTTAATGTGGCCACTGGCGGGTTCTGGCCTAGGCAGCGCGTCGTCGACGAGACTCGCCATCGTGTCAGCTCGCAGTCCTCGTTGTCGTCAGCAGCCCGAAACCCCGATGCGTCGTATTTGGCTCTGCAGATGTAGCAGCGACAAACACAACGCCGTCACACAATCAGAACATCCTGTTCCTCGTGCTGTCTCTTGTGGGGACAGTCAAGCATGTTTCTGGTTTCGTGGGCTCATTCCTCGCGCTTGGACAGCAGTGCCGCCAGCTAGTTCTGATTCAGCGTGGTCAGTAGTTGGCTTTAACGAGCCCCACGAGCTGGGCGATATCATGTTGGGGGTCTGTACAGTTGGGAATGTAGTTGTCATGTTTGGCGACGCGTCAGGAGGACCTGATGCACGGCAGCCAGCTTTCAGACGTGTAGGAGTTGCTGCAGTAACTATGGCCTCGTACGGCCCACCCATCGTTCAGGCTGGTGTTCTAGGTCCTCTCCCTGGTCGGAAACAAACGGTCCCCCGAAGCGGACTTCACGGGCTCTTGTGGCCCTTCAGCACTCCCGAGGTCCCTTGCTCTTTGTTACGGACAATTCTGGAGTTTGTGATGGTTGGTATAGCGGGCTGCATGAACGGCCTTCTGGGGAGAATCTGGGTACTTGGGATGCTATCCGCGCCGTCATTTCGAGCACGGGCCGTGATACGTCACTGATATCCGTTCTCAAAGTCGACTCGCATCTCTCCCCTCTCCAGGTCGTTCAGAAGAATAGTCAGAGGTTCTTGGTAGTCGGCAACGTTGTTGCCGATGAGCTCGCGGGTGTTGCAGCGGAACGTTGTCGGTTGGATCACTCTCATCGTGCGCGCGTGTAGCAGATAGAAAGAGATGCCCTTCTCGTCAGACGTCGTCTTCTGCGGGTCGCCCTCGAAGTTTTCCATTCAGAACCCAAGGCAGCGCGACCTCGACCTCGGGGTGGCGGACGCAACGCTGGCGGCCAGGACGGGGTCACCGTGGAGCCGCCGCTGCCTCCTCCGCTCCCTCCTCCTCCCACTCTTGCTGCATTGTCCATTTTCCATTCCTCCCATCGCCTCGGGCCGAACGGCCGCTGCTGCATTAGATGTCACGGGTCTGCCACGATCGACACCGCCACGGAGTGGCGATCGACCCCCTGTTTCGATCTCATCCCTGGAAGCCAAGGTGTCTTGCATCTGCCTGCTGGTCAATCCTTGAATATTTGTGGGGGCTGGGTGGGGCCCCAACACAAGATGGCCTATCATGTGGACTTAAAAGTTTGGCATTGTACATCGTGCGGCTTCTTTTGTAACGAGCTCTTTGCTAAAGATTTGAAAGCGTCTTGCACTGGGCGAGTAAACGCCTCCAGAAGAGAATATATCCGACGGTTGGAGCGTGGTCTTTGGCCTAAGGCGCTCACCCAAACTCAACAGACAGCGAGGGCCCCGGGTGCTCAGTGATTTGGGGATCACATCTCGTGATGGCGTCCACTCCACTCCACTCCCCTTCCCCCTCCCCCTGTCTCCCTCGCTATCATTGTTCTCGTTTCTCCCCCTGGTTCCCCTGCGCCCCCCTCCCACCATGCCCTCTCGCTCCTCCCCGTCTCCTCACCCCCCCCGTCCACACCACTCCCTCCTTCACCCCCTCCTCCGATCCTTGCTTCTTCCTGTTGCAGACTCTTGCTGTGCCACCCAACTGGCCGATACCCTCCAATCCGGGAAGCTCCATCCGACCTGTTAAACATGGAAGATATCGACGTCCTGGCTCTCTACGTGGACGTCTTAGCACCGACTGTGCAAAATGCGTGGCGGGAGTGGGACGAGGCGCACGTCCCGCGCGAAAGAGCAACATGGCGATCTCGCCCGAACGCCGTGCTCATTTCTCCTGAGGGTAGAACTCCCGAATGGGCGCGGCGCGCATCTTTCACCCGCTAAGTCGTCCACGCGCGAGCGGACGATCATATCGCTCTCGCCTCGGCACCACTCAGACCGTGCCCGAGAGCGGTGCTCCCCCGCCCCCCGGCACGGCGCACAGCTTCCAATCCCAAGTCGTTTGGGGGGGGCGGGGCCGCGCGCGAGCGGGCGACCTGTCGCCCTCGCCCGAGCTCCGCGCAGAGCTCGCCTGGGAGTGGCGCTGCCGCCTGGGCGCGGCGCGTGCTCCGCTCGTCGAGTCGCGCGAGAAGCGGCAGCGGCAGCGAGACCGCGCGAGAGCGGGCGAAATGCTGCCCTCGTCGAGGCGCCGCGCAGCTTGTGCTTGAGAGTGGCAGTGGTGTTTCTGTGCGGCGCATGCTTCGTCGCCCCCGCGCTCATCGGAAACCTGGCCGCCAGACAGAGGTCCAAGTGGTGCTCTCGCCGGAGCGCAGCGCAAGGAGTTTCTGAAGATCCGCTCCCGCCCCGGCACGGCCCACTTCTGCTGTGCCCTCGCCAGGCCGTCGGAAACGAGAATGCGCGCGAGAACATTCCGTTCGCTAGGCGAGGATCGTCGCCGTCCCAATACCAAGATGTGCCACCAGTGACTCTCATGTTATGGGAAGGAGGTGGAGACAGGGGATGGGCGGGGCCCGCTGACTCGTTCGACCTGGCGAATGTGACTCATCCCCCTGCTCCTCTCCCTTCCCACCCCTGCATTAAATCAACTTCGCCGGCGAGGTAGCCTCCTCGAGAAGCTTTCGAGGACTGCCGAGACCGACCCAAACCCATCCCCCCTGTCCACCCATTCTCTCTCCCTGCACCTTCCTGCCGTCGTCGGTTTCAAGTGTCGTCGTCGTCGCCGTCGTCGTCGTCGTCTGCCTCTTCCCCCTCTTCCTCCTCTTCCTCCTCCTCCTCCTCCTCCTCTTTCTCGTCCTCCTGAGGTCCTCCATCCCTCTTGCTTCGTACGAGCATCTCTCGCCACCTCTTTGGATCCATCTATCTCATATCCGTCCGTCGATCCGTCCATCCATTCAAACCTCCATTCATCCATCGAGTCCTCCCTCGCCGCCCCCTCCTCCTCCTCCTCCTCCTCCTCCTCCTCCTCCTCCTCGTTCTCCTCCTCCTCCTCCCCGCCCCACCCGAGGGCGCGCCTGGCCAGCAAGCCCATGCACAGGCCCTCCGCCAGCAGATCCCCGCAGACGCCGCTCTGGCGCGGGCGCGCGCCTCGTCGTCGTCGTCGTCGTCGTCGTCGTCGTCGTCGTCGTCGTCGTCGTCGTCGTCGTCGTCGTCGTCGTCGTCGTGGTCGTCATCGTCGTGGCCGTCGTCCTCCTCCTCGTCATCGTCACACTCCTCTCTCTGTGTATGTATGGATTCCCTCTATCTCTCTCTCTCTCTCTCTCTCTCTCTCCCCTGTCTCTCTCTCTCTCTCTCGCTCTCTCTCTCTCTCTCTCTCTTTTTGTTCTCTCCCTCTCTCTCTATATATACACCCTCTCGCTCTCTTTCCCTCTCTCTATCTCTAGCCCCCTCTCTCGCTCTTTCTCTCTCTCTCTCTCTCTATCTCTGCATAGACATACACAAGTATACAATATGCATACCAACACGGGTATGTGCACCTACCTACCTACATACCTATCTACCTACCTGCCGACCTACCTACATGCATACATACATACATACATACATGAGTAGATGCACAAGAGGAGTTGAAGACCTGAGGAAGACGAGAAAGAGGAGGAGGAGGAGGAGGGTGGGAGAATGGGGAAGAGGAGGAGGAACAGGAGGAGGTAGAAGAGGACGACAACTGGATTGGCGGCTACACGACGGGACCGCCGATGGAGGAGGAGGAAGAGGAAGAGGATGAGGTGTATGAGAAGGACCAAGAGGAGGAGGAGGAGGAGGAGGAGGAGGAGGAGGAGGAGGAGGAGGAGGAGCAGCAGGATGATGATGATGATGATGATGATGATGCTGATGATGATGATGATGATGATGATGATGATGATGATGATGATGATGATGATGATGATGGATGGTGATGATGATGAAGTCGACGACGTCATGACGATGACGATGACGATGACAATAGCTATGATGCTGATGACGATGATGACGATGATGACGCTTATGATGCTGATGATACTGATGATGATGCTGATGCTGTTGATGATGATGATGATGTTGGTGTTGCTGCTGCTGCTGATGATGGTGGTGGTGATGATGACGATGATAATGGTGATGACGATGATGATGGTGATCGTGATGCTGATGGTGGAAATAATGAGGAGGACGATGGCAACGATGACTACGATGATGATAAACATGATGATGACAATGCTGATGATGATGATGATCATGATGATGCTGATGGTGCTGATGATGCTGATGATACTGGCGATGACGATGCTGATGCTGATGCTGATGATGATGGTGATGGTGGTGATTAACGGTGATGGTGATGGTGATGGTGGTGGTGATTAATGGTGATGGTGATGATGGTGGTGGTGATGATGATGTTGATGCTGATGATCATGCTGATGATAATGATACTGATGATGATGAAGATGATGAAGGTGATGATGGTGATGATGATGGTGATGGTGGTGGTGATGCTGATGATGGTGGAATGGTGGTGATGACGATGACGATTACGATGCCGATGATGACGACGACTATGATGATGATGATGATGATGATGATGATGATGATGATGATGATGGTGATGACGATGGTGGTGATGATGATGACGATGATGACGATGATGAAAATCATGATGACGATGATGATGCTGGTACTGATGATGTTGATGATGATGGCTATGACGATGCTGGTGATGCTGATGATGATGATGATGATGGTGGTGGTGATGGTGGTTGTGATTAATGGTGATGGTGATGGTGATGTTGGTGGTGATGATGATGATGATAATGATGATGATGGTGATGGTGGTAGTGATTAATGGTGATGGTGATGGTGATTGTGGTGATGATGGTGATGATGATTATTGGTGATGATAATGCTGTTGATGATGATGACGATGTGATGAAGATGCTGATGGTGCTGGTGATGATGATGATGATGTTGATGTTGATGATGATGCTGATGCTGATGATCATGATGGTGGGGAGAAGCCAGGATGAGAGGTGAGGAGTGCCGAGGAGTGCGATGTAATGGCGAGGAGCCAGAAAACGGGGTGGAAGTCCCGGGGAAGACACCGGGGATCTCAGGAAACCTAAACATGGACCTCCGAGGACGTCCAGCACCCTGGGCGCTCGCACGCGCTCCACGGGCCCTCCCCCGCGCTCTGGGGCTGCGCGTTGGTGTGCCATCCCAGGGGATCCGTTCTGGTTCGCACGGGCGCTGCGTCCCGGGCGGGTCCGTACCAGGGCGCACTGGCCCCAGGGGTCCTCGCGCACCCCGGGGGGGGTTCGTGCCGCCCCGAACTGGCGGTGCGGCCAACACGATGACCCCCAGGACGAACGATCCTGCGGTGGGGGGGGTTCGCTCCGCAACAGGCACCGCTCACATACATTCAGTCAACCCGTGTAGGGAGGACGCGCGGTAAGAATGCAAGGGCCATGAAAGGCCATGACAATTCTCTGGGCACGGAGTGGGCGTGTCCTCAGGGCCTTCCACCACCGCTCTGAGCCTCAGTCGTCACCCCTGGGGAAAGCCTTCTGGGGCGGCCCGCGTCGGCCCGCAATCCCCACGAGGCGCCCGCCCGCGTCTTGTCGCACGACTGTCTCGGACTCGAGAAGGCCCCTAGACGGGCCGGAAGGCCTCATCCTGCCATTGCCCTTCCCCTTCACATACCCGCGCCCTCGCGACACTCCTCGCCCCCCTTCGGGGCAATGTTTACTCCCTCCTCCCCCTCTCTCCTCCTCCTCCTCCTCCTCCTCCTCCTCCTCCTCCTCCTCCTCCTCCTCCTCCTCCTCCTCCTCCTCCTCCTCCTCTCCTCCTCCTCCTCCTCCTCCTCCTCCTCCTCCTCCTCCTCCTCCTCCTCCTCCTCCTCCTCCTCCTCCTCCTCTCCTCCTCTCCTCCCTCCCTCCGCCTCCGCCTCCGCCTCCGCCTCCTCCGCCTCCTCCTCCTCCTCCGCCTCCTCCGCCTCCTCCTCCTCCTCCTCCTTTTTCTTCTGCTTCCTCCTCCTCCTCCTCCTCCTCCTCCTCCCTCCTCTCCTCCCTCCTCCCTCCTCCCTCCTCCCTCCTCCCTCCCTCCTCCCTCCCCTCCTCCTCCTCCCTCCTCCTCCTCCTCTTCCTCCTCCCTCCTCCCTCCTCTCCTCCTCCTCCCCTCCTCCTCCTCCTCCTCCCTCCTCCTCCTCCTCCTCCTCCTCCTCCTCCTCCTCCTCCTCTCCTCCCTCCTTCCTACCTCCTCCTCCTCCTCCTCCTCATCCTCCTCCTCCTCCTCCCTCCTCCTCCTCCCTCCCTCCTCCTCCTCCTCCTCCTCCTCCTCCTCCTCCTCCTCTAGGGACGTTGTCCTGGGGGAAAGTCGGGAAAGTCCTCCGCCTCCTTTCTCCTCCTCCTCCTCCTCCTCCTTCTCCTCCTCCTCCTCCCTCATCCTCCATGCTCCTTTTCCCTCCTATGCCGCCGACCCTGCCAGCCATCGAGGCTGCAGCATTGCTGGATAGATTCGCTCGCCGTCTTTGGTACTCTGCTCTTCCAGCGCATCCTTGTACCTCGTCATCCCTCCTCCTGGTCTTCCTCGTCCCTCCTTCTCTTGCTCCTCCCCCTCCTCATTCGAGACGTTCTTATTTTGCTCCTCGAGCGGATGCAACCCGACGAAACTACAAGTAGTTTGGAAGCACATGCTGCTGGATTTGCACGCGGGACATGCGGACGCCAGGCGCTGGAGGCACCTGCGGAGGGACGGAACGGCGTACCTGATCATACGAGGACCAAATGCTGGAACAATCATGCGGCCAGATGCGCATCCAGCTCCCGCCCAAGCACACCGCATTATCTGCATCGTACTTGATGTTCGTACCTTTTCGCTCGAAAGCACGAAGCAGAAGCACCCACCGGCTTGTCCGTCGGATCGAACGCAATAGCTTGTGAATTGCACGACCTGAGGCCCTGCCCTTGTAACAGGGATGCGAGTGAGGCCGAAGCCTCTGCGCGCAGCGCACGTGCAGTGCAGCCTCAAAGGGCAGCGCGCCGTCTCTATACCCTGCTCCTGCATCTGTAAAACCGCGGAAATCGCCGCTGAATACGCCATGCATTAGCCGAGCTCCTGCCCCCCCACCCCATGCAACATGAGCGCGGCGACGAGGCAAGTGGAAGCGCGAAGGGTGCGGCTTGCGGAGCACGTGGAGCGAGCCGTCTCGGCGAGCTCCGGACCGACGGCGCAACCTCTGTGCACTTCCCGCGCTACCGCTTGCCCCTGATGGGCCACTGCAGCCGCGATGGGCGAGTCCAGCGCGAACGGGCTGCAGCCCCGAAGGCTATCAAACCTCCCAGGTAGTGCTCGCTGGCTGGAAAGTGCTCAGCGACAGCGAGTTGAGACATACGAAGAGCGACGAGCTCAGCATCACGCACGCAGCCAAAGGAGGGCTCATCATGATCCTCCAGTGCCACAGCGCGCCAGCCGCGACTGGCAGCGCGCACACGTTGAAGACAAACGCCCACAAGAAGTTGAACTTGATCGTCTTGAGAGTGTCACGCGAGAGCATGAAGAAGGCGGCGAGATCGCGGAGGTCCGAACGCACGAGGACGATGTCGGCAGCCTCCACGGTCACGTCGTGCCCTGCTCCGATAGCAATGCCGATGTCGGCGGTGGCCAGCGCAGGCGCGTCGTTCACGCCGTCTCCAACCATAGCGACCACCTTGTGCTGTTTGCCCTTGCCGCCCTGGGCGCGAAGTCTCTCGACCGTGCTGACCTTGTCTGCCGGAAGAGCCTCCGCCACGACACGCGACTCGTCTATGCCGCACTGGCGCGCCACGCTACGGGCAGCCACCCGGTGGTCCCCGCTGCACATCCAGACGTCCACCCCAGCAACCTGCAGCGATGCCACGCACGACCGCGCGTGCGGCGCCAACGCGTCCTGCAGGGCCACCGCAGCGAGCGGCACGCCCTCCACCGCGAGGGCCACCACCGTGGCGCCTCCGGCCCGCATGGCCGCGATCCACTCGGGCAGCGCGTCACCCGCGCCGGCGGGGACGCCGCTGCGGAGCTCCAGGACGCTCGTCGCGGAGGCAACGTCCACCACCAGGCCCGCCAGAGTGCACCGCACCCCGACGCCGGTGATGTTCTCGAAGGTGCTGGGCTTCGTCAGCGGGCCTCTCGCCACCGCGCCCGCCGTCTCGACGAGCGCCTTCGCCACGGGGTGCTCGCTGGACACCTCCGCAGAGCCGATGGCCCACCACAGGGCGCGCTCCGCCTCGCCGCGCGACTGCGCGCGCCGCGCGGCGGCGTCGGTCTGCGGGAGCACCACCTGGGAGGCGCTGCCGGGCTCCTGCAGCCACGTCATCGCCACCGCCGGCCGCTCCGGCGCCCCACGGGCCGAGGCGCCCGTGGCCCTCCGGTGCGCCTCCACCAGCACGTGCAGCGCCCGCTGCTGCGAGGCTCCCGCAGCCCAGGCGGCGGCGGCCTCCGTGACCCGGGGCCGGCCGCACGTGAGGGTGCCCGTCTTGTCGAGGACCACGCTGCTGACCTTCGAGCCCAGCTCCAGAGGCACGGCGCCCGTCCGGACCAAGATGCCATGCTTGGCCGCCGCACCCGTCGCGGCCATGACGGCCGTCGGGGTGGCCAGCCCGAGCGCACAGGGGCAGGCAACCAGCAGCACGGTGAGGCCGTGCTCCAGCACGAAGAAGAACCTGTCGATCTCTGGCCACTGGCTGGAGCGGCCATCGAGGATGGAGGACAGCGGAATCAGATCCAGGCGGTAGACGAGGGCATACCAGGTTGCCCAGGTCAGGAGCGCGAGTATGATGACGCAGGGGACGAACCGCTGGGCGATCTCATCCGCCACCTGCTGCACCTG
>CAUYUJ010005290.1:40000-50000 GCA_963575745.1 Prorocentrum cordatum
GAGGAGGAGGAGGAGGAGGAGGAGGAGGGAGGAGGAGGAGAAGGATGAGGAGGAGGGGGAAGAAAACGAGGAGGAGGAGGGGGAGGAGGAGGAAAACGAGGAGGAGGAGGACCAATGTCCAAGCTTTCAAGCTTGAGGCTCATAAATGGTAAAGAAGGCTCCAGCGAAATGCCCCGCCCGCCCTTCCGACTGGCCTCGGGGTGCGAGAGGGAGGACGGAGGAGGAGGAGGAGGAGGAGGAGGAGGAGGAGGAGGAAAACGAGGAGGAAAACGAGGAGGAGGAGGAGGAGAAGGAGGAGGAGGAGGGGAAGGAGAATAAGGCGGCCCCAACAGCGTACGCCGTCAGCCCAGCTGCTTCCTCCCCGCGCGCCCGCTCAGGCGACCGCCGCGCGGGCCTCGTGGAAGGCGCCGACGATGGCGGCCAGCTGCAGACGCTCGCTGCAGCCCTGCTTTAGCCTTGCAGTGGAAACCCATGCCAAGAGAGACCCTGCTTGCCTCCAGGGTGCCCTGGGTTTCTTGGGTCTCGATGGTTTCGCTATGGAACGCGTGACGCTCCAACACCCAAAAGTCAATGAGCATCCTGGGCTTTCCGGGTTGGGTTTCTTGCGGAAGGTTTCTTGTGGTCGAGCTCCTGGTGGAGGCAGCCACATGGGAGCCCTACCCCTGCAGGCCAGATCTCAGAGAAACCGGCGGGGGCTCCGAATATGAAGGCTGTCTGCAGCCAAGAGAAGCCCCGCGGGGGCGTCCGACACCCCAGCGGCGGTTGGACCAGTAGGGGCAGGGTTCGCAAAGAGGAGGATGGAGGAGGGAGGAGGGAGGGAGGAGGAGGGAGGAGGGAGGGGGGAGGAGGGGGGAGGGAGGGGGGAGGAGGGAGGAGGGAGGGGGAGGGGGGGGAGGGAGGGGGGAGGAGGAGGAGGGAGGGGGAGGACGGGGGAGAAGGGAAGGGGGAGGAGGGAGAAGAGGAGGGATGAGGGAGGAGGGAGGCGGGAGGGAGGCAGGAGGGAGGAGGGAGGGGGGAGGGGGAGGAGGAGGAGAGAGGAGGGAGAAGGGAGGAGAGAGAAGGGGAGGAGGAGGAGGAGAGGAGGAGGAGGAGAGGAGGAGGAGAGATAGGATGAGGGAGGAGGAGGAGGAGGAGAGGAGGAGGAGGATAGGAGGAGGAGGGGAGGAGGAGGAGGAGGAGGAGGAGGAGGAGGAAGAGGAGGAGGAGGAGGAGGAGGAGGAGGAGGAGGAGGCGGAGGAGGAGGAGGAGGAGGAGGAGCAGGAGGGAGCAGGAGGAGGAGGAGGAGGAGGAGGAGGAGGAGGAGGAGGAGGAGGAGGAGGGAGGAGGGAGCAGGAGGAGGGAGGAGGAGGGAGGAGGGCGCAGAAGCCTGTAGTCGATGTCCGCCAGGGCAGCGATCAGGGGGAGCCGCTGGTTCGCAGGTATCTCCTGCACGACGAGCCTGCCGTGCATCAGCTGCAGAAAATCGTCGAGGGCATAGCCCTTCTCCCGGAGCAGCTCCTGCAGGCTCTGCAGGCCAGCGGCGTAGGTCACGGCGCCGTTCAGCAGCGTCCGCAGGAACCTGTCGATGTCCTCTGGGGGAGGCACGCCTGTGGAATCGTACACGGCGGCGGCATCCACTCTGCCTCGGTGCCCCATGGACGTGGTCTGGAAGATGTTGAGCACCTTTCTCATGTCGCCGGCCCCGACCTGCACTATGGCCTGGGCCCCGTCGTCGCTGAGGTCGATGCCCTCGCAGCGCGCCACGTGCTTCAGGCGCCCCAAGATCTGCTCCTCCAGCAGCGGCGCGAAGCGCAGCTTGGTGCACCGGGACTGCAGCGCGGGGATGATCTTGCTGCTGTAGTTGCAGATGAGGATGAAGCGGGCGTTCGGAGCGTACTGCTCAATCATACGTCGCAGGGCAAACTGCGCGGCTTGCGTCATGTTGTCCGCCTCATCGAGGATCACGAGCTTGGGCTGCCCCTCAGTACTTCCAGAGTTGAATAGCTGCTTCACACTGACGAAGGTCTTGATTTGATCCCGCACCACGTCGATGCCGCGCGCGTCCGAGGCATTCATCTCCAGGGTCATGGACTTGTACTTCTCCCTGTACATAGTCTTCGCGAGCGCCGTGATGGTGGAGGTCTTGCCCGTGCCTTGGGGAACTAGATCATGTCGATCCCGTTGCTCTCTGGACCTCTCCTGTGGCGCGCTCTGACCAAGACTCCAAGGTGAATCCAGCTGTGGCGGCAAGGGCTCCCCGGGAGGCCCCGAATGCGAAAGCACGGCAAGGGTAATCAGGCATCGGCATGCTTTTCGCTGGCTACCTGGGGGGCCATGGAGGAGCATGTGCGGCAGCTGCTTCTTGGTCATCATGCGCTCGATCATGCGTATGATGTCCTCTCAGCTACACACCAGAGTGACCCCGGGTTAAGAGTGACCTTGGGGTGCGCGGCTTTTTTGGGGGACGTTAGGGACCAAGCACAAGCGCGCAAAACGCTACTATCGCATCGCGCTCGGCGATCGTGGGGCCCGATGGGCTGGCAGCAAAGGTCACTCCGGCGAAGGGTCACTCTGACGTGTAGTCGATCCTCGTGCGCGACCAACTCCCCGAGCGACGAGGGCCGGTATTTCTCCACCCAGGGCAGCTGCGATCCCTCGGTGCTTGGCGGCGACGCGAAGCGCCCGCGCTTGGCATCGGGGGGCGATGCCCCTGGACGGGCGGCGTCCACCATCTCCACGTCCTCGGAGGGCGCTGCCATCGGATGCGCGCGCTCGTGCAGCGCACGGGGTGCGAATGCCGGCGTCCTGTTCCGAGCCACCAGGCGCAGGATGAGGAGCACGAGGAGAATGAGGAGCAGGAGGATGAGCAGGGGGAGGAGGAGCAGGAGGCTGAGGAGCAGGAGCAGGAGGGGAAGAGGGAGGAGGACGAGGACAAGGAGGATGTGGAAGAGAAAAAAGAGGGAGATACTGCCCAACCGGGAGGAGGACGACGAGGGATGATAAGGCGGATGACGAGGGGGAGGAGGAAGGTAAGGATTGAGTGAGCACTTCGTTATGTGACGAAGCTAAGACAATGAGAGATGTGGGCATCTCTGCACTGGCGAGCACAGGCGAGCACACTCATGAAGGTGTACCGACCCCGCCCCCCTTCCTCACACCAGACGCTGCACTCCCCCGACCCTGTCGTAGCTTCCAGCGGGACACCACCAGCTCCGCACTCGGGCGATACAAGGAAGTGAAAAAAGGACGATGACGGAGAGGAGTCGGAGTAGGAGGGAGTGGAGGGGGAGGAGGGGGGAGGAAGTGGAGAGGGAGGGGGAGGAGGATGAAGGAGGAGGAGGAGGAGGAGGAGGAGGAAGAGGAGGAGGAGGAGGAGGAGGAGGAAAAGACGGAGGAGCGCGATAAAAGATAAACGTAAAAAACGGGGAGGAGGTATAGGAGGGAGTGGAGGGGGAGGAGGGGGAGGAGGGAGGAAGTGGAGAGAGAGGGGGAGGAGGCCGAGGGAGGGGAAAGGAGGAGGAGGAGGAGGAGGAGGAGGAGGAGGAGGGGGAGGAGGACCAGTGCACACTATAGACGCACCAATGACGTTGCAAGAAATCCTCCCTCCCGGTTCCCTTTCCAAAAGTACCTAACACAATTGTTTGCATTGCGAGAACTGGCTTATTAGAAGACAACCGCTTGTTAATCCTCAACAGTGCCAACACACCGCTCCTTGGAATTCAATACCACGAATTAGCATTACAGACTCTTGCGTCCACTGCCCCGAATCGTGTCTGAACGCCGTTCCTGGGGCTTCGACCATGCGAATCCTTGAAACATGTGTAGACTTGTAATACACATTTGCGCGGCGCCATAGTGATATCAACTTGCAGACAGTGTGCCTTCCACCCCTGAAGATGCTGCAAGACTTTACGACGAACGCGCGCGGCGCTACCACGACACCCACATCTTGAAAACGACATACCCTCCATCCATGAAGCTGTTGCAAACGCGACGAATGTGCACGGCGTTCGGGCGAGAACTAAATTCTGAAAACGACCCGTGCTCCATCCGCGAAACGGTTGCAAACTTTAAGACGAATGCGCACGGCGATGAAGCGGGAACCACATTTGAAAACGACCCGCCCTCCATCCATAAAACTGCTGCGCATTTCAAGCTTCAGGGTCGTAAACGGCAGAGGCGAAACGCACGACCCGCTCTGCCGACACGTCCTGGGGCGCGACAGGGAGGAATGATCTATTAGGAAAAGGGATGAAGGAGGAGGTGGAGCGTGCCAGAGGAAGGGATGGAGGAGGAGGTGTAGGAGGAGGAGGAGGAGGAGGAGGAGGAGGAGGAGGAGGAGGAGGAGGAGGCGGAGGAATGGAGGAAAAAGGGGGGACCCAAACCCGAGCGCAACGACGAGCCCACTGGCGAGCCTGCTCTCAGCGGTGCCCGCTTTTCCACCTCGAAGCTGCCACGTCAAGACCGTCTTTTTCCTGACTCTGCTGGGAGGAGGAGGAGGAGGAGGAGGAGGAGGAGGAGGAGGAGGAGGAGGAGGAGGAGGAGGAGGAGGGAGAGGAGGAGGAGAGGAGGAGGGAGGAGGAGGAGGAGGAGGAGGAGGAGGAGGGAGGAGAGGAGGAGGAGGAGGAGGAGGAGGAGGAGGAGGAGGAGGAGGAGGAGGAGAGAGGGAGGAGGAGGAGGCGGAGGATCCAGGACGCGGGGGGAAGGGCCGCGGACGGCCGGAGCGCCCTCAGAGCGTGCAGCACCCCGGGACGTGCCCGGGCGAGGCTCGAGCCCTCGTGCCTGCCAGTGCGTCTGCGGAGGCAGGCCACGTCGAGACAGAGGAGCCCACGCCCACGACGGCCCCCAAGGTCGGCCGCCGCCGTTACCGCCGCCGGCGACGACGGCGACGACTACGACGACGCCAACGACGCCGACGCCGACGCCGACGCCGCAGGCGCCGACGCCGACGCCGACGCCGACGCCGACGCCGACGCCGACGCCGACGACGACGACGTCGCCGCCTCCGAGGCCGCGGCCCAGGCCACCGGCGCCCCCCGCGCCCAAGACGGCGCCCCCACCGGCGCGCCCGCCGAGCGCGGGCCTCCCGCCGTGAAGGGCGGGGCGGCCACACGCGCGGTGGTACGCACAGAAGCATACTAATACGATATGTCTTCCCTGGACGAGCGCGTCCGACCCGAACATGTAGTATACCCATCTTGTAGTACGTAAATATTTTCCCGAGAGATGTGGCCAGAAAGCGCCCGCCACGACGCATATACTGTAAGACTTTGTACTAATATGTTGGGGTGACGCCGATGCAGAGTATGACCATATCCACTGCCGCTTGGTCGTGTTCCGAGGACTCGGGGAGTGGTGGATACGGATATCTGCCCGCCAAAGCGGGCGGGCAGACATCCGTGTCCACAGCTCCTCGAGATCTCAGGGCACGACTGCGAAGCGGTGGATGTGGACATGTTCTGGCGGTGGAGTTTTCAGCCCCTCGAGGGGGCGGAGGGCGATGTGCAGGCGGGAGGAGGTGGAAGATCATGGAGCGGTGAACACGCAACATGGGGACGCTGGCATCAGCCACCATCGCGGTGCAGCGCGCATCGAGTCGCCCCGCCCTTGCTAAGGAAACGGTATGCGCACACACAAATGCGGTACTCAGAGGCAAGAGCATATTCTGGCCCAACTTCCTGGCCTTCCTGGGCGTGACAACCAGCAGCCTGGCATGTAGAGCAACGCGCATGAGGCTGGACACCTCCGGCGGCGGTAGCGCCGTGATTCAATGATCACGACCCTGCAGCCATGGGTCGGAACCAGGGGCGGCAGCAGTGGCCTGCCATTTTCCAATGCCCTCGTTGTCCCCGTTGCTCTTGCCGTGATCTAGGAAAGTACGAAATGGATCACGCGGATGTGCATGCGCAGCACGTTCTTCATGGAGAAACACCCCACGAGCACGATCCCAAGCTGGAGACACTTCACCACCTACGTTGGCAGGAAGTGCGACAGGCTAAGCGGCTAAGCAAGTCCTAAACCACAGCAAGCAACCGCAACAGGCTGGCAATCAGCTCGTGCGCCCAGGGCGCCACTGCAATCATCATGAAACATCTGACGATCGGCATCGCCCTCGCTGGCAGGAGGCGCCCCAGCAGGTGCGGCTGCATCAGCTCCTTCGGAAGCTGCCCGTGGCGCTGCACCGAGAGGCAAGCGTGCTTGCAAGCATGGTGACCCAGGGGGTTTGAACGCCCGCAGCGATGATTGGAGGACCCGCGCCTGGGCCCTGGCCGCCATGGGCCCGGCGCTCTCGGCCGCCGTGCGGCGGGGGCGCGACCAGCGCCGCGGAGGCGGTCATCGGCCGGAGCAGGCGGCAGAGAGGGAGGGGGGCGAGGCGAGAGGAGGGCAGCGGCCCAGGGACTCATGGCGCGAGCTCGCAGCCCCCGCGAGGAGGCGGACCTGAGCCAGCGCTGAGAAGGCGGAGGAGGAAGACAAGCGGGAGGAGGAGGAGGAGGAGGAGGAGGAGGAGGAGGAGGAGGACCCACAGCAATGCCGAGTCGCGCAGCCGATGGACGGGAGCACGGGCCTATACAATACCAAAGTTCGTCAGGACTGAAAGCTTGGCCCGACATAGGGCGACGACAAGCAGGTATAGCAGCTATACCATATTAGAGGGCAGAAGATCCACCCCAGTAAGAATCACCCAGACAAGCGAAGCCGTTTAGTAAACGCACCCAAGGAAGGAATCGAACAGGGCAGGGCTGCTTGGTAAACGCCCCAGGCGTTTTAGTAAACGTCAGTTGTCGTGTCTGGGTGGTTATTCCTCCCTTGACATATGTCTGCTGCTATCGGGCGGTCTTGTGCTCTTGAGGTCCGAGACACTTCTCCTGCAGCTTACATCTCGCTGCCTTGCCAGGCTGAAGGCTGAAGGCACATGGAGCCTGTTCCCCCCGCATCCCACGAAGAGAAGGCGGTCCCTCCCTGGCGCCTGCAAGCGCAGACCGCGCCAAAAGGTGCCCCCCCCGGCTCCCGCCGCCCCCCCGCGCGCAGAGGAGGCCGAACCCAGAGGCGGCCTCAGAGAGAGACCGCTCTTGTCAGGAGTCATGGAGTCGTGGAGCCATGCATCCAGGAAGTGCGCGGTGCACACCGCACGCAAGCGGCAACTGGCACCCCAGGCCTCCCCCTTACGGGAAGAAGCGGGCCTGAAGGCGCGCGCACCGACAAAGAAGGGATAAGCAGCTACCTCGTCTCCCAGCGAAAAGGCGGAGGCGGAGGCAGAGGAGGAGGGAGGAATAGGAGGGAGGAGGGAGGCAGGAGGAGGGAGGAGAGAGGAGAAGGAGGAGGAGGCGGAGGAGGAGGAGGATGAGGAGGCGCAGGGAGAGAAGCAGATGGTGGGGGGGGGGCAGGACGCAGGGCGTGCGAGTCCGCCGGCGGGCGTGCCCCTCGAGCGAGCGGCGCGCCCCCCCCCCCCCACGGAACCTTTCCAGAAGGCAAACGTTTTCTTATTCGGCGTTTCGACATTGGGCGGAGGTGGGGGGGGGAGGGGGCGGGGTCTGGCTGTGGACCTCTGCCAAATGCGGCTGTTTGCAACAGTGCGTCCTATGTGGGAGACTCCACCTGCTCAAAACAGGCGCCAAAAACAGCCAAGATCTCTACTCAATGGGGGGGGAAGGTGGGGGGGGTGCGAGGGCCCGCGCCGATCGGCAAAATAGTAAATGAGAAAACGATCACCAGTAGGAAGGCATTGGAAGCAGGTGGGGCCTGCGCCCGCCCCCTGAAGAGGAGGAAAGAGGGAAAACGCTCGACTCTCGAAGTGGGAGGGATGCTAAAGTAGGTCGATTGGGACCTGGGAATACAAACATACCCATGTACTTTCAACGACCGGCGTGTATGTGGTCGAGGAGATGGTTTTCCCAAGTGTCTCATCCTATTGCTTGTTTCCAGCGACATCCCGCCATTGTTGGTGATAGTCACGCTCGTATGCTGCAGAAACCATTTTCGGTTATCTCCCCGCCGGATTTGGTATCCTGCCGTGCTTACGCTGTGCTGGTTTGGTGTCTTGGGTGTCAAGCTCCCAAGCAGCAGGGAGTCTAGTCCACCTCCAAGGGGACTGTGCTGCTACTCGCCCTGCCCATTTCCATTTGGGCTCATTGCAAACTGCCGTCCACTCTTTGAACCGTGATGCGAGAGTTGTCGCATTGCTTTCTGGTGTCACTCGTGTTCGTGATGTCGTTTCTACTGTAGTCGTTTTGATCGGGGTCGGAGTTGGCGGTGGCGCCAACGTTGGCGTTGTGCTGCATATGTTCTCTGCGCCTGGGGGTGCTCACGAGGAGTCGTAGCATGCGTCGCTGAGCGCGTCGTCGTCTCCAGATGTGTCGCCGAGGTGCAGCCGTGCAGGACGGTCGGCGTCGCTGGGCCGTTAAACAAAATGAGTCTGCTGTGGGGAGGGCACCGCTTGTTTGTTAGCTCGTGGGTTGAACCAACCTTCGCCATCCCATTGCAATTCTGGTGGTGAACTCACTGTGGTGGTAATCATGTAGAGACAGCCTCCAGCCAAGGTACTTTGCGGTCTGCCCAGTGCTGAGGATTTCGACCTCGTCGCCGCCGTTGTCTGCACGAGTCATTGTTCGTCCCTGCTGCCTGGTTACTTTCGGATGGCTTTTCCTTTTGTCAGGGCGCAACTCTGGCCCACACTTCGAGGCTAGTTGTTAAAGGTCACGTCGGAAACACTTCAGCTGCCGCACGTTGGGAGCGACTAGGAAAACGTCATCGGCAAATTACCACTCATAAGACGCGTGTACTTCTGTACCCCGACGATGCACAAAAGCTTGTACGTTCCCAAGCTGGTATCACATTTTGAAACGCATGCTGAAGCGCTGCGGTAAACCTGTTGAAGTAGATGAGTGAGGTGAGGAGGAGGGGAGGAGGAGGAGGAGGAGGAGGAGGAGGAGGAGGAAGACGAGGAGCAGGAGGAGGAGGAAGATGACGACGACAAGGAGATGGAGGAAGAGAACAAAAGAGAATGGTGAGGAGGAGGAGGAGGAAGAGGAGAGGGAGGGAAACGGAGGAGGAGAAGGGGGGAGGAGAAGGGGGGAGGAGAAGGAGGAGGAGGAAGAAGACGGATGGAGGAGGGAAGAGGTCGTGCCACCACCTCATACCGCCGACGTGAAGATTTATCACGACGTGGCCCCCGCGAAATCTCACCCCCATATCCAAGCCGGTTTGTTTGTCCCTTATCGTTTTGTGAAGGCCCCGGGCGGACACCGAATTGGCGAAACGAGACCCCGCGCGAGTCTTGTTCGTGACGCTAGGGGCGATTCGGGTCCCTCCATCGAAATCCGCCCACCGCACATGTGCCCTGGTGCGTCCGAACCCGAACTTCGATGCGGATCCGGCCGTAGCCACAAGGGCGCCCCGGGAAAATCAAAAAGCACCAAACACGTCCAGAAACATTTGGGGACGAGGGGGAGGAGGAGGAGGAGGAGGAGGAGGAGGAGGAGGAGGAGGAGGAAGAGGAGGAGGATTTGGAGGACGACGACGGCGTCGAGCCTCGGTCGGCAGGGGAGGAGGGCCAAGACGGCAGGCAGAGCGGGCGCTCCGCGCGCGCGCCTCCTGCATCTCCTGCAGCAACTGCGCCCCGCGCGCGTCGTCCGCGCACGCGTGCAGCTTCACCAACAGCTCGTAGGCGGTGGCGGTGAGCCTCGGGAGGAGGAGGAGGAGGAGGAGGAGGAGGAGGAGGAGAAGGGCCAGTGTTAGCCCAAGAGTCATCATCAACGATGTTGGGGTAAACCCTCCCTCCAAGCAACCTCTTCATTGGCCCCTACAACGGTTTATCCCACCAGCCCTTTAGGGCGTCGGTGGTCTAGAGAGCTTCCTCTTCCAACCCCCATTCTTTCCCTTCGGGGAGGGGTTTACCCCTCCCCGTACCCCTCCCCACTGACCTGGACGGGGCGTTTCGCGACGCGTTGGGACGTCCAAGATGGGCCAAGATGGCTCCAAGAGCGCCCCAAGAGTCCAAGATGACCTCCAGGATGCCTCAAGA
>CAUYUJ010005290.1:55000-62689 GCA_963575745.1 Prorocentrum cordatum
GGGGGCCACGAAACGTGTGAGGGGCGCGCAGAAATAGAAATGCAAATGCATGCGGGCCCTGCCACTGGGGCCTTCGGTGGAGTACCCTATGGGGCCACGAAACATGTGAGGGGTGCGCCGGAATGGAGGTGGAACTGCACGCAGACCCTGCAACTGGGGCCTTCCCTGTTGAGGACATGCGGAGGACAGGGAGGAGGGGGGGGAGGAGGGAGGAGGGGGAGGAGGAGAGAGGGGGGAGGGCAGCGGAAGGGATGAGGTGACGCGGGACGCTGTCTATTCAAAACGGAGAAGACCCAACACCACAGAATGGTTCGGAAAACATGAGGAGCTCATTGTTGCTTTTTCCCCTGTCCGAGGCCGCGAACGCCGCCGCCGCCGTCGTCGTCGTCGTCGTCGTCGTCGTCGTCGTCGTCGTCGTCGTCAGCGGCGTCGGCGTCGGCGTCGGCGTCGGTGTCGTCGTCGGCGGCGTCGGCGTCGACGTCGGTGTCGGCGTCGGGGTCGGCGTCGGCTTCGGGGTCGGCGGCGTCGGCGTCGGCGTCGGTGTCGGCGTCGGGGTCGGCGTCGGCTTCGGGGTCGGCGGCGTCGGGCGTCGTCGTCGACGTCGGCGTCGGGCGTCGGGCGTCGTCGTCGACGTCGTCGTCCTCGTCGTCGTCCTCGTCGTCGTCCTCGTCGTCGTCGCCGTCCACCCCCGTCGGGGTCGGCGGCAAGGGCCGCACGGCTTTCACCGTGCGAAGCTCGTCGTTGCTCTCCCTCTCGGGCCGGGCGAAAGGGGGGATAGGGAAAGGGGGGTTACGAAATTTGCTGCATGCAGCTGGTTTCGGCCCCACCGAGGGGCCCATTCCGGCGCCGGGAGGCGCCGGGAAAATCAGCTACGTGAGCTGATTCTCAAACCCCCCCTTTGCTATCCCCCCCTTTCGCCCGACCCGACCCTCCTCTCCGCGGCCGCGCTCGCGCGCGCGACAGCGAGCGCCTGCCGACGGCAACCGCCGCGCCCCCCCCGCGCGCCGCGGGCGCGGCGGGCCCCCCGAGCCCGGAGCCCCGCAGAGCTCAGGCGCGCAGCGGGAGGACGAGGCCCTGCTTCCCGGCGCCGCCCGCCGCCCCCCGGGCGGCGCGCCACCTTCCGTGGCAACTCGCGGGAGCCTCCTCCTCCTCCTCCTCCTCCTCCTCCTCCTCCTCCTCCTCCTCCTCTTTCTCGCTCCTCCTCCTCCTCCTCCTCCTCCTCCTCCTCCTCCTCCTCCTCAGCCTCCCATGCCATCCTGCGGGTTCTTGCGAGCCAGAGCTCGTCGACGCTGGCCGACGCGAGATCGACGCTCACCGACGCCTGATCGGCGCTTTCCCATCGACGACCAGGCGCCATCGCACGCTGGCGCACCCCAGGGACGAAAATCACGGGACATGCAAGGCTGCCATCATATTTGTTTTGGACTTGGGTCAGAGTCGAGCGCGAACTCCCAGCAGCACAGGACAAAAACGAGGGCACGCAGAAGACGAGCGAGCGAAGGCCAGAGGAAAGACACTGACGGCGGCGGGAGGGCGACCGAGCGAAGGTACCGAGGCCCGCAACCCCGCAGGGACAGCCAAGCAAGGCACAGGAAAGCAGGTAAGGCTCCCATGACTTGCGGCCGAACGCCACCCGGACATGGCGATGCGCAGCACCGCGAGGGCCGCCGCCGCCTGCGCCGCGGAACGCGCGGCGCCGCTCCAGGCGCCGCGGGCGCGCCTCGGGGCCTCCAGCACTGGCAGCACCTCCTCGTCGCTCCTGAGAGGAGGGAGGGAGGATGAGGATGAGGATGAGAGTGAGGATGATGATGATGCTGCTGATGATGAGGATGAGGATGAGGATGAGGATGAGGATGAGGATGAGGATGAGGATGATGATGATGCTGCTGCTGATGAGGATGAGGATGAGGATGAGGATGAGGATGAGGATGATGATGATGATGCTGCTGCTGATGATGCTGATAAAGATGATGATGATGCTGCTGCTGATGATGATGATTATGGTGATGATGATGATGACGATGATGATGATGATGGTGATGATTATGACATTAGTGATGCTGGTCATGATGATGCTGCTGCTGATGATGAGGATGAGGAGGACGATGATGATGCTGGTGATGATTATGACGTTAATGATGCTGGTCATGATGATGATGCTGCTGCTGATGTTGCTGCTGCTGATGATGATGCTGCTGATGCTGATGCTGATGATGCTGATGGTGATGATGACGATGATGATGATGATGATGATGCTTATGGTGATGATGATGACGATGATGATGATGATGATGATGATGATGATGGTGGTGATGATGGTGGTGATGGTGGTGATGATGCTGACGATTATGATGGTGCTACTGCTGATGCTACTGCTGATGCTGCTGCTGCTGCTGCTGATGATGATGATGATGATGCTGATGCTGATGCTGATGCTGATGCTGATGATGCTGCTGCTGATGATGATGATGACGATGATGAGGAGGAGGAGGAGGAGGATGAGGATTAGAAGGAGGAGGAGGAGGAGGAGGAGGAGGAGGAAGAGGAGGAGGAGGAGGAGGAGGAGGAGGAGGAGGAGGAGGAGGAGGAGGAGAGAGCCGTGCTCGTGCCCCCCGACCCCTGCCCAGGCCCGTCCCTGGGCTCGGGACGCGCGCCCGCCGCTCCCTCCTCCTGCACCTGGGGGCCACGATGAGCCTGGCCAGGATCGGGGCATGTGCACCTCGGCGGCGAGCGAGGGGGGCAAGTGAGAAGGAGAAGGCCTTCTCAGAAGTTGGGCGCGAATTACTGGGGGCGATCCAGGGGGGAGAAGAAAGGTGCCCTTTCGGGGCCCTAAAGGCCCCCATTGGGGTCCCAAAGGGCCCCTTTGAGGGGCCCTAGAGGGCTCCTTTTGTGCAACCCTCGCTGCACCTCCATGTATCGCCCTCCCCCCCTCCACTACGCGCCCTCCAAGGAAGGCAACGGCGCTTCTCTGAAGGCCTCCAGCCCTGAGAGGCTTTCTGCGTCTTCGGGGAAGGCCCAGGAAACTTCTCAGAAGGCCGGGGAACTTCCGAGCCCTCTGATTATCGCCTATACGCAAGAATGATCCTGGGTAAGAGTGACCTTTGGTGCGCGGCTTTTTGGGGGCCGCGCGGGGGGGTCAAGCATAAGCGCGGCAAGACGCTACCGCCGCATCGCGTTCGGCGAATGGGGGACCCCAGTGGGCCAGCACCAGAGGTCACTCCGGCGAAGGGTCACTCTTACGTGTACTCGAGAGAAGGCCTCCTCCATTCCTTCTCCTTCAAGATAACTCCTCCCTGTCGCACCCCGAGGCCAATTTTCAGGGCGGGCCGGGCGTTTCGCCTGAGACTTCCTCACCATTTATGTCTCTGAAGCTTAAAAAGTGACAGCAGTTTCACAGATGGAGGGCGGGAGGTTTTCAAAATGCGGTTTTCGCTTAAGCGCCGCGCACATTCGTTTTCAAAAAATGCAAGAGCTTCACATATTGAGGGTGGCTCCTTTTCAAACTGTGGCTCTCGCCTTAGCGCCGCGCACATTTCTTGAGACAAAATGCAAGAGCTTCACGGATTGAGGGCGGGTGGTTTTCAAAATGTGGCTCTTGCCTTAGCGCCGCGCACATTCGTTTTTTAAAGACTTGCCAGAATTTCACGGATTGAGGGCAGGTGGTTTTCAAAATGTGGCTCTCGTTTAGCGCCGCGCACATTCGTTTTCAAAATTTGCAAGAGCGTCACGGATTGAGGGCGGGTGGTTTTCAACATGTGGCTCTCGCTGTAGCGCCGCGCACATTCGTTGTAAAATATTGCAAGAGTTTCACGGATTGAGGCGGGTTCCTTTTCAAAATGTGGCTCTCGCTGTAGCGCCGCGCACATTCATTTTAAACATTTGCAAGAGTTGAACGGATTCCCATGATCAACGTACCAAACATGGTGTTTTGGAGGGATTCAGGATTATGCGGGTGCAACAGTTATGTTGAGTCGCGGTGTTTAACTCTCCCAAAAATGGCGTCATGGCACGATTCCGGATCGCCAAAACGCAGCAGTCAGGTTGATACGTGGCGTTGAAATCCCAAGAACAATGTTTTGGCATGCTTCAGGGTCTTCAAACGGTTGTCTTCCAACGAGGCAGTTCCCTCAGTGGAAATGAACCGTTGTAAGGGGCCTATGAAAAGGGAGCTTGGAGGGAGGATTAATTCCAACATCGTTGATGAATCTTGGTTTTACGCTGGTCCTCCTCCTCCTCCTCCTCCTCCTCCTCCTCCTCCTCACGTCCCCCCCCTCCCTCGCTCGCCGTCGACAGGAGGACCCTGGCCGGGATCCGGGGCATGTGCACAGCCCTTGTCGGCCGAGCTCCACGCCGTGCTCGGCGCCCGCTCCGCCTGCTGCCGGTCCTCCGGCGCGGCCTCGACGTGCTGCCTGCGCTCCTCCTCTGCAGGGGCCCGGGAGCACACACCGAGAGGTAGGCCCAGGTCCCAGGGTTCCCCACACCGCTCCATCCTTTCTCGCGGCGCTTGTCTTCCCCCCACTTCCCGAAGAATAGTAATACTAATAGTTACAGTTCTAATAATTCGAATACTAAGAAGAAACGGCATACACCTAGCCTTTCGGCGCTTTGCGCGGATTTCGTAGATCCGCGCTGGGCTCCCCTCCCTGGCGCGTGGAGCGCGCCAGGGGCGGCGCCAGGGGTGCCCAGCGCGGATCCAAGAAATCCGCGCGGAGCGCTCAAAGTTTATGTTTACGGCGTTGTCTTCTTCGAATATGTTCATATATTTCCCTGGGGTCGACGGACGATTGCTTGTGTCTGTGTGCTTCTTTCCCTCCTGATCCTCGGACGCCGTGGCCCTCCCGGAGGACCAATGCGCCGGGGAGAGGGCCGCAGCGTCCTCGGCCAGGTGCGGATAGGGGCAGTCGGCGGGGAAGGCGTGGTGCAAGAACTCGGCGAAGAGCCGTCCGTGCAGGGGCACCTCTGGATGGAAAACAAAAACAGCATAAACGTTAGACTTTCGGCGCTCCGCGCGGGGTTCTTGGATCCGCGCTGGAGCCCCCTCCCTGGCGCGCGGAACGCGCCAAGTGCGGCGCCGGAGGCGGCGCCAGGGGGCCCCAGCGCGGATCCAAGAAATCCGCGCAGAGCGCCGAAAGTTTAATGTTTGTGCCGTTTTCTCTACTTCCAACCTCGCCCCCGTTGTGGCCCGCGATGTCCCGCAGCCTCGCCTCGGCAGCGGTGAGGGGCAAGCGCATGTCTGGGGACGCGGTGAGGTTGCGGACCGCCGACATGATGCGGCCGGGGGTGGCCGTGGGGGCCTTGATCTTGCCCTCCAGTTCGTTCAGCAGGCCCTCGCAGTCACTCAGGCAGCACACGGAGTAGTACGTCGACCTGGCGATGCAGTTCGAGGGCCCCACCATGTAGTTGGAGATGCGGACGCTGCTCGTGGCCTCGTCCAGCGCGCCGATCTGCCGGAGGTAGTCGACGGACTCGGTGAACTGGTAGTCGGCCGCCTCTGGCTGCGAGTAGAAGGTCCGGAGAGGTACGCGCCCCGAGCCGTCTGGGTCCAGCTCCTCCAGCTCCTGCCGCATCTGGCGGCACTCGGTGTTCTGCCACTTGCCGTAGTCCCGCGCGAGACCCTCCACCACCCGAGAGGCCTCGCCGAACGAATACTGGCGCGCCACGAACGGGTTGGTCCGGTGGTAGCTCTCGAAGTCGTAGTTGTGCACGGCCGCCTGCTCGAACTCCACGAGGAGCGGCCAGCTGCCCCCGGCGCTGGCCATGGCGTCCTTCACGGCGCGGTGCCTCGGGGCGTCTGTGATGTTCGCGCGGGCGCCCATCTCGAACATCATCAGGTAAGACGACAGCACCTCGTGCAGCTCACCCGCCCCCAGCCGCTCCGCGGCGGACTGGCCGTTGAGCGCGTAGGCCACCTGCAGGAGAGAGAGGGACTCGTCGAAGATGAGGCGCTCCAGGGCCGCCGCCATCGCCACCACGTCGCCGAGGGACAGCCCCCGGCCGGCGCGGCGAGACTCGAGGAGGGCCTCCACGAACGCCGGCGCCTTGTCTTGCAGGAGGTCCACCTCGTGCACCTCGGTGACGTTGGCGTGCATGCCGTGCGGCTCCAGCCCGTTGATGATCCAGCCGTGCTCCTTCGCGAAGTAGCTGTGCACGATGTAAGAGGAAGAAAAAGCTGCATGAGCACAATTTCTCGGAGGTCCGCGCGGCGTTCTTGGTTCGGCGCTGGCCCCCTCCCTGGAGCGTGGAGCGCGCCAGGGGCGGCGCCGGAGGAGGCGCCGGAGGCGCCGCCAGGGGAGGCTCAGCGCCGATCCAAGAAATCTGCGCGAACCTCCGAGAAATTACAGCAGGGGCCCGACCACGAGAAACCTTCCACAAGAAACCCAACCCTGACGTCCATTAATTTTTGGCGTGGTAACGTCACGCTTTTCATAGCCAAACCGTCGAAGCCCAAGAAACCCAAGGCGCCCTGGAGGCAAGCAGGGTGTTTCTTGGCATGGGCCTCCTCTGTATGCTTGTGCCGCCTTTTGTTCTTCGAGATGTGGCGCACCGCTCGCGGCGCCAGGCGCCCCATGCCGTTCTTGGGCAGAGCCTGAAACGTCTCCCACATGGCGGACTCGATGCGGGACAACCGGCTGGCCATGGCAACGCTGCCGCCCTGCAGGACTGCCTCCAGGGAGGCCGCAAAAACTCGACTCCAACGTAGGAAGGACGAGGAGTATGAGGAGGAGGAGGAGGAGGAGGAGGAGGAGGAGGAGGAGAAGGAGGAGGAGGAGGCGGACTGGTGAGGACTGCCTCCAGGGAGGCCCCCAGACTCGACTCCACGTCCTTCACCGAGACCGTGCGGTCCGAGGCGGGGCCGCCGCCTGAGCCGCGGAAGTTGCCCGGAGAGCCATGGCAGAGCTGGGCTCCGCATACAAATGCGATCATGACAGCGCTACGGTGCGCCATTGTTGAGTTTCTTTGTTGAGAATCTGGCGGGTCGTGCAGCAAAAAGTAGGTCGTTGATGCACGCGTGAGCCTTGAGCCTGATGCTACGAATGCAGCTGTTCACCTGTTGAGTCCGCAGCGCTTTGTCGAATACCGCATCCGCGCTTCAGAAATATACAATACACCTGCTTTTCCTCTCCAGCAAAGTTCTGCCATTCTTTGCTT
The DNA here is from genome assembly GCA_963575745.1 of Prorocentrum cordatum. Lineage (NCBI taxonomy): Eukaryota > Dinophyceae > Prorocentrales > Prorocentraceae > Prorocentrum > Prorocentrum cordatum. The sequence goes on from CAUYUJ010005290.1 coordinate 62,150, forward strand.
CGCCGGCTGAGGGACAGTCGCCGTGGCGGTCAAACTGACTGAGCAGGCGACCAAACAGCGCCATGATTCGCCTCGGCAAGCCCTCACCTTGGCATGCTCTCACCCATTAGACTTCATCTTGACATGCTCTCACCTTGGCGTGTAGGAGATGGGTCCTGAGGGAAGCGGGTCCTGGATTCTGGAGTTTTCCCCAGACCTACTTTTCATCCTGAGTCGTTTTGAACGGTCATGGGGCCCTGGAAGAGTCTCGAGAAGACAGCAGCGGCGAAAAGTCTAGGGGCTTTTCCATCGGTCGCCCTTGCTTCATGGCGGTAATACCTGCAGGGTCCTGACCTCTCCTGCGCAAGAAAGCCGGTGGCGAGTGTACCGCACCCGCGGCCCCCCGCACGGTCCCTCCCCCGAAAGGCAGCGCGAGAGTTGAACTCCCAACTTCCCCCTCGTCGTCGTCGTCGTCTTCCTCCTCCTCCTCCTCCTCCTCCTCCTCCTAGTGCTCATCCTCGCTGTGCAGAAGCTCGGACTTGGGGATGAGCAGAGGGAGGG
>CAUYUJ010005291.1:0-27500 GCA_963575745.1 Prorocentrum cordatum
TAGACTTCAGCGAGCTGTCGTTCGCTCTCTGTCTTCGTCCATGTTCCCCGACACCTTCGCTTCCACTATCGCCAAGCGTTTAAAAGTCCTGGATCCCTCATCCGAGATCCCTGCCGATTTAGAGCTTCGCTGGCAGGCATTGCGGCGAGAGCTCGCGCAGCTATCCCCGGCCCATCAGTGGTGCGTGGTGAAGACACTCTGCGCGGGCTGGATCACGTCCCACAGAATGCACGGCCTGAGGCCTCGGTTTTGCCACTTCGGTTGCTCGGCACGGGACTCGATGTGCCATTATTGGCAGTGTCCTCGTTTAACTCATTTTACCGCCCTCCCCCGTGCCTTTCCGTGCCCTCGCTTACTCGTCATGTGGGGACTGGGCTCCGAAGAGGACCACGCCTCCCCGCCTCCCCAGACGATACTCGCCCGTCATCGCATTCTATCTCTTTCACACCGTGAAGGTCGAGCTGGACTCTCTGCCGGAACGTCGTAGAGAGCGCACCCGTTGCTCCTACGACTTCGCGCACAGATGCCTGCTGGCGGCACGCCAGAGCGCCGAGCTGTGAAATGCGGACGGGCTGGTGTTGGGTGGGCGAATCTGATATTTGGGGGGATCTGGGCGGACAAACTGTTACACAGCGCTCTGTCTGCTGCTATGCACTGTACCTGCTATGTTGGGACCTCCCGCCTAATTTCATCAGCGGGTCTTTCATATCAGAACTTGTCGTGGCACGTCCGTGCTCCCGCCTTTGGCCGTTGAGCACGGGCACGCCTCTCTCTTTCATGTTCCCCCGCGGTCCACTCCTCGACCGCGGCGAGGCCTCGCCTCTTGCAAAGTGTGCGCGCCAGCCTCTCTTGGGACGGATCGGCGCGCTTCCAGCTACGTCTCCTCCTCCTCCTCCTCCTCCTCCTCCTCGTGGGGCCATGTTGGGCCTTCCTTGGGGTGCTCTTGGAGGCCCTGGTTGTCGATGCGGCACTCAAGGAGGGGGCCGGCCTCTTCTTCGAGTGTAACGCAGGGAGGAGGAGGATTAATAAGAATAAGAGGAAGATGAATAATAATAGTTATAGTATGAATATTAATAATAAGAATCATATGAATGCTAAGAAGAACAGTAATATTACGAATAATATTAATAATAAGAATAAGAGTACTACTACTACTACTACTACTACTACTACTACTACTACTACTACTACTACTACTACTACTACTACTAATAAGAACAGTAGTAGTAATAATACTGATAATAATGACAATACTAATACTGATAGAAAACAAGAATAAGCATACTAATAATAGTAAAAATAATAGTACTAACAACAATAACAATCATAATACTAATACTAATACTAATAATAATAATCATAGTACTAATAATAATACTAATGCTAATAATAATAATAATAATAATACTAGTAATAATAATATTAATATTATTATTAGTATTAATAATAATATAATAATACTAATAGTAAGACTAATAAGAAGAAGAAGAAGAAGAGGAGCAGGAGGAGGAGGAGGAAGGAGGAGGAGGAGGAGGAGGAGGAGGAGGAGGAGGAGGAGGAGGAGGGGGAGGCTTCTGCGAAGGCTCATCGGAAGCCGGGAGGGCTCTGAGAAGCCCCCCTGCCGTGTCAGAGGCCTCCCCTGTCTTCTGAGGAGGCCGCCCCCCTCGCGCGCTGCCTCCTTGGTGCGCGCCGCCAGGCTCCGCCCCACGGCGCTGGCACACCTGTCGCCGCGAGGGTCGAGCAAAGTCCGCCAGCGTCCCCCGCCCACGGGTTTCGCAATTGCCCTGCGAGGCCGTCAGTCGGCTCGAGGAGACCTTTGACAGGGACGGGATGGCGGCAGTGAGCTCACTGAAGGGGAGCAACAACGGGATGGCGTCAGTGAGCTCACTGCAAGCAGTTTTCTTCCCTTCAGTGGGCAACAGTTTCTGTCTGCATTCAGTGGATTTTTTTGTCTTCAGTGAGCTCATTGCCGCTAGCCCGCTGCAAGCATGCCGTCGCAGACACTTGGCTGAGCTGAGGAGCGCTCTGGCGGGAGCGCGAAAAGTCCCTTACACCAGAAAGCCGACGATTGTTTTGTTGTTGTTGTTGTGGTTGTTGTGGTTGTTGTGGTTGTTGTGGTTGTTGTGGTTGTGGTTGTGGTTGTTGTTGTTGTTGTTGTTGTTGTTGTTGTTGTTGTTGTTGTTGTTGAATTCTCATTTCTGAAGAATAATTATTGTTGATCCCCCCCACCGGTGCATATTGTTTTTTCTCAATCAAAGTGTGCCCCTCGACGCTCGCAGCCTGTTTTTTGACAGGGGAAATCTTCCTGCTCAAATTGGGCCCCTGGCTCCCGGGTTACAACAACAACGGCTCCCGCTTTAGACTTCCTTACAATTTAGCCAGGACCCCCGCTCCCGCCCGAGACTTCCTCGCATTTTGTTCAGGAATCGCGCTCTCGCTTGGGACTTCTTTACAATTTATTCATGAATCGCTCTCCCGGCGCTCTGGAGTCGCGCTCTCGCTGGAGATTTGCTTGCAACTTACTGAAGAATAGCCTTGCGTTGGAATTTCGTGCAATTTGCCCATGCGCCGGGCTCACGACACCCAGGCACCCAGGAGTCGCGCCCGTTGTGGCCCCATGTGCATGCCCTTCGTGGCCCCGCTGTCGCCATTTGTGTCCCCCTCATTGTCCTACGTGGCCCAGTTGCTACCCTCAGTGGCCCCATAGTTGCTTTCTGTGGCCCCGCATTATCTGCACTTAGTGGCACCCGCTCGTTCGCATTCTTCGTGGCCCCGTACGCATTCCCTTCGTGTCCCCGCTGTCGCCCCTCGTGGCCTACTTCGTGCCCTTCGTGGCCCTGCTGTCGTTCTCTCTCGCTCTCGCTTTCGCTCGTCGTCGCCGTCGTCTTCGACGTCGTCGTCGTCGTCGTCGTCGTCGTCGTCGTCGTCGTCGTCGTCGTCGTGCAGTCGTCCCCTGTCCGGCCCTCTTGGGGTCGGGTCGACGGTCCGCGGCCGCCCCGCCGATCAGCGCTGCCGCTGGCCAGGCCGACGGTCCGCGGCCGCCCCGCCGCTTGCCAGGGCCCAGCCTGCAGGGAAGAAAGGTATACCCCCAAAAGGGGTTCGATCGAAGACGAAAGAGTGCGGGGTATCTAGGGTTTGGAAATTCGCGCTATGGAAACTCGAGCATATAAGGGCGAACGTATGACAATTATGTTGTTGTTGTTGCTGTGCTGTTGTGGGTGTGTTGTGTTGTTCTTGTTGTTTTTGTTTGTTGGTGTCGTGTGTTATTGTTGTTGTTGTTGTTGCGGTTGTTGTTGTCGTTTTTTTTTTTTTTTTTTTTTTTTGTTGTTTTGTTTTGTTTTTTTTTTCTTTGTTTGTTTTTTAGTTGTTGTTGTTGTTGCTGTTGTTGTTGTTGTTGTTGTTGTTGAACATTATTACTTCTAAAGAATAATTATTGTTGGGGCCCCTGGTGCACGACCCCCCCGCCGCGCCTAGGCCGCAGCCTCATTTTCATCATTTTCGTGAGGACGTCTCAGGCAAAACGGGTTGGTCCGGATCCGGTTGTGTTGTTACGATCGGTTTTCCCTTGCAAAAAATAAGCTAAAGTGGACATTTCTTGTTCTAACATAACCAAACTTCAAGAATCCCTTGCAAAAAATAAGGTAAAGTGGACATTCGCGCGCGCAAGACGAAATCCTTCCAAAACCTTAGTTTTCGTAGCGATTTTAACATAAAAACATCAAAAAACCAATGGTTTTTCAACAAAAAATGTCAAAATTTCATCCCGCGCGCTCTTGCGGATTCGTAGGAAACCCAACACTTTTTAATCATTTCTGTCAAACGGGCTTTTGCGAGCAACTTTTTCGAACTTCTGCAACAACGGTTGCGCACCTGCCAGGGCCATCATCCCTGTCAAATAATACCATGCGGGACACATTCGTTTTTTCTTCGCGCGCGCACGCCGTCGTCGTCGGCCGCGGGGCCCTGAATAGTAGCCACGGTCGTCCGCATGCCACGAAGTGAAGTGTCCGAACGTCATAGGGCGGGAAGCTGGGTGTGGGTGGTGGCGAAGAGTCGTTTGGAAATTTGGTAGAGCTTGAACCGGCCCCCCCACAAAGTGGGGGTATTGCCCGCCTCCTATGAAAACCCTGGCACTGGTGAGAACGGAGTGTCCCCACGTGCTAGTAATTGTTGTTGTTGTTGTTGAACATTATTTATTCTAAAGAATAATTATTGTTGGGCCCCTGGTGCACGGCCCCCCTGCGCCGCCTAGGCCGCAGCTACATTTTCATCATTTTCGTGAGGAAGCCTCAGGTAATTCGATGTGATCAAGATCCGGTTGTTTTGTTGTAATCCGCTTTCCCTTGCAAAAAACACTATAAAATGACATTTCTTGTTCTAATATAATCAAATTTCAAGAATCCCTTGCAAAAAAATAAGGTAAAGTGGACATTCGCGCGCGCAAGACGAAATCCTTCCAAAACCTTAGTGTTCGAGCGATTTCAACATAAAAACATCAAAAAACCAATGGTTTTTCAACAAAAAAATGTCAAAATCTCATCCCGCGCGCTCTTGCGGATTTGCAGGAAACCCAACTTTTTTAAACATTTCTGTCAAACGGGCTTTTGCGATCAACTTCTTCACGTGCTTCGAACTTCTCCAACAACGGTTGCGCACCTGCCAGGGCCATCATCCCTGTCAAATAATACCATGCGGGACACATTCGTTTTTTCTTTCCGTGCGCACGCCGAAATCTTCAAAAACCATTGGGTTTCGTAGGAATTTTAGCACCGCGCAACATAAAATCATTTTTCGCACCGTAGGCCCTTCAAATCGTCGTCGTCGTATACTAAGCTAGTTTCCACAAGATGTTACCACAAGAAGTCATTGAAACCATGCGCCAGTGTAGTAGCCACGGTCGTCCGCATGCCACGAAGTGAAGTGTCCGAACGTCATAGGGCGGGAAGCTGGGTGTGGGTGGTGGCGAAGAGTCGTTTGGAAATTTGGTAGAGCTTGAACCGGCCCCCCCACAAAGTGGGGGTATTGCCCGCCTCCTATGAAAACCCTGGCACTGGTGAGAACGGAGTGTCCCCACGTGCTAGTAATTGTTGTTGTTGTTGTTGTTGAACATTATTACTTTTAAAGAATAATTATTGTTGGGACCCCTGGTGCACGACCCCCCCGCCGCGCCTAGGCCGCAGCCTCATTTTCATCATTTTCGTGAGGAAGTCTCAGGCAAAACGGGTTGGTCCGGATCCGGTTGTGTTGTTACGATCGGTTTTCCCTTGCAAAAAATAAGCTAAAGTGGACATTTCTTGTTCTAACATAACCAAACTTCAAGAATCCCTTACAAAAAATAAGGTAAAGTGGACATTCGCGCGCGCAAGACGAAATCCTTCCAAAACCTTAGTGTTCGTAGCGATTTTAACATAAAAACATAAAAAACCAATGGTTTTTCAAAAAAAAATGTCAAAATTTCATCCCGCGCGCTCTTGCGGATTCGTAGGAAACCCAACACTTTTTAAACATTTCTGTCAAACGGGCTTTTGCGAGCAACTTTTTCGAACTTCTGCAACAACGGTTGCGCACCTGCCAGGGCCATCATCCCTGTCAAATAATACCATGCGGGACACATTCGTTTTTTCTTCGCGCGCGCACGCCGTCGTCGTCGGCCGCGGGGCCCTGAATAGTAGCCACGGTCGTCCGCATGCCACGAAGTGAAGTGTCCGAACGTCATAGGGCGGGAAGCTGGGTGTGGGTGGTGGCGAAGAGTCGTTTGGAAATTTGGTAGAGCTTGAACCGGCCCCCCCACAAAGTGGGGGTATTGCCCGCCTCCTATGAAAACCCTGGCACTGGTGAGAACGGAGTGTCCCCACGTGCTAGTAATTGTTGTTGTTGTTGTTGTTGTTGTTGTTGTTGTTGTTGTTGTTGAACATTATTATTCTAAAGAATAATTATTGTTGGGACCCCTGGTGCGCACCCCCCCTGCGCCGCCTAGGCCGCAGCTACATTTTCATCATTTTCGTGAGGAAGCCTCAGGTAATTCGATGTGATCAAGATCCGGTTGTTTTGTTCCCCCCCGCTTTCCCTTGCAAAAAACACTATAAAATGACATTTCTTGTTCTAATATAATCAAATTTCAAGAATCCTTGCAAAAAATAAGGTAAAGTGGACATTCGCGCGCGCAAGACGAAATCCTTCCAAAAGCTTAGTGTTCGGAAGCGATTTTAACATAAAAACATCAAAAAACCAATGGTTTTTCAACAAAAAAATGTCAAAATCTCATCCCGCGCGCTCTTGCGGATTCGTAGGAAACCCAACACTTTTTAAACATTTCTGTCAAACGGGCTTTTGCGAGCAACTTTTTCGAACTTCTGCGACAACGGTTGCGCACCTGCCAGGGCCATCATCCCTGTCAAATAATACCATGCGGGACACATTCGTTTTTTCTTCGCGCGCGCACGCCGTCGTCGTCGGCCGCGGGGCCCTGAATAGTAGCCACGGTCGTCCGCATGCCACGAAGTGAAGTGTCCGAACGTCATAGGGCGGGAAGCTGGGTGTGGGTGGTGGCGAAGAGTCGTTTGGAAATTTGGTAGAGCTTGAACCGGCCCCCCCACAAAGTGGGGGTATTGCCCGCCTCCTATGAAAACCCTGGCACTGGTGAGAACGGAGTGTCCCCAGTCTTAAATGATTGTTGTTGTTGTTGTTGTTGTTGTTGTTGTTTTGTTGTTTTGTTATTTGTTTATTGCTATTTAACAGCGAAGACTGATAGGTTTCTAAATGGGGTCAAAAGAGAGCATCTGATGACTCCCCAGGGGGGTCTGGGCGGGAGCCAGACAGGCGAGGACCGGGCTCGTTTTAAGCAAACAGTCGCACACTTCGTGCTCTTCGACTTCCCAGAACTCCACTCCCGGGCCACATTTTGAATGCCCGGAGCCAACTGTAGGCCACTTCGTGCTCTTCGACTTCCCAGAACTCCATTCCCGGGCCACATTTTGGATTCCCGGAGCCAACTGTAGGCCACTTCGTGCTCTTCGATTTCCCAGAACTCCATTCCCGGGCCACATTTTGGATGCCCGGAGCCAACTGTAGGTCACTTCGTGTTTTGGGATTTCCCAGAACACCATTCCCGGGCCACATTTTGAATGCCCGGAGCCAACTGTAGGCCACTTCGTGTTCTTCCATTTCCCAGAATTGCACTCCCGGGTCACATTTTGAATGCCCGGAGCCAACTGTACGCCTTTTCGTGCTCTTCCACTTCCCAGACTTCCAAGACTCATCATCTTCATCATCATCATCATCGTCCCCGTAGCCTTCTTGGCTACAGCCCTGCTTTCGAAGATTTCCTTTCAAAGGAACTGCGCAGCGCCTACTGCGCACCTTAATGCCAGGACATGCTGATAGTTCTCGGTCTGGCGGCGGTGCTCCTGACCCTGCTGCATTGAACAGCGGTGCTCCTCAGCCTGCGGCAGGGAACAGCGCTGCTCCTCAGCGTGCTGCATTGAGCGGTCCTCTGCAAACGCTCGTCGAGCACGTGAAGCAGTTCGGCCGGATACCGAAGCGAAATAAAGGAACGTCCGAACAAGAACGGGCCGAAAACAAGTTGGCCAAACGTTTCTCGGACCATCGCGACCGCATCCCCAAAGACATTTTGCATGAACTGCGGGCCCTGGGCTGTGCTGATCAGCAGACGGAGACCGAGGAGCTCAAGCGGAAGCAGAAGACCGAACGAACAAGAACGGGCCGAACGAGAACTATTACTGCTGCTGCTGCTGCTGTTGCTGCTGCTAGTGTAGCTATTGCTACTGCAACTACTGGCAGTGCCATTGCGACTGCCGCTGATGTTGCCACTGCGACTGCCACTGCGAATCCGAATGCGACTGCGAGAACACCAGAGTTCTACAACAGCACCCTTACATGAATACCACAGGCAACGTTTCCAGTTATGCTTCTACACATCGCTGTTAGGTTGGTTCGCCGGGATAATTACTTGTTTTGTTTTAGTTTCCGACATGTAACAGAAACCTCCTGGCGATAACGGGCGTGACCCGGGTAACGGGGGGAGTGGGGGTCACGTCGCGACTCGCGCCGGCGCCGTCTGGGAATGCTTGGGAATGGCAGATTCCCACGCGGCGCGGGCGCGAGTCGTGACGTGACCAGGGGGTGAGGGCGGGAGGCGGCCAGGCCCCTCCACCACTCCCCCCCCGCTTACTGCACCCCCCCTGCCGACCTGAGGGACGGGCCTTGCTGTTCGGAGGGGGCAGCGCAAGACCCGTTGCCAACCGGACACGCGTCTGGCGGCAAGGCCAGGAGGCTCATATCTCTTCATATCTCTTCCGGGCACCGAAAAGGAGGATATCTCCAAAGGCCTCCAGGAGTCCCCGAAGTCTCTTGGGGTTTCTGGAGATCTGTGGAGGGGGCGGTGCCAGTCACGTGCCTTCTCGCAAACAACACGTGGCATGCGTGCCCTGGCCTCTTGCTCGAGGGAGGGCAAGGGCCAGGCGAGGCAGGGCGCGGAGGGAGCGGGGGGGGGGGTCTTGGGGCCATCCTGGTGTTCCCGTGGGGCCATCGTGGCCATCATCAGGAGGCATGGGCAGGGGGGGGGCCCCGAGGGGGCGGCGGCGAGCGAACGAGCGAACGACGGCGAGAGTCAAGGGCTCCGCGCTGAACAAGACGGGCTCCGGGGACGTGGAGGATTGGGGCTGTCCTGGGGGCCTCCCGGGCCGCCCTGGCGTCCCGGCGGCGTGCCCTGGCTCTCTCGGACCGGGTGGCACACAGGCTCCCGCGCGTGCCCGCCCTCGGGCGGCGCGGGGCTCCCTGGGCGCCCCCCGAGGGCCTCTCGACCTGATTCTCCCGCCCTCGCCGATCAACGATTCAGGCAGCTCGATGGGCGGCGGGGGTAGGGCTCGATATTCGTCGAGCGCGCGGCGAAGTCCGAACCCTGCCCCCGCCTCCCATCGATTCCGGAGAATCGACGGTGGGGGGGGGTAGGGTTCGGATGTCGCCTCCTACGAACCGACTCTTTCGATCGTCCCCCTTTCCAAGCGCAGGTCGATCCCCCAATGCCCACTCCGATTCGATTGTTTCGGTTCGATCTCGAATTCTCGGGGCTCGGTCCGATTCGTTCTCGACCTTTCTGCGTCCAGGGTGGCCCAGCGCTTGCAGGGCGCAGCTGTGCATCTTGGCACAGCCGATCCGGATTCGTTTTCGACTCTGTGCCGATGCAGCCCGATCCGACGCAAGTTCCGATTCGAGCTGATTTGCAGGTTCGGTGCTGACTGGCCCTGGTCCCCTTCCTGGGGACGGGTTAGATGAGGGGGAGAGGCCTCACGTAAGCGGCCCCAAGGGGTCGGCGAGCTTGGGCCTGGCATCTCGCTTCATTGCCAGCTCTGGAGCTTTCATGGCTCGTGGGGCGTCCCATCGTTCGAAATCTGCACCCACTCGTGTCCGGCTACTGTCTCTTGCCATTCCGACAGGTCGGCTGGCTGGCTTGCTCTACACTTTAGCCTTTAGCACCTCGAATGCTTACCCTGTGAGCGAGATCCTCAAGGGTGTTGAGATGCAAGGCGAAATACAGAAGTGCCGCTGGCTGTGTGGCATCCGAGAGTCTTGACCTTAGGCACTTCTCGTGATGAGTTTTTTTCTGCGTGCCCGATCGCGTGCCCTCCAATGCGTGTCCTCTGAAAGGAAGAGTCCGATCAGGCAGCCCGCGAAGTAGAAGAGCTGCTATCTGGTGCAGAAGCAGCAGGGACCCGACAGACTAATAACTCCGCGAGCATAACGAGTTCGATGATCTCCGCGCTGAAGAGCGTAAAGGTCGAACTCACCAGCGCGCCCTTCCATTGCATCGCGGAAGCAATTTGCTTAGATCTGCTCGATCTGTTGTTCGGCCGTTGGGTCCTGATCACATCAGCAGCTTTGTATTCCCACATAATCAGCGATCGGGGCTGCGCTTTGAGCGATCGGGGGGGATTTGCGTTCTGTTTCCCGTCGGAGCCGGGTGACATTCCGTGCCCTCTGCTGACTGACCGACTGACCTGCCTTGAACTGACTGAATTGAAGGGGCACCCTTGGCAACAAATCTCAAAACGCCCAGGCGTACCCGCAAACGCAACCAGGCGGCACATTTCAACCTGCCCGCGGGCGCAACCGCAGCAGCAACCAGGCGACACATTTCAACCGCGGGCGCAACCGCAACCGCAACCAGGGGACACATTTCAACCCGCCCGCGTGCGCAACCGCAACCGCAACCACAACCAGGCGACACGTTTCAACCCGCCCGCGGGCGCAACCGCAACCGCAATCGCAACCAGGTGACACATTTCGGCCCGCCCGCGGGCGCAACCGCAACCGCAACCAGGCGATACATTTGAACCCGCCCGCGGGCGCAACCGCAACCGCATCGAGGCGACACATTTGAACCCGCCCGCGGGCGCAACCGCAACCACAACCCCCACCAGGCAACACATTTCAACCCGCCCGCGGGCGCAACCGCAACCGCAATCGCAACCAGGTGACACATTTCAACCCGCCCGCGGGCGCAACCGCAACCGCAACCGCAACCAGCCGACACATATCAGCCCGCTCGCGGGCGCAACCGTAACCGCAACCGCAACCAGTCGTCCCGCCCGCGGGCGCAACTGCATCCGCAACCGCAACTAGGTGTCTCAGTTCAACCCGCCCGCGGGCGCAACCACAACCGACACCGCAACCAGGCGACATATTTCAACCCGCCCGCGGGCGCAACTGCAACCGGAATTGCCAGCTGGCGACGCATTTCAACCAGCCCGCGGGCGCAACCGCAACCGCAACCAGGCGTCACATTTTAAGTCGCCCGCGGGCGCATCCGCAATCGCAGCTGCCGCCAGGCGACACATTTTAATCCGCCCGCGGGCGCAGCCGCAAGAGCAACCGCAACCGCAACCAGGCATCACATACCAGCCCGCTCGCGGGCACAACGGTAACCGCAACCGCAACCGCAACCGCAACCGCAACCAGTCGGCACATTTCAACCCGCCCGCGGGCGCAACCGCAACTGCAACCGCAACTAGGCGACACATTTCAACCCGCCCGCGGGCGCAACCGCCTCTGCTTCCAGGCCACACATTTCAACCTGCCCGCGGCAGCAACCACAACCGCAACAGGCGACACATTTGAACCCGCCCTTGGGCACAACCGCAACCGCAACCGCAATCGCAGCCAGGCGACACATTTCAACCCCTTCCGCGGGCGCAACCGCCGCCAGACGACATATTTCAACCCGCCCGCGGGCGCAACCGCAACCGCAACCGCAACCAGGCGACACGTTTCAACCCGCCCGCGGGCGCAACCGCACGAGGAGCAGGAGGTCCAGGAACACGAGGACGAGGAGGAGGAGGAGGAGGAGGAGGAGGAGGAGGAGGAGGAGGAGAGAGGTATAGGAGGAAGAGGGGGAGCGGGAAGATGAGGATGGGCAGGACGGCCAGGAGGAGGAGGACGACGATGAGGACGGGGTTGCAGGGGTGGTCGTGTTTCAGGGGGGTGCAGGAGCAGGTGCCGGTGGAGGAGGAAACCCAATGGCATGATAGTAAGATGGCCTGGAGGATGAGAGGAGGAGGAGGAGGAGGAGCAGGAGGAGGAGGAGGAGGAGAAAGAGGAGAGAGAAGACTGAGGAGGAAGAGGAGGAGGAGGAGGAAAAGGAGGAGGAGGAGGAACGATGTTGGAGTAAACCCTCCCTCCAAGCTCCCTCTCCATAGGCCCCTGCAACGGTTCATTTCCATTGAGGAACTGCCTCGTTGGAAGAGAACCGTTTGAAGACGCTGAAGCATGTCGAAACGGGATTCTAACGCCACGGATCAACCTTTTTGACGATCCTGATCGTGTCAGGAGGCCATTCCAGGGACTTCAACGCACAGAATCAACGTAACTGTTTCGCCCGCATAATCCTGAATCCTTCCAGAACACCATTTCGGCTACGTTGACGATGGGAATCCGTGAAAATCTTGCACATTTTAAAACGAATGTGCGCCGCGCTAAGGCGAGAGCCACATTTTGAAAAGGAGCCGCCCTCAATCCGTGAACGTTGTGCAAATTTCTAAAACGAATGTGCGCCGCGCTGAGGCGAGAGCCACATCTTGAAAACGACCCGCTCTCAATCCGTGAAACTCGTGCAAATTTTCAAGAAGAATGTTCGCCGCGCTGAGGCGAGAGCCATATTTTGAAGACCACCCGCCCCCAATCCGTGAAACTTTTGTTGCAAACTTTTGAATTCTTGCAAGTTTTGAAAACGAATATGTGCCGCGTTAAGCGAGAGCCACATTTTGAAAACCACCCGCCCTCCATCTGTGAAACTGTTGCCAATCTTTAAGCTTCAGAGTCATAAATGGTGAGGGAGTCTCAGGCGAAACGCTTGGCCCGCCCAAGAAACTGGCCTCGGGGCGCGACAGGGAGAAGCTGTTTATAAGGAATGGAGGAGGAGGAGGAGGAGGAGGAGGAGGAGGAGGAGGAGGAGGACGAGGAGGAGGAGGAGGAGGGGAACGCGCTACCCGCGGTTCTCCGCCAGCACATTGCAGCGGGGAATCCCCATTCCACGCTGCTGCCTCTAATCTGTTTCTTCTCGTCAACACTCCGGCTCTGCATGGCGCTAGCTGATCGGGCTGACCAGGAGAGCGACAACCACAAGCAGAGCGATGTTGAAAAGTTCGTGTTCTGGCAGTTACGCGATGGCGAGAGGGCCTATGCAGAGTCGATCAACCACACAGAGAGGGTGGGGCACCTCTTCCAGGAGGTTGTGAATTTCTTGAGAGTGGATCTGCACCAGGCCTGGGAATTATCCTAGTCTCCCTTGCCCTCTTGGTCATCTTCGTCATGACTTGCTCTCTTCTCCAACCCGCATGTTGGCACGATTCTTAAAATCGGGACAGTGCGGCCCTGCTCTTAGACCACGTGTCGAGGGTCCAGTCAATTCGGCTTGTTAGTGCAGTTACGTTTTGTCGACTCCAGCAGCTTCAGTTGGAAGTGGTCAATTTCCTCGCACTTTAGAGCGAGAGCCGCCCAAAACATGGATTCTAGGCGGATGTCGCAGAACGGCGCATTTGCATGGCCTCGGGCACAATTTGAGGAGCAACGTGTAGACATGGAAAGTAATACGGATAGTCACGCCAGAATGCAATCGCCGGACCAAGTTCCGAAGGAGTGCAAGGGGCAGCGCAAGTGCTTACAATGCTTCCCGCATGTTTGCTTCATATCGCTTAGATGCAGAGAACATCTCATCGGCTTTCTCTTAAGTTAGTGGTTGGATCACCGTGAAACGTATAGGTTTTCGCCACCGATGACGCCTGTTTCAGGACCACTCAACAGTTTGCACCCCGACGCGCCACCGTAGGGATATCAGCAGTCGTCCCCAATGGCGGGCCAGTTTTTTGTACACATTCCTTCGTCCGCTAAAGAAGACTTCTGGAGAGTCTGTCTCAGGACCTCGCGAGTGATTTTTGATCGTATTTCGGGACTTATGGCGTGATCTCGATTTCGTAGGAGATTCCACTTCGACACACGCCTGAAGCCGAACACGCTCACTGCAGACCTACTGTCGGCGTGTCAGATTTTGGAATCTGAGTTTTGTGCCCGGCCTCTTGTAGCTCACACCCACGTGCGCCCGCATCAACCGAGTCCCTGAGTTGAAGAACTTCGATAACAGAGAGATCGGTGTTTCGAGACTCATCGGAGGATTCCCTACAAACACTACAAACAATGTCTGACTGCCCCAAGGCTGAGAAGGTTGAGGACGAAGACCAAGCAAAGGCCATGCAGACCGAGATCGCGAAGCTGGAGTCTACGGCATCCAGGGCTCGGCAGATGTGGCTCAAGAGGGACAAGGGATGAGCTCGCAGCGGGGAAGACCCCTTATTTGAAATTGCATTCGTTCCGTGTTCTCCTTGCCCTATCACAGTGTAAGCTAATCATCGTGCTCTTGATCTGTGCCCCCCCCCCCCCCACACACACGCAACGTGAATTGGTGTGGGACCATTCGTCCATGTCCTGCACCTCAACGCAGTCTTAACATCGTGGCTGGCCTCCAGTGACCATTCACAGCTTGTCCACTATGGCAAAACAAAACGAGTTTGGATGTGGTGACCCTGGCGCGACCTCACTTAGGAGGTTCTCCCTCATGATGCGAGGCGCCGAGGGAAGCTACAGGCAATCTAAAGGCACGCCAAAGCTGAATGCAGCAACGGTTGAGGGTGACCAAGCGGCTAGGCAACCGCGCACACGATGACGGTATATGTAATCTGCGTGTAATAACGGGATTCTTGAAAACAGCCTACATTAGTTGGCGTCCATGCGCGCAGACCCCCCCGACAACGGGGCGCAGACCCCCACGACAAGGGGAACAACGTGGCAAGTCAGCGCCGAGTCAAGAGGCTTGCGCCTTTCCGCGGACCGCCAGAAGAGGAGGTGTGCGGCTTCCAATTCCGTATGTGTCGTTCGCCTTTTCCTTTTGTGCTGCCTGCGTGTAGTTGCTGCATGTTCGTCCTCCTCTTCCTCCGTGCTTGCTGCGGGGTTTTATCTGGGGCCGCTTGGAGGCCTCAGGGGAGGCCTCTTGGGAGCCTTCTCAGTGCGTCCGGGAGCTTTCTGGGGCCCTCCAGTGGCTTCTTTGGGGCCTCTTGAGGGCCTTTTGGGAGCATGCCGGGGGTTCTGGGGGCCATCTCGTCGGGGAGGGCTCCCTCCCGTGCCCCAAGCGAGGTTCCCACCTCGTGGGCTTCTCTTCGGGCCCTCGTGAAGGTTTTTGTGGCAGTCTTGGGGGCTAAGGCAGTCTTGGGGGCCCCCTTGGGCCTCTCGAGCCATCTGGGGCTGTGGCCCCTCGGGCCGTCTTGGCGTTTCAGAGGCCCGATAGATGGTGAGAGCGTGAAAACCATTAAGCCAAAAAACTTTCAGAACGTCAATGATCTTTGCTTTTCGAGGTCCTCTTGGAAGTCCTCTTTGGGGCCCTCCTGGGCAGTCTTGGGGGCCTCGTGGGCTGTCTTGGGGCCACTTAGGATGTGTTTGAAGCCTCTCCGGCGTGTTGGAGCCCTTCTTGGGCCATTTTGGATGGCATTTGGGGTCTCTTGGAGGCCGCGGAGGGTGGATTTCGGGGATCCGAGGGCCCCGCAGGTGCATTGAGGACCTCGTCGACCCCTCCCTGCCCAGCTTCCCCCCCCTCCCCCCTCAAGCAAGAGTTGGACGTACAGGAAGGCGGAAAGGGGAAGAGGGACAGCCAAATGTCTCACACGCCTTGTCACCTCTGGCGAGCGGGGGTCGGCGGATTTTCTTTTAGGGGCGTGGCGGTGTGGGGACCCCACGTCACGCGATCGCTGCCGCAATCGGTGCTCATAGTGGCAACTCCCCGTTTCGTGGGTCACCACTTGTTCCCTCCGCCGAAGTGGAGAGCAAGCAGAAAGGAGAATTGAAACAAGATAAAGGCCAGCCAGACACATGATTCGGCGCGGAGGGTCCAATACATGCATCCAGGGCTGGACGTAAACGCTGTTTTGCTGGACTTCGGCTGTGTTCTGTTTTTCGTTGTGGCAGGGAGGTACAGGAAAACAGGTAGAGCAAAACGAGACACAAAACGAAAACAAAGCGAAACACAACTTTTAGTTCCAGCCCTGCATGCATCTCATTTCCTGGCGCTTCCCGCTGTGAGCGTCTGAGTGCGAGAGTCGTAGCCTGTGGTGACGGAGCGCTCCCTGGCGGCTCCCCCCCGTGGAGTGCACAGACGATCTGCCTGCCACGTCGGGATGCCTCTGGGACTCCGAAATCGGGTGCTGCCAAGAGGGGGGTGATGACTAGGGGGGGGAGGGGGTATCATGGCGTGGGACATGATATTTCCTCAGATTTCATGCTGCCTCTTCTTATTTCAATGCGTCCCTGCCCCCCCCCCCGGGCCGCGCACATGCCGCCGGTCATGATGTGCGCCCCCTCTTGGACGCCCCCCTCTTGGCCGCACCCGAAAAGACAGCGTTTCGCTTGAGACCTTCCCGCGATCTGGCCGCGAACGAGCAAGTGCAGCACCCCTGTCGGCCCCTCCCTGGGGGTCCACTTGCCACGCCCGCCAGATCGCGGTGATCGCAGGGCCGTCAAAGCGGAGGAGTCGGGGACTCCAAACGAGCGCCCCGCCCGCTCGAGCAGTCCAAGAATCTGAAGTGTCCCCCTCCGTGGTGGCTCCTCCTTGGGGTTCTCAAGTGCCACGCCTGCTACATCCCAGTGATCACGGGGCTCGCAAGCAGGAGGAGTGGGAGGGCAGGCCGAGTGTCTCGCTCGAGACGTCCCCACACCCGCGCGGCTGGCAAGTGTCCCCTCTCCCTGCCGGCTCCTCATTGGGGTGCCCAGGTGCCAGGCCTGCAGCATCGCGGTGACCACGGGGCTCTCGAAGCAGGGGGGTCGGGGACGCCACTCGAAAGGACCGTTCTGGACATCACCACGATCTTGGCGCGACCGCGGACGCTTTCCCCCCGCTGGCCGCTCCTCCCCGGGGGTGCCTGCCACAGCGCGGTGGTCGTGAAGCTCCGGGAGGAGGCGCGAGGGGCAGAGCGAGCGCCTCGCTCGAGGCATCCCCACGATCCGGGCGCGCACGGGGAAGTGCCCCTCTCCCTGGGTGGCTCCCTCTGGGCGTGGCCAACTGCCACGCCTGCTATGTTTGGGTCGGGCATGTCCCTCTCTACAGGGAGAATCTTCAAAAATTGTAGAAAGCGTGGTCTGGGTATGAGTTTTCGAATGCCCGTAAGGACTTCGCCCCCTGCCGCCGGCCCCCTCTCTCGGATAGTGGGCACTGCAAGAGCGGAATCATGAGGCCTTGGTGCCGCCGTGAAGCAGCGTCGGGACTTCACGCGAAGACGATGGGTAATCGGCAAGACAAATTGGGATTCTGATGACATTGTTGAATTCGGTGTTGTATTTCGAGCTTGCTCGCGTATGCTTTGCAAAAAGCTTTGCTACGAAGTATTGAAATGTTGCACATCCCATGTTTTTTTGACCCTGACCCCTACCGATCTGCGTGAGGGGTGCCACCGAATTTCAAGAAATGTGACAAATCCAATGTGTTTTTCGACTCTGACCCCGTCGATCTTCATGAGGGGTGCCGCCGAGTTTCAGAAATGTGGCAAATCCGTTGTGTTTTTGGACCCTGACCCCGCCGATCTGCGTGAGCGGCGCCGCCGAATTTCAAGACATGTGGCAAATAACACGTGTTTTTAGACCCTGATCCTGCTTATCTGCATGAGAGGTGCCGCCGAATTTCAGGAATGTGGCAAATCCCAGGGGTTTTTGGACCCTGACCCCGCCGATCTGGGGTGTCAATTTCGACCCCCCCCAGAACTTCTGAGACCTCTCCAGGGAGGTGCTAACCAGGGCGGCTTTCGGCTCCCCCCCCTCGCGCGGTCTACAACAAGGTACAGTAAGCAGCAAGAAACATAACTGTAACAGTGGAAACTGGAAACTGGAACTGGTGCAGGGAACAGCAAACCCTGAGCCTACAGCCTGGTGGCCCCACAAGGGGGCCGGCGGATTTTTGAGCATGTTGGAGCATTGTTTGACAATTTTTAATGTTTCGTCCAAAATCCCCCAGTAGGGGGGACATGCCCGACCTGATGCTATATCGCAGTGGCCGTGAAGCTCTCAAGCATCACTCGGAGGGGCAGGCCGAACGCCTCGCTCGAGACAGCCCCGCCATCTGGGCGCGAGCGGGGCACTGCACTCCTCCCCAGCGGCGGGGGTGGCCACGTGCCTGCCACGCCATCGACACCAAGGTGGCTGTGAAGCTTTCCAACGGGAGGAGGAGGAGGAGGAGGAGGAGGAGGAGGAGGAGGGGGAGGAGGAGGACGAGGAGGAGGAGGAGGAGGAGGAGGAGGAGGAGGAGGATTTCCAAAGAAGCGGTCGGAGGGGCAGAGAGCGCGCACCTCGCCCGAGACGTCCCCCCACACTCTGGGCGGCGCGAGCGGGGAGGTCTTCCCCCTCCCCGGCGGCTCCATCTTGGGGGTGCCCGGGTGTTACGCCTGTTGCATCGCGATGGCCATGAAGTTTGTAAAAGGGAGGAGCGGCCGGGTGGGGCAGAACGGGTGCCTCGCCGTTCGACATCCCCGCAATCTGGGCGCGGAAGGGGGAGCATCCCCTTGCCTGCCGCGCCTGCTGTGCTGCAGTGCCCATGAAGCTCCCCAAAGAAAGGCATCGGAGTGGTAGTCCTCGCTCGAGACATCCCCATAAACTGGGCGCGAACTGGGAAGAGCCTCCGTCCCTGGCTGCTCTGTCTTGGTGTGCCCAAGTGCCACGACTGCTATATCAGCGCGATTATTACGCTTTCAAAAGAAAGGAGTAGGAGGGGCCGGACGGGCGCCTCGCTCGAGACATCGCCAGAATCTGAACGCGAATGGGGAAGTGTTTCCCCTCCCTGGCAGCTCCTCTTTGGGGGGCCCAAGTGCCATGCCTAATCTACTGATCTAGTTAGTGGCCTTCGGCCTATCCCGCCACTGTGCCTGGGTTGTGGGTATGAAGCCTATTGGATGCTCGTTGGGATCTCTTGGGAGGCCTCTCGGGGGCCTCTTGGAGGCGCGTTGGAGGCCTCTTGGGGGCCGTTTTGGGGACTCTGGGGGCCTCTGCTGGGCCTCTTGGGGGCTTCTTTCGGGCCTCTTGGGGCCTCCTGGGCGCCTCTTGGGGCCTCCTGGGGGCCTCCTGGGGCGGAAGGCTCGGATTTTCGGTTCGTGTTCCCTCTATTGGGCCCCTTTTGGGGCCGTCTTGGGGCCCTCTTGGGCCGTCTTGGGCGCTTCTTGGGCCGCCTTGGGGCCCTCTTGGGCCGTTCCGGGGCCCTCTTGGAGGCCTCTTGGGCCGTTTTGGGGCCTCTTGGGCCGTCTTGGAGCGTCGGACAGCTGAAAAGGCGAGAACTCCAAAAACTTTCAATTTCTAAGGAACATCAATGATCTCGGCCTCTTGGAGCCCTCTTGGGAGGCCTCTTGGATGCCTCTTGGGGCGTGAGGAATGTTGGGCCATCGTGGGGCCATCTTGTGCGTCTTGGATCGATCTGTCGGCGACTCCGGGCCCTCTTAGACCGTCTTGGGGGCCTCGTGAGCCCTCTTGGCCCGTCTTGGTGCTGGAGCCCAGAGTGCACGCGGGAAGCCCCAAGAGATTTCGGAAATCGGGGTCCGGGCCTCGTAAAGATTCCTCAGGGCTGAGGATTGACGCTTAGAGGATGAGCTAAAAGACCTGAGGACGCGCTTACTCCGTGCCCAGCGGCACGGTGGCGTTTGTATTTTAGCACCTCTGTGTCAGATAGCACGCCTAGTGTCAGCGCGAGTGTCGAGCAGCACGCGTGTACATCATGTCACTTACGTATGTTTTAGCTCCTCCAATGCGCTTGCACAGCATGCCCGTATCGAACATAAAGCGCGAAATCCAATGCGAGTGTTCGCGTTCGCCGATTGCCGTTGCCGTGCATGTGATACTGTCTTCTCGAATCGTTGGTGTTTGATTCGCCACCTGTGCGACAGTCGACGACCCAAGTGTAGGGAACGCATCATAAGTATGGAAGTCCCCCCTTTGAGTGGCCCCGAGTTCGAGAGGCTTGATCGCGAGGAGGCTGAATCCAGCCGTCTTGCGAGACAGGAAGGCCACTCACAAACCCAAGCGACTAGACCTGCCTCAAATAATGGCAAGCTGGTCGGGTGGTTTAGCTAGCGAGCCGAGCAACTATACACAAACCTGAGACATCCTGAGGATATCCTTGCTGGAAAAAAGGTGGCTCCGAAGCTCTCAAACGAAGAAAAATCGGAGGGGTCGAAAGCGCGTCTCACTCGAGACATCCCCTCCTAATCTGGGCGCGAATGGGAAAATACCTACCCCTTGGCGGCTCATCCTTATGGCGCGCAAGTGCCATGCCTGCTGGATCAATGTGGTCATGAAGCTGGCACAACGAGGACCTCGCTCGAAACATCCCCACGCGAACGGGCCAATGTCATACCGCCTGGCGGCTCCTCCTTGGGGTGCCCAAGTGCCACGTCTGCTATATCAAGGTGGGCATCCATATTTCAACAGAGAGAGGCCGGAAGGGCAGACCGAGTGCTTCGCACGAGACATCCTCCCCATCTGGGCGAGCACGGGCAAATATCCCCTCAGCTCCTCACTGGTGTGCCTAAATGCTATGCATTCTAAACCAAGGTGACCACACGCGTCTCACTCCAGACATCCCCACCATGCAAACCATGCTTTCTACTTCGCGATGTTCATGATTTTTGGTTCGAATATGAGGAACGAGTGCGACAGATTTTACGTATGAGTGACAAAAACAATTATCCCAGCAAGGCAACCTAACAGCCATGTGTATGAGCATATATGGACGCATTCTTCTTTATATTCATGTTCGGATTTGACTGGAAGCGAAACGCTGCGATCAATAGTGGACGTGTCTGCAAAGGAGGCACTACTATCAACGAGACAGCACATTCTTTTTGTGCTCATTCCAAACGAGACGCTGCTATGCAGGGGTGTAGGTGCAAACGAGACGCTGCTATCAATGGTTTCCGCCCCAAACGGGACACGAGTATCAATGGATTTAATTTCGAACGAGACACTACTACTTACTACTACGGATGCGTCTGGAAACGAGACGGTGCTATCAATAGTGGATGTCACTGCAAAGGAGGCACTCTTATCAACGAGACAGCACATTGTTTTTGTGTTCATTCCAAACGAGACGCTGCTATCAATGGGTGTAAGTCCAAACGAGACACTTCTATCAATGGATTCAGCCTCAAACGAAACGTGCTGAGGAGCACCGCATCTCACTATCCACGGCTGTACACGAGTGCAGGTTGAAAAGCACCACACGAATGCAGGCTGAGAAGAACCACGCGAATGCAGACGGCATGGGGCTGAACAGCACCGCCACAAAGCAGGCTGCATCTCAGGGCTCCTCAAGCTCGCGCAGGCCAGCCCAGCGCCTGTCGGGCCTTCGCGCAGGCGATTTTTGTCGTGGCAATCTTGTCTGCGAAAAATTCGTCGAAGGCCTTCGCGATCTGTTCTGGGGGGCCTGACTCGATGATGCTCCGGTCAGGCAAGCCGTGGCTCAAGAGCTGGCCGAAGCTCCGGGGCCGCGACAGGCTGACGTAGTAGGCCAGCCAAATGGACTCTTTCTTGAGTCCTGGCGGAAACGTCCAGTGCACGATGAAGCCTGCGTCCGCCGTCTTGCCCTGCACGCCATGCAGAGTGCCCTGCTTCTTGGGCAGCACGGTCAACTGTGTCCTGGAGACCGTGATGGCCGGGCCATCCGCCGTTGCTTTGAACTTCCAGGGACGGGCCTGCGGGGTAATCGCGAGCACTCCACGCAGGTCAGGGCCGGCAGGCTGAGAAGCACTGCCAGCAGTCACCGGCGCGGCTTTCAAGAAGAGCTCATCGCTGTCATCGATCTTGACATAGACGGCCTTGGGCATGTAGCGGAGTACCGCAGCACCATCCGAGACGACGGACGCGCGACCCTCCACCGGAGGCTCCAGAGCGTGCTGCTCTATGCCTGCCACCTTGCCCGGCGCGCCGCGGACATACTTAGGTGGCAAGGCGGACTCCGTCAGGATGACCTCCATGCCGAGGAAGAGCGGCAGCAGCCCCGGCATTTTTCCAGAAGCGCCGATGTTGGGCTCCGCGCGCATCTTGTCGAAGTCAGGCTTCGCGAGGCGCGCAGCTGGTCTGTCGACTGCCGGCGCGTAGAAGAGCAGCTGGCCAGCATCGTGCGCATCAAGCTTGGCCTGCGCATGCATGGCGTAAGAGACGATGCGCCACTCATATGCCGACTCGTACCAGCCTCGGGCTGCGCGCAACCGGTGGTCCCACTGGGTATGCTGAGCGGCTTCGCTGATGCTGGCAGCAGGCTGACCAGCACCGCTGGAGCTAATGATCTCGGTTTTGAGGATCGCTTGCCAGCTCTCGTCAAAGATCTTTTTGCCGCCTGGAGTCCTCATGGCGTGAGGGGCCTCGACCTGCAGCGGGTCTGTGAAGCGCTGCATCTGCACGAAGTCGACGACGAACTCGAAGTCGGCGAGCAACTTCCGAGCCTGTTGGTGCTCGTAGGACTGGCCCGTGTGAGGCGCCAGCAGGGAGGCGCTGGCGGTGACTGGCGGTGACTGGTAGAAGTCCTCGCAGAGGATATTCGCTGGCATGTGCCCCCACGTCTCCTGCGGGAACATGTACTTGGTAGAATCGAGGTTGTAGCGCGGCGCCCTGCCGTAGGTCGTGCGCAGTGCATCCGCATGCAGCAAGGGCCCCGGCACATCACCCAGCTCATCGATCACGTCGACGCCGAGTGTGCCTGTGAGGCGGTCGAGCTTTTTCTGCGTCTGCGAGACCACCACCCTGGAGAGGGTGCGTGTCTTGCCGACGCCGCCTCCTCCGAGCCAGATTGCTCTGTGGTTGCCCGTCGCGGACACCGCGGGGGGCAGATGCGTTGTCTTGTCTGGCCTGCCATCAAAACGTTTCTGCAGGGGCAGCGCGAACGACGCCACCGCGTCAATCTGCTCCTCCGTGCGCTCTGCATCAGTGACCAGCTTCCACGCAACGGCCGCCGGGCCCTGCATGGCCAAGAGCTGCGGCACGAGCTCCGGCTGCGCGTCCTCAGCAGCAGGCTGAGGAGCACCGCTGGGTTGCCAGTCGCCCCCAACATCGGGCAAGGTCTCTCCATCCGGACTCGCTTGCTTCTTCTGCCAGCATGTCAAAGAAGCTGTCGTCCAGCCGCGTGCCCAGATGCCCCCGCGCGCCGCTGCTGGCTGGCTGCGCAAAGCTCGCCTGCAGCATGCCGCCGTACGCTCGGTCCAGGTTCTTCAGCTGCTTATCCGCGTAGCTGAGGCGGCTCTTCTGGCTCGAGCGCTGCAGTTGGTCTTGCTGCAGAGCCAGCTCGGTTGCTTTGGTGTGGTCCCGCAGCGGAAACATGGAGATCTCGGTAATTTCGGCGTCCTCAACTTCCTCCTCTACGTCGCTGCCACCGCCTCCGCCCGCGTCAACGAGCTCCAGCGGGGCCCGGCCCTTGGGCCTTTCGGCATCGCTCGCGGAGTCCTCCTCCGCCTCCAGGTGCGCAGCCGCTGCCGGCCGAGGCTTAACCCGCGCCTCCGCCGCGAGGTCCACGTGCGCCAGCACGTCTCGCGCCACGTACGCGTAGAACTCCGCCAAGGTGCACTGCTCCTCGTGCCATCGGCAGTGGTGGTTACTGAAGGCGAGGATGCGCCGGGCCGCCTCCACAGGCATGCGCCGCGCCAGCTGGGCTCTTGCGAAGTTCGCTAGGCTGAGGAGCACCAGCTCGCCCTCCTCGAGGTTCGCCCGGGGTTCTTTCAGCTCGGAGAAGAGGGTCGTGTCCGCGAGCACGAGCCTCTTGCGGGCCAGGCGGCACCTGGAGTCCGCGCGCGCCGCCAGCACGTGGATCTCCGCGCGCCGAAGTCGCCGCGCCCGCTCGAACGAGTGTGGGCGCGCGGCAGGGCAGTCGCAATTCTTCAACATATGGCTGCACTGGGTAACGCTGCCACAAGTGAGGGGACCCTCGCACGCCCAAGGCGTGAATGGGGATGGCCTTGAAGAGCGAGTTCTGCTCTGGGTCCTGTGCCCAGGTCGGGCGCTGGAAGCCGTCGATGCTGGGGGCGTCCATCCGCGTCAATTGGACCTCCTGCACGTACCGCGGAGCCATGACGTAATGGTTCTTGAAGACGAAGAATCTCGGCCCAGAAGCTTTCACCCGGCTCGGCTTCAGGACTCGGCGGACGTACATCCTGTAGATGTAGCGCGGCATGGTCTGCAGGCGAGGGCCCCTGTGGGCGTAGTCGTCGGCCGTGTTCGTGCTGGTGGTGCATGCCTGTATATCCTCGCACTCCGCACCGTCAGCCTGCTCATCACCAGCAGGACCAGCAGGGGTCTCTCCAGGAGGCTGAGGAGCACCGCTGGTCCCGTCTGCGGAAAGCTCTTCCTCGTCCTCGGCGACTGGGATCTGGATGCGGACTGCCTGTATTGGCACCTGTTCATTCTGCTGCATCTCGCCCGCGCCTTCGTGGTTCAGCAAGCGCTTGCACTGCTGGCAGGCCCACTGCAGCTGTCTCGTGAAGAGTCGCACATTGTGGTGCGACTGGAGGCAGTCGCCGCCTGTGAGGATGTGCAGCGCCACCTCCGTCGTGGAGAGCCAGAAGCGCCGGTTCGCCATCGAGGCCAGCCGGGTGCAGACTCGCCGAGCGCGGCGAGCGAGGTCTTCGGTCGTCCGGCGCCGCTTGGCCAGCGTCTGGTCCTCGCCATCAGCGCCGCCCTCACTGAGCACCTTGCGGGCCTCCTCCTCCTGCTCCTCCTTCTCCTGCTGTTCCACTTGCGTCAGCCTCAGCCTCAGCCTCAGCCTGCGTCAGTCTCAGCCTGCTGCGCTCCCGCATACCCCTTCGGCCTCAGCCTGCCTCAGCCTCAGCCTGCATCAGCCTCAGCCTCAGCCTCAGCCTGCCTCAGCCTCAGCCTGCTTCGCTCCCGCATACTCCTGCGGCCTCAGCCTGCATCAGCCTCAGCCTGCATCAGCCTCAGCCTCAGCCTCAGCCTCAGCCTGCCTCAGCCTCAGCCGCACCTCCGATGGCGCCGAGGTGGCTCCCGTGCGTACCTGCACCCACGGAACTCACCTCCGATGGCGCCGAGGTGGCTCCCGTGCGTACCTGCGCGCACGGAGCGCTTCTCCGATGGCGCCGAGGTGGTTCCCGTGCGTACCTGCACGCACGGAGCGCACCTCCGAGATGGCGCCGAGGTGGCTCCCGTGCGTACCTGCACGCACGGAGCGCTTCTCCGATGGCGTCGAGGTGGTCCTGTGCGTGCCTGCACGCACGGAACTCACTTCCGATGGCGCCGAGGTGGCTCCCGTGCGTACCTGCACGCACGGAATGAGCTCCGCCGGATTCTCCAGGTTTCTGCCGGTTTCCGCCCGGACCCCCTTGGAGTGTCATGATGCTCTCTTTTGACCCTACTAGAAACCTATCAGCACAAGCTGTTAGGTAATTTGGGTAACTCTGAGTGTGAGTCTTAGTGCGGGCGAGTCTGAGTGTGAATGATCAAAGTGTTGGTAATGCCTCATACACCACCCTTCGGGTGATACTTTTTGTTGTTCGTATCTGGGGGTGGGGGGTATCATCTTTGTTCTGCTGTGGACGGGTAGTTCCGGGTTTTCGCATACCGGTCATCGGTATGCCCATTTTTCCATCTGTCAATCTATTCAATATGTATGTATGTGTATATATATATGTATGTATACATGTCTACCTCTCTTTCGGTTTATCGATGCGTGTGTATGTACATCCATATATCTACCTATCTCACTGTCTCTCCATTTGCCTCACTATACACATTTTCTCTGTTGCAGCATACTTGTATGTCAATATATCCCCTGCGTATCACGCACGGTCTATCGTTCTCGCAGCTTTCTAGCTATTATCGGAACAACCATCGTGACAATCGTCGGGACAACCTTCGGGACAACCATCGGGACAATCATCGTGACAATCATCGGGACAACCTGTGGGACAACCTGTGGGACAACCATCGAGACAACCATCGGGACAACCGTCTGGACAACCATCGGGACAACTATTAGGACAACTATCGGGACTTCATCGGGACAACCATCGGGACAGCACTCGTGACAACCATCGGGACAACCATCGGGATAACCATCGGGACAACCATCGGAACAATCATCGGGACAACCTTCGGGACAATCCTCGGGACAACCATCGGGACAACCATCGGGACAACCATAGGGACAACCTTCGGATCAACCATCGGGACAATCCGCACACACCGGCCGGGCCAGGGCAACTCATTTTTGCTTGTTTTATGATGTGCGAAAGCAGGAACTCGCGCAGCTTCGGCTCGCCTCGCCCTGCCGCACGCCAGGCACGGCAGGAACTGAAACCGAAATCGATTTCTGGGTTGTGCGATTCGATCTCGCCCCCTCGGATGTGTGTGTTTTTGTTTGTGTGTGTGTGTGTGCGTGAGTCGGAGCATAACTAACCTGAGTATGAGTTGAGTGTATCTGGCTGCGAGTGGTATGATAATGGGTGAGTCCAAGTATGAGTGGGTCAGAGTACCAGTGGATCCGAGTGTGTTTGGTATGATCGTGGGTAGTCTGAGTATACCTCAGTCTGAATGTGAGTGGGTCTGATTGTCAGTAAGTCTGGGTATGAGCGAGTCTGTCAGCGGGTCTGAATGATTATGAGTGAGGCCGAGTGTGAGTGGGTCTGGGTGTCAGTGAGTCAGAACGTGGGAAGGGAGAAATCGGTAGTGAGGAGGCCGAGGCGTCGCACTCATGACGAGAGCCCCATCTTTAGGATGTGGGGGAAATTTAGAGGCACGCTGAAGCGCAGCGGGTGGCCCGACGAAGGCACTGCACGTGTCACACATTTTCGTTTTGGATCCACCTACGTGCGCATTTGCCTGCATGCCTCACGAGGTGGGTGCGCTTCCCGCTCTCGTCCAGTCAGGCTGGACTCCTCATGAAACTGCGCGCGATCTGATTTGTGATGCACGAGTTCGAGCTGTATCCAGGTACTCTTCTGAGTTAAGGGGTGCATCTGCGCGCGTCAAAGGTGTCCCCATGGCCACAGTGCATGCAGCCGGCCTGAATAGAGCGTGTGAATCGGCTGCGGGCTCATCACTTCTCCCTCGTCTCGGAGCGGCGCTCCTGTCGAGCCCTCAGGCCGAGACCCTGGTGAAGCTCCGCTCGGACTTTGCAACCTCGAAGGCAAGACTCGGGAGGATCAAGGCCGCCATTTTCCTCAGCTGGAAGCTGAGCGCCGGCGACTCCACGCCAGACCCAGGACCTGCGGCCGCCGGGCTGCCCCGCCGCCATCTCAGCTGTCGTTCCCTGAGCGAAGCGCACGTGGCTCCGCGAGGCATTTCGTGGTAGATTTCGAAGGTTCCCAGACTGGCCCAAGGTGCCCCCAGCTTTTCGGGCCATCTTGGAGACCCTGGGTCCCTCTGAGGCCTCGTGAGGGGAGCTCTGGAGGCCATCTGTACCTCCCGGGAACAGCTCGGCCCACCTATTTGGGCCAGGGCTCTCTCTGGCAGCACCCGACTGGTGTTCTTAGGGTCGGGGGGAGGGGTTCGTGTGCCTGTCGACTTCTCGATCTTTGCCTCAGATGCTGGCGTTTGCGCAGGCATCGCATCGAACCAGTGATCATGGTTAGTGGCTCGCGCTGATCTGTGGAGTTGTCGGCGTGTGTGATGGGTGGTCAGAGCGACCGACATGGTCGAATATGTCGGTCGGTAAGCCCATCAATTCCGAGTCCATTCGCTCGTTGCAGCACTAAGCGGAGTTATGATGCCAGATTCGCGTGCCCCTCGCCCTGATTATCCCTCCTTGGCTGCTGACGTAACCTGACGTAGTTCGCAACCTATAGGGGGTTATCCCAACCCACGGTGACCACGACCCACCCGCGTCCTTCGGCAATAGCTGCAATGTGGTCCTCGGCCCAGGGGGTGGCTTGTGGCCTTGTGGGCCTTTCGGGGGAACGGCGCAGCCAGACCCA